>CM052811.1:2719454-2746221 GCA_028533885.1 Nasua narica | reverse complement strand
GGGGGGGAGTTGGGGGCGGGCCGGGGCTGCGCAGGCAGAGCTGCCGGCAGGCTTCAGGCTGTGTGTTCAGGATTCCGCAGACAGAGGCAAGCAAGCTACAAAGTTTCAGAGTCGCAGTCATAAAATTGGAAATAAGAATCTTAGTTGTCGTTACGAATGTTGAGAAAAGAAGGAGAGCGTTAGGTGAGGGAGGAATAGAAGGAATTGTGGGAAAGCACAAGTCTGAGCAAGCCCACAGAGAGGGAGCAGGACGGGAAAGTGACAGGAGGAGGAAGGCGGGGAATCTGGAGACATTGCAGAACCACCGCTGGGTGTGCGGTGGGCACAGCATCCCCCCATCATGGGAGGGGAGGGGCTGCGGTTCGGGGCTGGCACAGTCACGCTCCTACACCTGTGGGGCCAGCCCCGCGCCAGAGCCCACCCGCCTGCACAACACGGAGAAGCCCCAGGTCCGCCACATGCGGCGCCTTTCCTCGGGAGAACACTCTGCTTGGACCCTCCTGAACGGGTGTGTGTGTGTGTGTGTGTGTGTGTGATTTGAGAAACTGAAATTTTGGCTTCACTGTGGTGTGGTGCAGACCTCTCGCTGGACATGCTAGAAAATGCTTGCCTCTGTTTCCTTCTCTATTTCATAAGTATGTTATGTGTCATTTGAGAAGCCAAACTTTTCTTGGTGCATCTCTCTCTCTCTCTCTCTCTCTCTTTCTTCCTCCCCAGCCCCCAAATTAGACCCACCCCGGGAGATGGTGGGGACCTGTAGTAGTCTGAGAGGACAGAGAACAATCACCATCGGCCCGTAGTCTCCAAAACAATTACACGCGACAATAAGGGCTCACCAACTATTTGAAATGCTAAAATTCATGAAGCTTATCCAATTTGCAGATTTTCCTGGATACCTTCAATTGAATCATAGTTTCCTTCTCAAGGCTGCATTTTTGAAAGTGGAGTTGTGTATAAATCTCCATTTTTCCTTAGACAGCAGAGATAAATCTGAACGTGGGCATCTTTTATCTAAATAATTAAACGCATATAATAAAAATGCCCTCTCAGCTCCCTAGACCCAGTGAGCTTTGGGCTGATAATGGAAGAATCAAGCAATCAGAGAACAGGGGCACCCACGGAGGTCCCGAGCAGGCAGAGCAGTGAGGAATGAAGGTGACATCAAGGACTAGGTGAGGACACAGGCAGAAGGGGTGTGTCCAGAGCACTTGTGAGGGGGCGGGGCCGGCAGGGGGCGGGGCTGGATGCAGGGGTGGGGCCTGGCGCAGAAGCAGGGCCCAGCGTCAGAAGACCAGGCATGAAGGAGTTTAATGGGTGGGTGAGCCCATCAGGGGTCAGTTTCCCAGGAAGGAGGAGAACCACTTCCCGCTGTTGCATTTGTGGCTTCTCAGGGCACAGGCAATTTTTCAAGCCAGGCAGCAGGGACAGGGATCTCTCTGACTTGCACTTTCTTTGTATCCTGCGCAAACCTGGAAGGACCTTAGCTTCCCCATTCATAACATGGGGCAGCAGTTCCCACGGGGCACTGCAGTAGAGAAGGCCCGGTCCTCGGGAACCAGCCGCCGCGGCACTTTGGAGCTGCAACAGGTGGGGGGAATCCGGGCTGGGCTGGGTTTGCACCAGCCTTCCTTAGTGAGGGAGACAGCCGGCCTGTGTGCGAGAGAGAACCAGCAAATTCAGGGTCCCTGCCTGAAAATGCACCAGCATCTGTAGGGGAGGGAGGACGAGCACTGGAGCCTCGCTAACACAGTTCTGACAAGGAAAAGATTTCCCGGGGCGCAGACGGGTGCCTCCTGCTGGCTTCTGGCAGGACGCGGGCTCATGCCTGTCTCTGGTCCGTGGGAATGGGAGGGGCCTGCAGAATGGAATGAGCACCGGACAGCCTAAAACAGGTACCACCAGAGTGACACGGAACAGAAAATGGCACAAGCCCACGTCAGGGACCCTGCAGAAAGTATGACTCTTCTGGTAGAGGAAACTATTGCGTGCCTCAGATGTCAGGCACAGATGCAGTTTGGGGGACGAAATGGAGATGAAGTAAATTAAGGGGACCCTGGTGCTCGTGCGTCTCAGGGAAGGCTGGTTGTTGCCTGATGTTCTCGGAATGAATGCTATTTATGACCATCTCCCTTTGATGAAGGAAATTGCTTGGCATCATCCAGAGCGAGGAAGAAAGCAGGAGCAAGTTACTGCCTCCCTTGAAAAATCCCCACGGGCCACAGCAAAACTCTGCAAATAACAGTGTGAAGTCACTGTCCCGCTCCCCATTTTGGATGGCAGATGGCAGGCTGGTCCATTTCTGCAGGATAAGCTGAAGAAGAGGGGCTTAATTAAAGAACGAGCTAACAGCTCGTTCAAAATCCAGAAGATTTTGAATTGCCACCGTGCAGGCCTGCCTTTCCCTTCCCCAGAATCTTTTTAACTCCTTTCACGGCGGGTCATTGTCCTCATTGCAGCCTAACACGGGGAGGCTGGGGCTATTATTTCCCTGTGATCAAATGGCCGGGCAGAGATGACTATCAGGCCAGTAGGCCCTTCTGCGCCGACTCAGCAATTGAAATGGCTCTCGGGGCTGGGGGCTCAGCTGCTGCCCGCCGGGCCGCCCCTAATTATCCCTGGGACCCAGCCTGCTGGTCACCCTCAGTCCTGCCATCTTCGCCCAGCGGCTTTTCCTCCCCGGCTCCCGCTGCCAGGACTGCCTTTTGTTCTGTGCGGGATCCAACGTCTGTGTCCCTGCAGATGGAGGAGACCGTCCCTTGGGCCCCAAGGCACACTTCCCGGAGCGACCAGTCTCCCACGCCTCTGCTGCCGGGCTGGATGGCGGGATGTCCTTCCTGGATCAGATTCGAAATATTTTGGAAACGAGGTGCTGGAAGGAAGCTGGGGTCACAGTCTCCTGTTAGGGGTGTGGAACTTGAAGATCTGGTAGGGGAGTGGATGGGGGGGTGGGGGTCGCAAAACCAGAAGGTCAGCAGAGGAATGCTGATTCCCAGGGCGCGAACTGGGAGAGCGCGGAGCCGTTGCTGGGAGGTGCGCCTGGCTGGTCTCCTGACCAGGAGAGTGGAGACCTGGGGCTCCAGGTCAAGGGATGGGGCATGCGTGGTGCAGGCAGGGCGGGCAGGCTGGGGCCAGACCTGCCCTGGGGGAGGCCGAGCCTCGGCTGCCCGCTCCCAAGGACGGGGACAATACCTGCCTTGAACAGCCTGGAGACCGGAGGTGAGGGAAAGATGAAAAGAAGGGCCGCTGCCTCCAGAGAGGAGCAAGAAGCAGGCCTGGAGGACCTGGCTGGGAGGGAGGCGACGTGAATCCTCCCGGAGGCCCCATCAAAGTTGCTTCCCCTCGCGCTGCCTGGCCAGCGTGATCGAGAACACAGCTCCGTTCACAACCGAAGCCAGGAAGGTGACGCAACTCGTTAAGCTTACATAACTAATTAGCAGCGGAGCGGAGACCCTGTTATATTATCTCCTTATTTAAAGCTTTGCGAATGTTTGAGGGAAGTATGTCTCTGGGATTTTATGACCTTTTTATCCTTAGTCCAGAAGAATGCAGTTGCCTTGAATCAACATCAGGGACATCGTGTACATTGATATACACGCGCCATCAGTAAGAACCTCTGTTTATTTATTAAGCTTCTCTTGCGTGCCCCGTGTTTTTCCGACGGAAACAGCGACCCAGCAAGGTGGGCAGTATCGCCTCTGTTCCGCAGGTCGAGAAGTTCTCACTAGGAAAGCTGAAGAAGCCGAGAGGTGGTAAGGCCCAAGCCGTCGGGGGGAATCGGGGTGAGCCGGCAGGTCGGCCAGATTCCAGAGTCCCTCTCCCTAATGCCCAAGATCTGTGAGGGGTGAGATTTATTTTTAACAAAAGAGAAACCCCACAGAATCATTTCAATAGGTTTTCCTTTCTTAATCTGAGGAATGGAGGGGGGGGGCTACAACATGGAGACATAGGAACGGCACTGGAGGATGTCATTAAGCCAAGCCACCTTCCCAGAGGGGTCAAGCCTTTCTTTCTGCCCCAAGGGGGGCCCTGAGGCTGAGTTCTCCTTCAGAAGGTTTTCTATTCAAATGGTAAGAGGGGTTACTTCCTGGGTAATTGTTCACAGCCACAGGGAGGACCCACGGAGTTCCCTGGGCACAGACACACACACTCGCGTTCCTACACCGTGCACACGCACTCACACGCACTCGCGCGTGTGCGCGCGCGCACACACACACAGGAGGGCCTTCCTGCTGTTTTGCCCCCAGGAATACATATCAAAGGTTGCCATGGTGATACAGGAGCTGATAAGGCTTTTATATGCTGAGATTATGAAAGGGATTGCAAACTTGCATCTATTAATCATCACTACTTTTTGGAGCAGCAAGGACGACGTTATTCTTCACTGATCCGCTTAACCTGTATTAAACACCAACTGTATGCTTATAGCCACGGAATTGTTCACCATATAATCCCGCTGTGCAGCACATAGGTGTGATGTGTGATGTTCATTCTCTTTAGAGGATTTTGGCCCTAAAAGCATCACTCTACTGAGAAAATGTGAAAATATTCTATTTCAAGCAAAGGCAACCCATTTGGAAATGGGAGCAAATTTTCCACAGACTTAATCTTTTTTTTTTTTTTAAATGAAGTGTCCTTTGTGAGATAAAGCCTCAAGGATGGAAATTAGCTGCCTCTGTCCTGAGAATCTTCCCGACCCTTTTCTTTCAAACAGATTGTGGAGCACTAGGGCCACCACAATGCAGACACGCACGGCTGGCCAGCGGCCTCATTTCAATAGAAAGGCTTACAAAACATGCTCCCAGGCTCCTGAAGACTGTCTTCTTGGGGGTTTGGGCCTGGGGAAGGGAAGCCATGTCTCAGAACTTTCCAGAGCAACACGGGTTCTGTGCTTTTCCAGATATGAGAAGACCCAAGAGCATTAAAAATGTACAAAATTTAGAAATCGTCTTCATCCAAGAGATGGTGGAAAGGAGAGGAAGAGAAAGAGGAGGTCAGGGAAGGCATGGTAGGAAAAGGTTACCTCCACCATTTCACCCCCAAATGTGCCTCCTCCAGATGGGAGGGTGGAGGGCGGTACCCATTACCATTCACCCTTTATTCCCAGAAAAATAAAAGCCAAGTGGTTAGCGAATCCCAAGAAGTGAAAGCAAATCAGCAGAACCAGCAAATAACCCAAGGTGCAGCCCTCTGCCGGGGGAGCCCCAGGTACAACGGGCAGGTCCAAAGGACCACAGGACGTCCTTTCTCTGCTGCGAAAACCCACCGCCACTCGCCACTCAGAGGGTCGAATAGGTTGGAGGCCACCTTTTGTGAAAGTGATGCTATCACTGTAATTCATGCAAAGAAATTCTGCAGCCCACGATAGCAGACAATGCAGGGTCTCTAGAGCATGCCCCCCCTCTGGGTTTCTCCCTTCTATCTACATTAAGATAAGGTCTGTGAAAATTCGGTGCACATGGTTTTCCATCTGAGAAATGGAACGTTTCCACATGTTTCTGTATGTTTTTGGAGCAGAGAGAAACACACCACCGTTTTTACATCTAACTGAGTCTGGGAGGCGAAGGCAAGAGATTCCTTTCAAGAAGCAGCCAGAAAGGGTTTTTTTGCCGGAGACGTTCAGGGGCGAAGCTGGGCAGCCGACTTCATTTAAAATGAAGGCACTGAGTGTTCGCCCCCAACGGAGGAGTCCTACACTGGCCGCGGGCCACAGGCCCACAGAGGACCCGCGGGGCGATGCCTCTCCCCTCCTCCAGCCCTGCCTCTGTCCCTGCACCCACCGTGGCGGCCCCCAGTAGGAGGCAGGCCCCAGAGAGGAGGGCAGGGCTGCGGGGGGGGGGCTGCTCCCCCGGGGGCCGTGCTGTGCGCCTGCCTTCCGTGGAGACTGCAGGAAGCCCGACCATGAAGCCTGCATGACAGACGGAGCTGGGCTGCGCCAAAGGCACCTCCTCTTCAAAGCGTCACAACATGGGCTTTCTGCACACTATTTGCTACCAGCGTTTGTTTGTTTGTTTGTTTGTTTTAATATAGCTCCTGCCCATGAGGGTCTGATGCGTTCCCAGGCCAGCTGCCTTTCTCCCTCTCTGAACAGACATGTGGCACTCCCGAGAGGGTCTGTGCGAGCACCAGCATCCGGGAGCCTTCTGCGGGCAGGCCCCCTGCGGGGACATGGGGACCCGGCTTCAACCTCCGCGGGCCCCCGCCCATACCCTGTGCTCTGCGTCCGCGACAAAGACGCGCCTGCTTGGGTTCAGCTCCGGCTGGACCGGGGGCTGCAGGGAGGAAGGACCCTGAGAAATGATGAGCAAGGGTTCAGGCAGCTTCTGGCTCTCTTGGGGAACTCGGGAGAGAATAGCTCGAGATTGATTCCTCGGCGCACTCTGACCTTCCGAGCATTGGGTCGAGCCTGCGATCTATCATGTCAGGGAGGAGGTGGGGAGTGTGTGTGTATGTGTGTGTGTGTGTGTGTGTGTGTGTGTGTGTGTGTTTAAGGAATATTAACTCACAGTGAAATCTCAGGGAACATTTGCTAGCCATAAAGTGTCTATCCCTAATGAGGACAGATCCAGGAACCAATAAACTGTTTATACAGCTGGGTCTGCCCTCTGAGACATACACACGCGCATGCCTGCACACACATGTACACACGTACATGCACACACGCACTCACACACGCTCACACACACACACACACACACATGCACACACCTAAAACTAATCTAGGGCCCAAGGAAAAGCTGACCTTGGGAAATGTAATTTCGAATACAAATTAACGTTCAAGCCAGGAGGCTGCGCCCGTCCTTGGGGGGCCCGGGCACCCTCCCCACCGCCTCACTCCACTTGGACTTGGATGAGGCATCCCACAGACAGCAGCTCAAGGGCGGTGGCTGGCCCAGGGGAGGCCGTTTTTGTGGGCCTGGAGCACCCGTCACAGCTTACCTGGGCTTCGATAATGATGAAGACGCTGTGGCCCCTTTCCACCCGCACCTGAATCTATAAACACAGAAGGCTGGCGAGTGAAGATGTGTTTTCCCTCTCTTTCCTCCTGCGGCAGTTGTTCCCAGCAGTGGAGGAAAAGGCCCATCTGGGCCCGAGCGAATGGGAAGAGCGTGGAAAGGTTGGGCTTGCTGAGTCCATCGGCACCATGTCGGCACCGGGAGGGACTGCCCTGCTTTCCTTCTCCAAGACTTTTTGAGACCTTCTCCTTTTCAGAATGGCACTCGGGAGCACACGCACAGTAAGCTGCCTGCTTCCCTCTCTTCCCTAGATTCGGTTCCAGCCGAAAAAGAACAAAATCTTAGGACATAGACAACCCAGAGTAAAGACACTGATAAAATTACTAAAACAAAGGAAAAAAAATTCTGTTATAAGTTAGCCTATATGGCATGATTCTCTTACAAACATACTATGTAAGATATCAATCTATGGAACATACAGGAAAAATATGTACAAACATAAAAGAGAGGGACACCTGGGTGGCTCAGTTAAGTGTCTGCCTTCGGCTCAGGTCGCCATCTCAGGGTCCTGGGGTCGGGCTCTCTGCTCAGTGGGGAGGCTGCTTCTCCCTCTCCTCTGCTCCTCCCTCCCCACTCATGATACCTCTCTCTCTCTCTGAAATAAATAAATAAATAAAATATTTAAAAAAACATAAAAGAGGTCGTTACCTTTTGATGGTGTGATAATTACTAATTCTATTTGATTTTCTGCCTTTTTAATTTTTTTCCTAAGTACAATGAAATGGTACTGATTTTATAATCAGAAAAGTATTAAATCCAAGGAAGCAATCTGACTGCTATTTGCCAGCTTCGTAAATTTAGCAAATACGTCACTTAAAGTTCCGCTCAGGTAACACGGTCCTCAGTGGGTTTTCTGTCTCCATAGTTTGTATGTTCTGAATTTTAACTCAATTCCTCCTCTTCCTAAGAGTACCTGGGCTCTAGATGCCTAGTTGGTCCCCAATGCACTCCCCTGTTTTCTCACAAGAGTAGAACCCCAGTGATCAGCCGGCCATGTGGCCGGTGGGAAGGAGACGACGTTCCCCAGTCTCCCTGGTGCGGGGTGCGGGTCTGTCCGGGACAGCCGGATGGGAGCCACAGTGCTGTGCGCCACTGTCACAGACGTGGTATCAGAAGAAGCCTGTCGGCGAGACCTTCCCTCCTTCTCTGACATCCGAGCTCGGGCTCCGCTGTTCCCATCACATCTCGCACTGCAGCCCTGTAGGTCCCTGGCCTGGAGGACTGGCTGTAGCTGCCCCGACTCAGGGCCAGTCCTGCCCCACAACTGGTGTCCAGGGGACGTTTTCCAGGGGAATCCCTTCCCGGGCCTCGGGGCCGGATGGGCAGACCGAATCCCGGACGCGTGCGCCGGCACTCCACTCTGGGTCACCTGCTTACTCTCCTGAAATTGCCCCAGGGTTCCTGAGTGTTCAGATGCCTGGTTCCAATTCTTTTTCTGGAGGGGGTCAGTCTGCCATAAAGTACCCATCTCTCCTTCTTCCCCGGGGGTGCCATTGCTCCAAACCACCTGTACCAGCCCCTGTAAATCGTGTGGGGCGCTTCCCAAAGCTCTTAGATCTTGTCTCTGAGTAGCTTCCTTCACTCGATATTGAGGCAAGTGTATTTCTTTCTGTAGCTGCCTTAAATTCTGGCCTCCTCTCCCAAGACAAGCTCCTGGGTGTGCCCTGACCCACACAAGGACTGCAGACTACGGGGTGCGCATCCCTTCCCGGGGACAGGCACCCTCTCTGCTGTGCCTGCCTCGCGGGGACCGGCTGAGGCCGACCACGCTGGCTTCTCCGGAGGCTTTCGCTCCCATGATTGTCCCCACCTGCCGCCGCGAGTAAAACCGCGTCAGAACCTCTGTCCTGCTTCATGTTCGCCTCCTCCCAGCCCGCTAATATCTCCACTGGCTGCAGAGATTTACTATGAGTTTAACTCTAGTCGTTCTGAGATCAGGCTTGAGGACGTCCCCCGGCTTTGTTTGGACCACACCTCTTCTGTTGAGGCTGGAACCAGGCCTCCTGATTTCACGCGTCCCTGCTCAGAGCCTCCAAGTCCGGCCTCTGCTCTGAGAACACCACAGATCCCCACCCCATAAGTATCTAGATGGGTGACCTGCATGTTTTCTGATTCTCAGTGTGCTCAAAGCCTGTTTTAAATTATTCACGCATTCTTTGCATCCTCGTCATTGAAGATGAAGTCTCTTTGAGTATGCGAATACCTGAAAGGCAGAGCTCTATGATATTCCCGCAGCTGACACTTTTCCTGGCCTCAGAGAGTGACCATTGACTCAACTTCTCAGTAAGATGCCAGTTAAAGTTCAAATATCCTATTCATAGCTCAGGAGGCTCAGCCTTAGGGAATATCTTTGAGCTTCCACACAACAAAGGAAATAGTCAACGGAGTGAAGAGACAATCTATGGAATGGAAGAAACCACATATTTGATAAGGGGTTAATACTCAAATACATAAGAAACTATTATATATCACTAGGGGAAAAATTAAAATGGGCAAAGGACATGAACAAACATTTCCCAAGAGAAGACATATAAATGGCCAACAGATCCATGAAAAGGTGTTCAACATCCCTAATCAACAGGGAAGTGCAAATCAAAACCATGAGATAGCCTCATACTGTTAATGATGGTGAATATCAAAAAAGCAAAAGACAAATATTGGTGAGGATGTGGAGCAAAATGAGCCCTTGTACAGCGTTGGTGGGAACGTCAATTGGTACAGCCATTACGGAAAACAGTATGGGCGTTCCTTATAAAATTAAAAAAAGAACTACCGTATAATCCAGCAATCTCTTCTAGGTATTTATCCCCACAAAATTAAATCAGATCTCAAAGAGATACCTGAGTTCCCATGTCCATTGCAGCATCACCCACAACAGCCAAGATTTGGAAACAATCTAAGTATCTATCTTGGATATATCCATGGATATACAAGGAAATATGATTTAGCCTTTAAAAAGAAGGAAAACCTGTCATTAGTGACAACAGGGATGACCCTGGAGGACATGATGTTAAGAGAGACCAGCCAGATTCAAGAAGGCAAATACTCCATGATCTCACTTACAGATGGGATCTCGAACATACGAATTCACAGCAGCTAAGAGTAGCATGGTGGCTGCCAGGAGCTGAAGGGAGGAGGATAGAGGGAGATACTGGTCGAAGGACACACACTTTCAGCTATGAGATGAGTAAGTTCTGGGGTCTACTGTACAGACTGGTGACTAAGGTCCGTAACGTGGTATCGTAGGGGCTCAGTCGGTTGAGCGTCCAACTCTTGATCTTGGCTCAGGTCTTGATCTCAGGGATGTGAGTTCAAGCCCCACATTGGCATGGAGCCTACTTAAAAACTCTACGGTATTGTATTCTCAAAATTTACTCAGAGCATAGATAATTAAGCGCCCTCTCCCACCCCGCGCACAAAAAAGATAACTATTTGACACGACGGGTATGTGAATTTGCCTGAGTATGAGGATGATTTCACAAAGCAGATGTACATCCAAACATCAAGGTGTACATCTTAAATATGTACAGTTTTTTATTTGTAAATTACACTTTCAGAAAGCTGGAAACAAAACATCACGGAAACTAACCTTTGATGTCCGTGGACTGACCGCTTCCATACTGGCAGTGGACCCACCACCTGGACACACTCTGTCCCCTGTGCCTCAGGAGGGAGGTCCCCTCCCCATGCCCCAGCAACACAGACCTGGGTGACACTCCCGCTCCAGGAGACTGCTTCGGTTGTCCTAGTAAGTCACACAGGGAGGCAGGGGCCAACTCATCAACTTCCGCATCGTTCCCTCTTTGGGGGAATTCACCTCACCGGCAAACTCCAAAGAACTTTAGATCACAGCGGAAGAACTATTACATGTTGTTTTTTCTTCAAATTAACTCAAATCTGATCCAAACATCTCTTCAAGCTGCTGATGCAGATCAACCTCAGTCGTGTTTCGAGCCCTTCTTTCTTCACTTGAACAGGATTCCGGAAGGTTCTCTGCAGTCCAGACATCTCAGGAGGCGTTCTTTGTCCTTCAGCACCAGGTGTCCCACAGATAAACCCTGCCCCACCGGCTCCCTTTGCGGAGTCCGGTCACAGGGATACTTTGTTGTTTTCCTCAAGGTCATTGCTCTGTGTTCAGTGGCCTCAGACTTCCCAGCGTCTCTGGTTGAGGGGGAGGGTCTCAGGGACTCACTGGAAAGCAGCTACCATGACATCACTGAGAAGCCATCTCTCTCTCTCCTCATCCCCTCCTCTGCACTCGCCTGGTCTGCTAGCGCCCATCTCCCCTTGTCGATAACTCCCGCCGCCTCCCCCAGGGTCCCGCGGCATGAGTCTTCTCAGTAAACCTGAGCTTCCAGAAGCAGGGGCCTGAATTGTCTTCTAGCAGCTCCGACCCTTCTGCCTTTGGTCTTATGACTCCAAACCACTAGCAATCTCGGGGGAGAGCACACAGTCTCGGCTATTTTCGCAGAATGGCGATGGAAAAGCGTCCGTAAAAAGAGAAACGTACAAAGGCACTTTGGTGACTCACTTGCAAAATTACACGATTTGCACTGTTTTTACGTTTCGTCGGTAGGTTCCTGGGGAAGGTCCAGAACACAGGCCGTGAGCACACATTTTCCCTCCAGCCCTGACTGCACATGCTGACCGCGCGGACAGCGAGTGGAGCTGGCCGGCAGGCGGTGGGGGCCCTGGGTGGGGCTGGCTAGGTCATCTCTCATCTGCTCGCTAACTGTGGAGCAGATCGCATGGTCTGAATCCGTGTCTGGGCTTCGCAGAGGCTCTTCGCCCTCCTCTGGGACGTCACAACGGCTGAGGCCGTTAGACAAGTGCCGCACGGCTCCGCGGCGCTTTCTGGCCACCTCGGGAGACAGATGGCTGCCCGTCCTCGCACGAGAGCTGAATGTCTATCACATCCAGAAATCAACAAAGTTCGGGACGGCGAGATCCCAGGCCTCAATCTCAATCCTGTCACCATGTGTGAGAGTCACCCCCCAGGGTTAGGTGTGAAACGTCTCCTTGAGGGCGCGTGACTTTTCCACACGGGAACGTCGACTCGGACCTCACGCTGATAGAGGCCGGCAGCCCCCTCCCCCAGGACCTGGTGAGACACGGCAAGGACAGGAAAGCCCGGCTAAGGGGGTTTTGGGGGGCTGGTGATCAGGCCGAGGCGGGGGCAGCCGTGGAGATCATTCCCTCTGAGACCAGACCTCTTCCCCCAAGACCAGAGAAATGCCTCAGATACAAATGAGGCAGCAGAGCCTTCTCCATACATCGCAGCCTGTAGGCCTTTCAGCGTGTCAGCAGAGCCTGGCCATCGGCCATATTTAATTGCTAGCTCCAGTAAGTTGTGTAGACCATTACCATAGCAGTCATCTTTCAGGGACCCTTGTTAGCGCCGGACGAGGGAACACAGTAGACGGTGTGACAGGAGGAAGGAGAGAGGGACGCTGCGGAGGGAGCTCACACGAGGCAGTGGCTCATGGGGAGAGGGGTCTTCTCTGTCCCCGCTGCCCTGCTAATAAAATGCAGGGGCTCACCCGGGGCTCTTGCTGATGCAGAACAGGGGACAAGAGAAACCTGCCATGCTGTGCCTGCTGCCTCCTCCCTCCCTCCCTCCCATCCAGAAATGCCGACCCATAACTGCCACTACCAGCACGCACTTCCTCGTGGGCTGATAAGGACTGAAAAGGACCTTCCCAAATTCCAAATACTTAATTCCACGATGAGGAAATAGGCTCAGAGTGGGGAGGCAATTTGCTCAAGTTCAACTAGCCCATGAAGGGCAGAGCCAGAGTGGACACCCTGGCAGACCTCACCTCCTCAGCTTTGACGGTTAACTCTTGACTCATATGACCTCTGGGGGCACCAATTTAACCTCAGAAATATTAAATAAGGGACAACTATGGGGATAGTGAAAGATTAGTGGCTGAGAATTCATGTTTGAGGACCAGACTTCCATGGTTGTCATCCCACGAGATAATGAACCCGTCCCCCTGTGACCCAGCTGCACCCTGAAGTCAGAGAGCACAGATAAGCATGGACAGTGTCCCCACCCTGAAACACTGAATCTTCTCAGGTCTTTCTGTGAAGCTTTCTGCAGGCACTCGGGTCTGGGTTGGAATGCAGATCGCCAGGCCCACCCCAGACCTTCCCGCTCAGAGCCCCTGTGGGTAAGACTGGGGAGTCCAGCTCTGCAAGGTTGGGGAACCGCTGAGATAAGACCTCAGAGCTCTGGGGTAAAACGTGCGACACATAATAGAGACTGATTGGGCTACGACACCTGTTCTTTCCGGAGAATTATGTGTAGAGTAGCCACTTTAAACCAGCCCCCGTCCTCTGCCCTGGGAACCCCGGGCAGCAAGACAGCCGGGCCCTGCATCCAGACGGACATGGAACCCCGGGGAGCATGGCATAAACTAGGGGTGCCTGGTGCCCGAAGGGGGGCGTTGGTGCCAAAGTGAGAGGAGTGGATGTCAGAGAGGAGCACTCTGAACAACGCCCATGAGGGCAGCAGTCCTCAGAAGACGTGGCTGGGCCACATCCGCGGGGACAAACAGTATCTGGTCACTCACGGGGAAGCTGCGGTCAAGGCTTTCCCAAAAGGCTTCTGTCCTGAAGGTGGACTCCCGGCCAGACCTCACCTCCTCAGCTTTGACAGTTAACTCTTTACTCATAGGACCTCTGGGAGTAACAATTTAACCTCAGAAATATTAAATAAAGGACAACTATGGGGACAGTAAAAGATGAGTGGCTGTCGGGGGTCGCGTGGAGGAGGGAAGAGCACAGGGAGTGCCGAGGATGTTTAGGGCAGTGAGACTACGCCGTGCGACCCTCTAAGGGTGGAGACCTATCATTATATTATGCTTTTGCCCAAACACCGAGAGTGAAGGAACCCTGACGTAAACTACAGACTTCGAATGTGCCGTGGATATAATCACGGGTATAGCAAATGTCCCACTCTGCCGGGATGTTGATCCTGGGGGAGACTGCAGGGGCGGGGGGAGCAGGTGAGCGCATGGGTTATCTCCGTACCCTCCCCTAAGTTTGCCGTGAACCTAAAACTGCTCTAAAATAATTCTTAAAAAACAAACACAAATTATTAAACATCACTGAACCGCGCTTACTTTTTAAAATGTGTTCTCTGTAAAAGTGTGATATCATCAGGAATCAGGGTTTGAGACATAAAGGGTCCTGCACTGATTAGAAGCCAGGATCAGGCCGTGGGTCTTGAGCCGGCCGCCGAATCTGGCAAACTCGGGGAGACACCCTGTCCCCCTGCCTCTCATTCCGTCTCTTGGCAGGCGTGGGGGGCTGCTGGGGCCGGTTCTTGGATCTGTGATGTTCTAGGGCAAGTCTGAAACGCCGCTGGGAAAAGACATCAGAATCTCACAGAAAGCAAGAGCAGAACGGCACAAGGTTTCCGCAAAACCATACGAAATGTGCTTTGGGGAGCACAAGAGCAAAGCACATGCAACAGTGTGGGGCCCAGGGCTCGGCGTATGTACAGTTTGTAAATTACTCTCCTAGGAGCCAGGGTAACATCTGTGCTGTAGAACCCGACAGGGAATGTGGACATTTGAGAAGAGGCTCTGCAGTTACTACAGTTGGCCCAGGAACATATGGGCGGTATTTACAGTGAAAAGGTTCCCGCTCGATCGTGTTTCCCTAACTGTATACATCTGCTCCCGGACCTCTCCGATGGGCAGGCACAGACTGCCCTGGGAAGCCGCCCACGAACCCATCGGGAGATAGCCATCAGCCCTGGCCTCTGGGTGGGCTCCCCGCCTGTCTGCTCCCCCTACCCCTCCTGCGGCCACCAGGGGAAATGCCCCTGGCACGGGCCCGCCGGGATCACTGCACGGTCACCACCGGTCAGCCCCACGGTGGGCTCATTGGAAGAACACTTGCTTAAATTCAGATCAAAGCAGCACTTTCTTCTTCCTCTTCAAAAAAAGAATGTGTTGGAGAGAGGAAGGACCCAATTAAGCTCGGGGATGGGCCGTTAAGTAACTGAATATCTACCTCCCACTTAAAATGACTTCCCCAGCCGCTGGGTGCTGGGCGGTGGCCCTTTGATCCGCGGTCCCAGTTACTGGCAGGGGAGCCATAAAAGGTGCTGCGGATTGCCCAGGAGAGGGGAGGAGAGCAAGGAGGTGAGGCCGCAGGAGTTCTCTGACGACCGACCACATAAAAGGTTGCATCCCAAAGCCCACTACTGGGTTTTGGCAGCTTTGAAAATTGGGTGTCCTCCGGTGCTCCAGAATGGTGTGTGGGACCCCTCACCCCGAAGGCCACCTGCAGGGGTCTCAAGTCGAAATCTCAGCCCGGGGATGTTTCATGGGTCTCTTCCTAGGGACACCGGCGAACATTTCCACAGCCTCACGGTGAGAACAGTCACCATGAAGAGTGATACGGTTAAGGGACAAAGGGAAAGCAGAAATCCGCAAGCAAAGTCTGTATTGGTTGAAACGATGCATTAATACAGGGGTCAGTAGGAGAGGGTCGTTAAAAAGCACGCCCCTGAACACACAGATTTCACCATTACTATCCACACACCCTCTGATGAGTAAGTATTATTACATTTTCCCACTGAACTCTCGTGGTGAAAAGTGAATGACGACACGGGCCCGGAGACACGGGGTGACTTGCTTGAGGACCAACTCATAGGCAGCAAACCCAAGATGTAAACAAGTTTGGTCCGAAACTTTTTTCCTCTCTCCCCCTACAGCTTGGCACTGCTGCTTGAACTTCTCATTTATCCTCGTTTGACGATAGAACGCGCCTCACCTATAGCTCACTCATTATCCGAGAGGGAAGTAAACAGAGACCGAGGCCACCCGGGATGTGCCAGGAGGGGGGGGTCAAAGCCTGGCCATCACTGGTGTGGCCCAGAGGTGTTGGAACCGGCTTTCCACCTCTGAGCTCCCCCTGCTTATACCTCACCCGCACTAGTGCTTTCTCGAACTTTCTTGTCTGTGTGTGTCTGTGTGCGTGTGCGTGTGCGTATGAATGAACAGACATTAGGTTTTAGGCTTATAGAAAACTAGAGCAGATATCACAGAGCATTCCCGGGTACCCTCCTCTCCCCCACCAGTTTTCTGCACTAACGACCAGTTACAGTTGTTACAGTGGTTACAGTTGATGAACCAAGATTGGTACCTTGCTATTAACTCAAGTATACAGTTGGCGTCCATTCTATGGGTTGGGATGAATATCTCCGGCAGGACAGTATCATACAGAACATACAGAATTCCATTGCCTTCAAAATCTGCATTCCCCGTGGGCCCGTGGCAACCCCTGGTCTTTCGACTGTCTCCAGAGCTCTGTGTTTTCCAGAATGTGATACACAGTGTTCCGCCTTTCCGATTGGCTGCTTTCACTCGGGAAAACGCATCCAAAGTTCCTCCACGCTTTTTTTGTGAAAAGCTCGGCCCTTTTTAAGCTTTCTCTTTTCGCTGTGGGAGGAAATGGCTGTCCTTCCTCCCCTGGACCTCTCGAATACGGAAAAGAGAGGCCTGAGCTGGTCCCCGACGCGATCAATGCCTCAAGTTTCCACTTGGAAATATTTAACTCGCGTGCTTCCTGCCTTCCTCGTGAAGCCTAAGAAAATACTTGCAAGACAAGATGGTTCACAGATAGTTTTTTAATTAGCTAAATAAATAAAAGAGGACAGGCAGGAGGGCTGGAGGCCTGGAGACAAGCAGGGGGTAAGGACTGGCAGTATGTTGGCTGAAAACCCACAAAGGGAGTCAAGCTGTGCCCGGGTCACCAAGGGGGGGTCGTTGCACCAGGTCAGGACCCCTCCCCATCAAATGTGTCCATTTTCCTGGAGGGCAGGCAGAGGCCCAGAGGTCAGCCCGAGGACGGTGGCCCACAGCCTGCCCGTGGCCAGTTGGACTGTGCCCAGGACACTCTGCCTTCCTCCAGAGGGGTGTGGAGACCTCAGGGGTGGGAGGCCCCCGGTGGCCGTCCCTCCCAGACACGTCGGTGCTTTTGGAGGAGACAAGAACTTTCCTCTCCTTCCTACCCGCAGCGCCGGCCCATCTGAAGCGCCTCCCGTGAGCCAGGAGAAATATGTTTTCAATTTCTTCTAAGCCAGGCCATAACTATTCAGAGAAACCCAGCAAGGTAGGCTTCCTTGTTTTAATTTCTCAGACGGGAAAACCCAAACTTCACGAAGTTAAGAGATTGCCGGATGTCGTCCGACCAGATGTGGGAGAGCAGGGGGAGAAACCTCGTTCATGGGCCCCGTGGACCCTCGTGGTCCTCCTGCCACGTCGGGTCCTCCACTGAAGCCAGAGCACCGGGCTTTGTCCCCACCTCGCCACGCACTCCGGCCCCGGGGGAAGAGGCCCCTAGGAGCAGACCCGGGCCGGGCAGATGTCCCCTTGCAAAAGCTCTGTGCCCACAGTGTGTCACCAAGACAAGCTCCTGCTAGAACCTTCGATCCACAGTTTACTCGCGAACTCATTCAACATACACTCTCTGCTCGTTAGACGCCACATGCTGTTGCGGGCCCCGGACATCCAGAAGGACAGGAGACAGACAGCACGCCTGCCCTTGGGAGCATGCAGTCTGCGAGAGCATTGTAGAAGAATAAGGAGCGAAGCTGACGGTAGGTCAGATAATGCTAAGGGCTGTGGGTAAAATTAGGACAGAGGTAGGATGGGGTGTGTATGGAGGAAAGAGGGAATTACTATTGCAAACAGGGTGGCCAGGAGGCCCTATCTCTGTGGTGACGGGGGAGAGCGCCGAAGGAAGAGAGAAAGGACAAGCAGAGACCCAGGGAACTGCCTCTCCCACGGAGGAAATGGCCCGTGCAAAGGCTCTGCGGTAGGACAGCACTTGTACGCATGAAAAACTGGGACTTAGCAAGCAAGGGCAAAGAATGAGCATCTCAACCTAACTTGTACGAAGGAGTAAATATCCAATATCATAGTTTTTCTGACGTTGTGGCTGTTACATTTTTTTTTAATTTTTTATTAACATATAATGTATTATTTACCCCAGGGTACATGTCTGTGAATCATTAGGCTTACACATTTCACAGCACTCACCATAGCATATACCCTCCCCAATGTCCATAACCCTAACCCCTCCCCACCTCCCAGCAACCCTTAGTTTGTTTCGTGAGTCTAGGAGTCTCTTATGGTTTGTCTCCTTCCCCATCCCATCTTGTTTCATTTCTCTTCCCCACCCCTCCATAACCCCCTGCCCTGCCTCTCAAATTCTTCATATCAGAGCATGTTACATTTTTAATCAGAGCAGGGCTGGATGAGGAGAGACTGCCTTGTGCCCCAGGGGGTGGCGAATAAATGAGGGGACTGGGTCTTTCCAGGGAAAAGTGTGTTTTTGGGAGGTGAGCCTCTGTCCTCGCTTTCATCCGGTCATCTTGGCCACAGAGGGGAGGCAGGTGCGGCGGGGCCTCGCCCTCCGAGGGAAGAAGGCCACGGACACTCATGACCCGGAGCTGCCCGGATGGGAAGAGGGGACTGAAGGCAGGTGAGGAGGATCCCTGGGGAGGATGTGGTCGGGGTGGGGACAGGCCCCGTCGTGAGCTCATCCTGGCCTAAGGCTTGCGTACACAGTCTCCCTTCACACGGACTAGAGAAAGGTGACGTTGCATCTGCTTTTCTAAAGGCTCACCGGGTCCTGAGGGCTGCGGGTGGGCGACCCCTCCCTGCCCATCCACCCCTGTGCGCTCGGCTTTCCCTGGGACTCTGGGCTGCTCTCCGGGCTCCTCCCCGGGCACTCCTGACAGGGAAACACACCAGAGCCCGTGCTGAGGATCTGCACCCCTGCAGGACTGGGAAGCCGCGCCCCTTCCTCCGCCCTGGGCTCTCCAAAGCTGTGCAGAGGGAACCACTCCCACTGCCTCCCCACTGCAGGCAGAGGGCCACAGAGCCAGCCCAAGGACCGGCAAGGTCTCCTCGCACCGTGCAAGTGGAAAAAGTGAGAGCTTTCTGGTGCACCTGTCCTTCACGGGCAGCAGGCTTGCAGGAAGCTCGGGCCCCTTCAGAGGATGAAGTCATGAGAACCCACTATACCTGGACCGTCCAGTTTCCAAACAAGGAAAAAACTGGGTCTGCGCTCTTAGCGGAGCTCACGGTCCTGGCAGAGCTATTGCCAAACGTCTGCCGGTCCCTGGGGGAGAAGGGGGTAAGGTGGGGCAGGGCAGTCGGGAGAGCCCAAGGGCCTGGTCCACATGGCCCGTCACAGACCCTGGGGGATGGGTCGTGTGGACCTTCGTCACCTGAACTGAGGTTTAGAGGGGAAACCCAAGGCTCCGGGGATCAGAACTTCCCGCTGCCCCAGGTCTGCCTGGGCCCCCATCCCTGAAGGCCCCGGGGCCAAGGGGGCCAGTGAGGGGCTCGCACACCCACCACGGAGGGTCTGTCCTCTCCGCGGGCTGCGCACGGGTCCCCCTGCGATCGGGCCACACTGACGGAGGCGCATGCTTACCGCGGGAGTCCGGTCGGTGGAGGCGGTATCTCAGGAAGCCCGCTGCAAACACGGACATTCCGGGACAGGCGAACCCGCCCGAATGCTGTTCCGTGTGCTGCGCCCAGTGTGCTCCTGGTCCGTCTACCACCGTGCACGGGCGCCCGTGTGCGAAAATTTGCAATAGGAACAGCTTCCTGAATGCACACGGCAGCGTGGGCACACGAGCCATGTAAATGAGCACCTTCGTCTGAGAACCGTGCTTCTTTCTGCTGCCCCCCGTCCTCGGTCTCAGAGCCCAGGCATCTGGCGGCTGGCCCCTGTCTTCATTGGGGGGTCATTAACTTAAGCAAATGACAGTAAGTTGAAATTTTTGAAAAGATACACGTCAGTGTTAGTCTCTGTGACTACATCTTACTTCATCTTACTCAAGTTCAATTTTTGTTTGTGTTTTGATATTTTGAAGCTCTTGATGTCCATAAAGTAAGGATTCGCTGCTGAGCATCTTAGAGACAATTTCACACGTCCGGCCGCGTAGTAAAGAGTATTCGCAGGTTCGCAGGCCCCTCCCCTCTCCTCCAAGTCCCCTCCACGACTGCCGACTGGCAGAGATCAAAGTCCCCGTTCTCAAGGGCATTCTTTGGCTCCAGGGGGCACCTTGTGTGCTCACCCCTTAGGACAAGAAGGCGCGCTGTGGCTTCCTCAGACCCTTTCCTGGTCTGGTTCCCCTGCACGGAATTATTTCTTTCTCTGCTGATTTAGAACACATCTCAGGGGGTTCCTGGGGGGCTCAGTGGGTTAAAGCTTCTGCCGTCGGCTCAGGTCATGATCTCAGGGTCCTGGGATCGAGCCCCGCATCGGGCTCTCTGCTCAGCAGGGAGCCTGCTTCCTCCTCACTCTCTGTCTGCCTCTCTGCCTACTTGTGATTTCTCTCTCTGTCAAATAAATAAATAAAATCTTTTTAAAAAAAGAATGCTTTAAAACACGTCTTGGGTGTCCTCGCTTTAGCCGCAGGCACGTGTCAACCGCACCCCCTTGGTGACCGGCACCAGCAGAATGTCACCGTGCTCACTCCTGGACACAGGGCCCGAAGCTGCAGGGCAGTGAGAGCAGAGGACGGGACCAGGAACCCAGGAACGGAAGCAGCTCTGGAGGCCGGGACAGCACCCCCCAGGAGTCCCCAGGACTGCATGGCACTCTCCGCCTCCTGCCCTTGCACCAGAGGTTTCTCCCCTGATCCTGCTCCCGACAAAATGAGCACAAAGCGGGTGCCGGCTCTGTCTGCCCTCTCCATGGAGAGGGAGACAGGAGCAAGAGGGGCAGCTCACGCCAGCCAGTCCGTTCCCTGGCCAGGCTGCGGGGCCAGGGCCCAGGGGTAGATGCGGCCGGGCTCTGCTGGGAGGTGAAGACCAACTCCCTCTCGCGCGGGCCACGGGCCCCAGTCAGTGCCTGGGCTGAAACCGAGGGCACTGTCGGCGGCTCTGTGCCTTGAGTAAGTTTCTCCCGTCCCTGAACATCGGGACCCTGGTGCGCTAATAGGGAAAATAGAAATGCCAACCTTCTAAGGCTTTAGCGAAAAGCAGAAAACCCGTGCAGAGTCGAGAGCATCTGGACAGACTGGAAGCACTTAATGATCGATAGATGCTTCTGCTGCTTCTAGAACGACCGGTACAGACACCGCCACTGGCCTCACGCCCACTCCGGCCGCCGAATGCCCAGAACCCGGCATCCGAAGTCCCCTCTTCCCCGTTACCCGATCCTCTCTCTGCGCCGCACCTTCATCCCCCACAGACTCGTCTTCAGAATGGGCTCTGAGCGGCGCAGAAAAGGGCGATAAAGTCCTGCCTCTTCCCCTAGAGCCCCCTGCTTCTTGCCAAGAGCACGCCCTGCCCTCGAGCCCTCCCATCTCATCCCCCTCCGCCGTCTGGACAGCAAGGGCGAGAGGAGGACCCCGGGTGACAGGGAGGAGAAATAAGGGGACAAGTCCCCTCCCTCACAATGGCAAGTGTGCCTGGGACTACGTAGAGATTCAGATTTGCAGAAGGCTTCTCAGCTGCGTGTTCTGAAGGGGTCTCCCCGGCCTCTGATCTGTGTGCTCACTGCGACAGAGAGCTATCAGGTTTGTCGAAGTGGAAGAGCACCTTGACAGGCGATTGAGGAAAACAAGGCTGACTCAGCACCCCCTCTTTGCTCACATCGCTGGGAAGAGGCCAGGCTGGGGCAGGAGCCCCCAAATCACGCCTTCCTGCCCTTTCAGGTCTGAAGGTGCCGCTCAGTCTATGGAAGGAACGATGGGAATCCAGGCAAAGAGAAGTTGGTTACCGAAGGCCCCCGTCTTGCCCTCTGTGTCCATGGTCACGAGGACGCAGGAGCAAACAGCAGGAAGAGTCCCCAGCCCCACACACCCTCTCCCCAAAGCTGCTTGCGTGATGATCCAAGGTTTGCATGTTTGAAACCATTCCCATGACCCATGGGCCTTGTCTTCTTTCCCAGACCAACAGCAACGGCCCGTAATGGCTTCAGAAACAAGGCACTGTCTTGCTAATTCGCTGTCAACTCAGTGACTCCGTGGGGTGACGTGACTCTGTCCACAGGTAGACATCAAGCCAGAAGCTGCACGAGAGGGGCTCCCCGTCCTCCTGAGGAAACAAGGAAAGGTCACTGAAGTTGAGGGACCACGTGCACATTTCCTACGCACCAAGATATGGCCCCTGAAGTCCAGGGCGTGAGGGGATCTTGCGTCGAAGCGCAGCTCTGGCTTGGCAGGACTCCCCCTGCATCCGGGCTGGGTCGCGTGCGGAGTCTGCGGTCTCGGGCGAGTTCCTTAAGTTCACACGTGCCTGGCATTTCCGTCTGCGGATAACGTCAGAGTCTGGTCCCAGAACCACGTGGGAGCGAAGATCCCGCAGGCAGGTGAGTTAGTACGATGCTTCGCGCACCCTCGGTGTTCAGAATGTGGTCCTCAGGAGTTCATTCCGTTCTCAGACTTAAATCCCCAGACAGATAAAATCAAACGCATTTTACAGAAAGGAAACTGAGGTCCGGAGAAACTGAACAGTCTGCCCAAGGACACGTGGTACGTGACTAAGAAAGAACGCCTAGCTTCCGTGATTCCCATTTGGCTTAGATATCAGCTTAGTATCTAAGAGAACATCATATTGAATAAGGATATCCCACCCAGGACCTCTGAAAGCTAAGCTGACCCTCAATTTTTAGCCACAATTTGGTGTTTTTCAATGTGGTAATTTCATGATCGTCTAATTAAGCAAAATGGTTCATTACCAAAAACAACAAGATGCTAATTCAATCCCCGCCCACAATTTCCTTTTCAAGCTTTTTTACCTGGGAACCCGGGTGTAACTATAGAAAATTCCCACAGCAAGCCCGGGGAGGCTGGATTGGAGGGGAGCCTCCCGTGTAGTATTTCTCCAAACTGGAGTCCAAATTCTCCAGGCCCCCGAAGTTTAATTACCTGCTGTTTTGGGGGGGGGGGTGGCAACCTGACAGACCCTCCCCACCCGCGTGCGCGCACACATACCCACCAGGGACAAAAGGGGGGAGGCAAAGCCTGGAGTCTGCATTCAATTTGGAACTTGAAATGGAACCTTTCACCTTTTTCAGTGAATTCTGTGTGTTCCAGAGGTTTAACTTTCTCTCCACCCCCTCCTGGTGCAGAAGGAGGAACAAGGGTAATGCTTATTTTAACCCAGAGTGTGAGCGAGAAACCCCTTTGGAACCTAGCAATTGGTTTTTGTTTTGTGACCAGCTATTGCCACAAAAGGGGACCCACCCCCTCCCAAGCCCTGAATTAACCCTATGTGAGACGGGCAGAGGATTAAGAAGGTTGGTTCGGGCCCCATTCAGAAGGTGCAGAGGGGGGCTTTTCAGAGGATTCTTCCGAACAAAGGTTGCCAAACTAAGTAGCTTTTTTTTGTTGTTGCTTTAGCTCTGACCTATTGTTACCTCGGAAAGCGACCTTTTCCACTTAATTGGGGCTTTAGAATTCCGCCTCTATTGTGTTTGTATGTAAGAAACACTGCCAAGGGGCCATGTAAGTTTATGAATATAACCCTTTCTGCACTGGGGGAATCCAGGGCGATTTAGCTGTGTATTTGCACCTACTGATGCCAGTCACTCTAATAAAAAGAATCGTAAAATAATAACCACGATAGTAATGAGTGTCCATATATGGCATTCCTATGATATGTCCGATGCCATAGTTGATGCTTTGCATTATTTTGTTTCTAATGCCACGGCTAAGTGTGGGTTACAGACCGGAAGTCTAAAGTTCCAGCAGAAGAGAAAGGAGGGAAGCCAATGTCACACCGACACCCCACGCCTCTGGGCCCCAAGATGTCATTTATTACACTTTCCGGTTCTGCTTAGTTATCCGGCCTTCCGTTTCAGGGCTCCAGTGAGATGTAAGCCCCGGAAAGACAAGAGATGAACATGTGTGTCTCTCTGGAGACCCAGTCAAAAATGCGCATGCTTCCTAGGGACAGGCGGGGACGTCCACGGGCTCCTAGGGGCTGGCTGGTGCAAGATAGCAGGGAGCGGGGAGGTCTGAGGACAACGGGGCTGACACACCTCTCAAGGACACTCCGTTCAGACGGATTTTATTTATTTATTTTCAAACCACTGTGCCGACTGCGGACCCTAGTTCTGGGTTTGGATTTGGAACGAGGGCTCCCAGGGAGAGACAGAAACCCTCTGCTGATGGCACCAGGCTGACGTGACTAAGCCACCTGCAGCCCGTAGACACGGGCTCTCGTGGTCGCACACGGCCCCCAAGCCGGGAGATTCCGTGCTCAGTTCCAGATCGGGCTTCCGGGGAACTCTAGACCGTGGGTCTTCAGCAGGTGGCTTTGGTCGGGGCACAGTCTCCCGGTGGCACTGTACCTGGCCTGCGTCTCCGCTTCGTGCCTGCTGCCTCGTCTGCGCGGCTATTTGCGTCTGTCACCTCCGTGCCCAAGGGACTGCATTTCTCAGGGACCGCTTTTCTTTCCTCAGGTGTAGAACTACGGGGCCCTCGCCTCTGCCTTTCGGCACTGAAATAATACGCACACCTAATTCACAAACTGAAGGTGGCAGAGTCTTTAATTCAGTGAGCAAGGTACTGTGCTCAATGCACTTTACAAATTTAGGCAACCAGCCAATGGACCAACCCCCAAAGCATCCACCTAGAGGGCATCCAAGAAGATTCTGATCATAGAATCATTTGCCCTGATGACCAGGAACATTTTATACCTAAAGTATCACACAGGTTTGTAAGTAACCAATAGGCCTATGCGTCTTTTGCCTGATACGCACGTGAAAATGCGAGAAAGAGAAAGGATTGTGTTCTTACAGGCCTTGTCCGCTATCCAGGAAAGTAACATTGAAAAAGCCTGGATGGCCTCTAAGTCAAGGGAATCGAGCCTTTGTCTAGGGTGGGGGCTGTGAACCCCCACTCTTCCTGGGTCTCCTTTCGTGGCCCAGACAACGTCTTAGACATCAAGGGGCTCAATGCCTATTAAGTGATTAATCAAGCATTTGAACAATTAAGTTGAATGTGGTCATGACACCAGTTTCTGTACTGAAATGTTCCTGTGGCTGTTGAAAGGCTTCACAAGGTTGGAACTGAGCCCTGTTAGCAAAGTCACCTATGAGCAAAATGGACACTGGGCTTAACGTAAGAAAATAAACAGCGATGAGTTATGAAATAAGGAAATAAGCAGACAAAACCCCTTTGTATCAGCTGATGCAGAAACTTTGCAAGTCCTGCTGTGAAACCCGGTGCTCGGCCCCTCTGGACAGCTGGGAGTTCTCCCGGGTGTTTGTAGTTTATAGGGGTCTAAAACCAGCTTTGGAATCATAGCCCTAACTCTCTTCCAGATTGGGCGAAAAATATCTACACTGAGAAACATAGCTATTGCAGGGAAATGCTCCAATAATGGAAAAAAAAAAATAGAAATTGACAGTTGACTGGGAGGAGATAAAACACTGAGAACATCAAAATTAATATGTAAATTCAAAAGACATGTAGTCTAGGGCTACGGAGAAAAGCAGAAAACCTCCCTGCAGAGCCCTGAAAATATCACTCCACTCTATCACACTTTATGAGGTTTGCTCTTCTTAGGAAGGAAGAAAACTATATAATAAAATTTAAAGGATTTCCATACAAAATTGTCAAAACTTTAAAATACAGATGCTCGGCACAGACTCACTTGTTCTTGAGTCTCAAACTCCTAACATTGTTCTGGTTTTGTCGTTAAATGGTTTTTCCTAGAAATCTGGCCACTGTGTAAGAGCAGGTGCTCTTACCTCCCCGCTGGCTCCGAGATAGGCTTACAGTGGTCGTCTCCGCGACTCACACAGAGTCCCCACTGTCACTGGGTCAGTGTGGACTTGAATGAGGCACCCCGTCTGCTTTAGCCCTCCATTCTCCCATGTCCCTCGCCACGACTTCTAACAGATGCCGCCCTGCCCACCCGGAACGAAACCAGAGTACAATTTGAGGCAGGATACAGGCTATTATTTAAACATAATAGAAACAACAGCACGTGCACACTTGCTCCATCGATGCAAGGGACGACAGGTAAGTAGATGGGGGTAGGGGCAGGGAAACTGGAGTTTCAGAAATCAGCACAGAATGGCCTGGGACTGTGGGCGGCACGTGGCTGACCCTGCCCCAAGGTTCGCTTCTCCTTAACAAGGAATTTCCTGAATTGGAGCACAGACCAAGAGGAAAGCATTGGATACAGCTCAGAGAGGACAAGCTGGATGACAGAAAAAAGCCTTGTGTAGGATTTCATGGTGCCCGGCATTTCCTTCCTAAAAGTCACACAAGTTGTCAATAGGATGCCAGGTCTCAGACCACACACACTGTGAGAGAGATGATGAGGCCACTGTACAGATGGTGCAGATACTGCAGAGCAGGTGCAGATACCGTATAGATGGTGTAGATACTGCAGAGCAGGTGCGGATACTATGCAGATGGTGCAGATACTCTACTGACTGTGCAGATACTGTGCAGATGGTGCAGAGACTGCAGAGCTGGTGCAGATACTGTATAGATGGTGCAGATACTCTACTGACGGTGCAGATACTCTACTGATGGTGCAGATACTGTGCGGATGGTGCAGAGACTGCAGAGCTGGTGCAGATACTGTACTGACGGTGCAGATACTGTGCAGATGGTGCAGAGACTGCAGAGCTGGTGCAGATACTCTACTGACGGTGCAGATACTATACAGATGGTGCAGATACTGCACAGCAGGTGCAGATACCGTATAGATGGTGCAGATACTCTACTGACGGTGCAGATACTC
>CM052811.1:2669225-2719354 GCA_028533885.1 Nasua narica | reverse complement strand
CAGATGGTGCAGATACCGTGCAGATGGTGCAGATACAGTGCAGATGGTGCAGATACTGTCCAGATGGTGCAGATACTGTACAGATGGTGCAGATACTGTACTGACGGTGCACATATTGTACAGATGGTGCAGATACCGTGCAGATGGTGCAGATACTGTCCAGATGGTGCAGATCCTGTCCAGATGGTGCAGATACTGTGCAGATGGTGCAGATATTGTACAGATGGTGCAGATACGGTACTAATTGTGCAGATACTGTACAGACGGTGCAGATCCTGTACAGATGGTGCAGATATTGTACAGATGGTGCAGATACTGCAGAGCTGGTGCAGATACTGTACTGATGATGCAGATACTGTACTGATGGTGCAGATCCTGTACAGATGGTACAGATACCGTGCAGATGGTGCAGATATTGTACAGATGGTGCAGATACTGCAGAGCTGGTGCAAATACTCTATTGATGGTGCAGATACTGTACAGATGGTGCAGATATTGCAGAGCTGGTGCAGATACTGTAATGATGGTGCCGATACTCTACCGAAGGTGTAGATACTGTACAGATCGTGCAGATACTGTACTGATGGTGCAGATACTGTGCAGATTGTGCAGATGATGCAGATATCATACAGAATGTGCAGATACTGCAGAGCTGGTGCAGATACTGTACTGATGGTGCAGAGACTGTGCAGATGGTGCAGAGACTGCAGGGCTGGTGCAGATATTATACAGGCGGTGCACGTAACTGAAGAGCTTGTGAGGAGCACATAGGTTAAGGGACGGAGGCATGGAGACAGGCGTCTTGAGGAGAGCACTGAAGGCCTTGTCCAGGCTGCAAAGACGGGATTTGGCGGCACAGAGGAGGAACGCTGGGCCCAGACTGGGTGGAGACAGAGACGTCCTGGTGGAGAGTGGTGATGTTTCCTGTGTCTGGGCTGCGGATGGTGGTGGTCAGATAACAGCCCAAGGAAGAAACTTGCTACAGTGTATGTGTGCTTGCAGCTGTGCACAGAACCCTGTAACTCCTCCTCATGAGAGTGTGAATTTCCAGGCAGAGAATGGCAACAATAAGGTACGAAGGCAGGGCCAGGTGACAGAGACTTGATTTCCCCGGAGACCAGCTGCGAGTGGAGAAGCAGAGGCCTCCCCAGCGCCTGGCCCGCATGCCTCCTGCGGGCACCCAAGCCCGAGCTGCAGAGCCCGCTGCCCGGGCCCTCGGCTGGGCTCCCCG
The DNA here is from genome assembly GCA_028533885.1 of Nasua narica. Classification (NCBI taxonomy): domain Eukaryota; kingdom Metazoa; phylum Chordata; class Mammalia; order Carnivora; family Procyonidae; genus Nasua; species Nasua narica. The sequence goes on along the minus strand of CM052811.1, from coordinate 2,718,123 downwards.
TAACTCCCAGGCCTGGGCCCGTGCTCAGGCACAGAACAGAAAGGGGCCCTCCTGCCATGCCTGAGGGCTGTGCCTGGACACTGAGACAGTCACTGTGCTGACTCTCCTTAGAAGCTCTTCGCCGGGCCTGGGTTCCACCGGAGAGACCACGGAGACCCACGTGCTCCGGGCCCTGGTCCTCTGTGCCCCGTGGACTGCAGGGCCATGACGACCGGGCAAGGGCGCCTCATCCTCTAATCCACTTGGGGAGGAGAACATTCTGTGCTATGGCAACAAGGGGGCCCACCCTGGCTGCATTTGAATCATCTGGAAACTAAAAGTTCATATTTTGCAGACCAGTCCCATCAGATCTTTGAGAAAGCGGTGCCGCATCAGCAGCCGCAGGCAACTCCCGTGTGGCCGCAGGGAGCCTGGGCGCTCTCGCCATCCACTGGCCACCCCCCACGCGCCAGGGTAGCAGCCCACTCACGTCCGGGCCTCCCTGGCAGCCCCGCCGCCGCGCCTGTGCCTGGATCCGCTTTACCCAGGAAAGGAGAGTGCTGGGGCCGGACCAGAGCTCCCCGACATCAGTGCGCATTCAAGCCGCCCAAGAATCTTATGAGGGGGTGGATTCTGATTGGGCACGTCCTGGGGCCTGAGAACCCGCATTTGCAACAAGCTCTTGGGTGAGGTCTATCTGCTGGTCTGGGGACCACACCTCAAGCAGCGGTTTCTGGTTGCCGGATTCAGGACAGCACTCAGATGAGGAGGGCGCGGTAGGGTGTTTGAGAAGAATGGACAGCCGAGGGGGCTTCCTGGAGGAAGTGTGAGCTGGAGGTGGGTGGGCCTGGAGAGGAGGCGAGGCAACATGGGAAACAACAAAGGAGAGCAGGGAAAGGCCCGTGCTGGGGCTCAAATCCTATTTTGATGGCTCTGCCCATCTTCCTTGTCTCCTCTGTGCAGATCGGTGCCGCCCTTCCCCTAGGCTCGTAAGTTTTAAAACCGTGCACAGACGTTTCTATTTTTACTTCTAATTCCTACTGTTTTGTATTGTACTTTTTACATTTTTGTAAATGTATTTTGCTTACGCAGGTGGTACAGGATGGAACATCCTTCTCTTCTTTTCTCCACGTGAGCAACTACTGGTCCTTCGAAACCCGCCTTCAGTTACACGTTATCTCTAGTGTCCCCTAACCACTGACCTCGGGCAGCATTACCGGTTTTCTCACCCACCCTCCCGCGGCTGTTAACCCCGGACTTGTAACGGATCCCTCACCCTGCGGCAGGAGAGCACATTCTAGTGCTTCCGAATTCTCATGGGATGTAAGTCTTACAGGTTCAGGAAAGAGGTACTGAAATTTCCAGGAATTCTAAAGTAGCCCTGAAACCATAAGCTATTCTGTATTTTTTTTTTTTGCAACACTGTATTCATGTGGTTTTCCATGAATGTCCAAAATAACACACAATGAATCATTTTCTTTATGATTGGGGGGTTATATTAAAAGAGACTGTCTGTGACATATGTATTATAACGAATACATGATTTATTCTTATCAACCCATATTATGGGGAAGATTAGATATTTCAATAACAAGAAAGAGATGTTCTCTGCCTAATATAAATATTTGATAATAAAAAATGCTAAAACAAAGATCCAGGAGCCCGAAATAAATGACAAATAAAAATTGCTTTAAAAATGAACGATGTCGTCATGAATAGTTAATATTTGAAATTGCCATTCTTAGAATGAGATTTTAAAGCAAGCAAAATATGGATTGCCCTACTCGATAATCGTGGTCTTAGTTTCATGGCAAATATTCCAGACATAGAAAAATTTCTTCCACTTAGTGCTGATGTTTAAATCGTTGTGGGGTGACCCAAAAGCATCTTCCCCTCCGAGGCCACGGCATCTCTTCGTAAAAGCTCGGATCCTGTTTTAATCCTGAAAATACTGTGTCCCCTCCTCCTGGGTTTTAGTGTGGAAATCCTTAGTGCTTTTGTGTAGTCTAATTTTGATGAGTTTCTAATTCTGTGATGGAATATTCCACAAAAACATTCAGATCACCTCTTCGAATCTCATGTTTTGAAATACTGACAAAGACCCAGAGCTTAGGTGGTAGCTGGCCGGCACCGAAAACCCTGAGCTGCAGGGACCCTGGGTTCCTCTTCATATTCCCCACCGTGGCTCAGTGCCGGCCCCATAGCCGCTGGCTCTAAAAATAGCATGCTGGGCTTTCTCTCTGCGCTGTGTGCAAATGTTTGCTTTGCACACCAGAGAGGGTCCTCGAGCCGTAGACGGTAGGGCTGCGTGCAACAGAGAAGATAAATAAACAAGACTGTAGAATTCAGAGGAGGAAGGGGCTCCCCACAGCTCCCCAAGGACCAGGGCACAGATGCAGAAACCCACCCGAGGAGAGAGGGCCTCCAGGAGGAGGCCAGAAATCGGGGGTCCAGGAAGGGAAGCCACGGGGGGCAATAACTCAGGCCAGCGGCCGCCGACCTCGGCACTGGGACGTCAGAGACCCCCCAAACTGTGCCTCATTTCAAATGTGCAGCCTGGTCCTTAGGGGCCCCTCCCCCAGGCCAGCCCAGCCCCTGCCCGGTGCCGGGAGCCACTCTGGAGGAGGTTTGCTGAAATGACTTACTGACTCAAGTCATATGGGAGCCCTTACGAGATGTCCCCTCGTGGTTTCTCCTCACCGGAGCCCTTTGTGCATCTCGCTGCTTGCTTGCAAGACATCCCGCGGCTGCCGGAAGGGGTCCGAGGACCCAGGCCTGAAGGGTGGAGGGTATCGCTGCAGGCTCGGGCTGGGACCAGTCAGATCACGAGGAGCATGGGGCCCACGGGGACAGGACTGTGTTGACTCTGCCACTGGGGACAATGGCTCCTGGAGTATTCTAGCTGCAGACTCCTCTTACATGCAAATGCCACAGGCGGTTGAGAGACCCTGGAACCTCTCCCGGGCCTTTGTGCGCAGGGCATGGAGTGGCACCGGGTCTGCCCCCGGGCGTCAGGGACCCCCGCCTTGTCTGCGATGGAGCAGAGCCCAGTCCCTCACTGTGGCCAAAGAGCAACGCACAAGAAGGACCTCTGTGACTGCGGGCGATCTGCAGAGGGCCGGATTATCTGAATCTGAATTTCTTCCACATGGTCACTTTTTGTTCCAAATGAAGTGGGAAGGTGTGTGTCTACACCGGGGCGGAGCGGGGGCAATAAATAAGGCGTCAGGTTTCCGTGAGCGTTAATAATGGTAGGGATGGTCTTGGATTCTCCTCGTTTCCTAAACACGCCACCACCGCCCACCCATGCTGGGCTCCACTCGTCCACTCCCGAAGCCTCCAAAGCATGTGGGTCCCAACTGCTTCTCCCCCAATTCAGGGTGCCACCCCTTCCGTCCGGCCCCCCACAGCAGCTTCCCCGCCAGAACCGCTGCTTCCCTTCCTGACCCCGCAAAATCCATTCTCCCTCGGAAGCCAGTGCAACCTCCCAAACATGCCTCAGGTCCTCGTGGCTCCGCCCAGCTACAGAACTTCCCACAGCCCCTCACGTTTGTCAGAACCAAACTCCTTACCTGGCCCTGCCTGTCTCAAACCACCACCTGATCCACAGTCCCCTCCTTGGGCCACGCCGGCTGGCCTTCCTTCTGTGCCTCAGTCAATACCTGCGGAGGCCACCCCAGGACCTTTGCACTGCTTTTCCCGTCTCTTCACCCTAATGCTCACATCATTATTAGCCTTTCCTGACAACTTATTCCAAAATCAACTCGCCAGTCCTTACTAGAGCTCTTCGTTTTAATTTCCTGCTCACTATTCATCAGCATCTGATACTTTTTATTTCCCTTTGTTTCTTTGTCTGATTTTCTGCCCACCTCCCCTGCATAGCTTATGAGCTTCCTGAGAGCACAGCCCTTAGTTATTTTTATTTTTATTTTTATTTCCCTTAGTTATTTTTAACAGTTTCTTCTCAATACTTAGAATAGTGCCTGACATGGAACAGGTATACAATAAATATTTGTGAAATGAATGAAAACAAGGAGGCAGAAGCAAGACTTAGAACCTTCCCGCGCACACGTGGCCCTAGAAAGAACACGTGTTTTCAGAATAGCCTCCACCTTTAGAAAATTTAGAAAAATTTATCTTCCTCACCCCAATTAGATACTTGTCTTCGACCTCCCACCTGGCCAGGCCCCTGAAGGACACTGTCTTACTTAAAGAAGAGTTTTACTGGTAGAAGGGCATTTCACTCCGTGACGATGTGTCTCTCCAATAAATACCCGCCAGTTCTTGAAGACGCAAAGCAAAATAATACGTAAACAAATAAACCCTTTATCATCCTTGCAGACATGTGAAGATAAGGACTGTAGGCAAGTGACACAGTAAGAACTGGGATCAAAGGACCTGGCAGCTCGTCCCAGCACCTCTTCAAATTGGAGAATGATTCCCTTCTTGCAATCTTAATTTCCTCACCTGTAAAAAGAAGGGATTGATTCTTGGCCAAAACATTCTAGATGGATGTGAGTGCTTGCATCGGGGAAGGTCATGCCACCATTAAAGTATATCTTTTTAAAAATTTGAGGGACAAAAGAAAATGATTATCATAAAAGGTCAAGATAAATATGTTCCAAATCATGTAGAAAACTTTTAAATTGGGGAAATCATGAAGGATGAGAGGTCTTATCTTATACCGCGACCAAAGCATTGCTTTCACGCTCATCTTTCTCCTTGTTCTCGAAGTCGTCGTGATCATCAAGTGTGTCGTATATTCGCAGCCCTTTGGCCCTGAAGAAATTAAACTGAGGGGAGCTCAGCAGATAACTGCTAAGCTCTCTTCTTGCGTCCCTGAGTCGGTGGTGCTGGGGACAGGTCTGTACGGGCTTCTCAGCGCGCCCAGTGGGGGATGGGCCGGACCGGGCACAGCCCCTCCAACGCCGCACTCCCTCCGGCCAGCCGGGCCAAAACGAGGACCCCGGGATTTTGCCTGGACGCTAGGGAACGAGGACGTCTTTCATCATGGAGCTTACCAATTAGAGGTATCGGAGTTATCATCTGGGCCGATCATGGGGAACGTTTCTTTGTGAATAAAGTCAACCCAGAACAAAGCAGACTGAGAAACAGAGAAAAACTAGAACCAACCAACAAACAAGTGCACACACGCACCGATTCCTGCTGACTTCGTTGAACCCTTGTATCCAGCGGGCTCAGAAGCGAAACCGCATTTTGATCCTTCTCGTGCCCTGACCCCACACATTTCCTCCCTCGGTTAAACCCGTCACAGGTACTCGCGGCAATGCCAAGATGCACGGCTTGTCACCCCCGCGCTCTAACCTTGTCTTTCCGGGGGCCCCGCACACAGGGCGACAAAGTACCCCCGACCGTGCTGTGGGACGGCTGTGCCCACTCGCGTGCCTCTTCTCACGAGCAGAGCTATCCAGGGTCAGTGCTCAGTGTCCTCTCCGGGCCCTCAGGCACGGTTTCCTCGCCGTCCGTGCAAGGGGGCCTCTAACGTGGATTCTGGTACCGAGCGAGAGCCCTTTAAGCCTCTCTGCAAACTGTCCGCGTCTGTCTGCGGTGCCCTCTCCTGGGACAGCCGAGCAAGGCTGTAATGACCACTTGAGAAACTGCGACTTATTTCCACGGAGTGTGTGACTGTCACTGCCCACGGTACAGTTCAGGGTTCGCGTCCCCCTTCAGCCCCGTTCCCGGGGCTGCACCCTGAGCGGTCCGGCACAGACGGAGCCGGCGCTCCTGGACCGGCAAGGAGGCTCTTGGTGGAGCTCTCTGCCTGCAGTGGGCCCGACGCGCCTGTCGTCCTCGGTCTCCGGAGCTGCAGCCCCCTGCCTCCTCTGGTCCTGGGGTCAGAGCCCTAGTCCCCTGCTTCGGTCCCTGGTTTTGCTGTCATTCTCTGTGGGGGACCACAAACCTCTCGGAAGCCTCTAGAGCCTTCTCCAGAGCGTGGGTGCTCCCCTTCTCTGCCTGCCTTGGACGAGGTTCTCCCTCTGTGTCCCAGACTCTGGGGGTACCGGATGCCGAAGCCATAGCTCCCGCTCCCCTCCACCCCTGTATCAGGTTAGTGGGGAATGCAGGTAATTATAGTACAGTGCTCTATAATGGAAACAGAACTGGGAGCTTTCAGAGGAAGGAGCTAAACACCTAAAACTGCCCAGGATGCTTTTTGGAAGAAACCACAGCTAAACTGGGTCTTGAACAACGAATAGAGGTCATATATTTTGCCAGAGGGGGTGTTATAGGCTGGGGGTTCAGCCCAGAGGTGGAAAGATCACATCAGGGAACCAGGAGCAACTTCATACAGGCAACGAGTATATGCTGTGGGAAGCATGAGGTTGGAAATCTTGGAAGGAGACCAGGAGGGCACGCAGGGCCAGAGAATAGAGACCACGGGGCTGGGATCGGCCTAGAGCGTCGTGGGAAGAACCCTGAATGTAATGGTGAAGGCATCGAGGAGGCGTTAAACGGATTTCATCAGGAAAGTAACGGTCGTATTTGCTTTTCCAAGAGTGGAGTTGGAGGTGCCATTGGATGAACCGTCTGGCTGCCGATGCCAGAATATTTGTCTCATCGTGGGCAAGGCCTGAGGCCAGAGCCCACCCAGTGGGTCGGACAAGCTGGCGGTTGACCCCGACTTGGGTGTGGCTTCTTCACCCCCAATCAGCCATGGTGACCGGCCCCGCCAGACTGTTTGCGAAATGCCCTCATCCCAAAGCCTGGAGCTCCCTCCCATCTGCGGTCTGTGCCTCAGCCCTGTCCCTGGGGTCTCGCTTCACCCAAGTGTCCCTCAGGCCACCGCGGCCACAGCACCTGCTTCAGCACCCCACATTAACCTGATGGTCGTTCAGACCTTAACTATTGGGCTCCTCACCAGCCGAAACTGTGTCCTGTTCTTTTTGAAATGCTCTGAGAGGCTAACAGCTGCCCGGAGGCTACAACTTAGACTTCATGGCTTCTCCAAGTTTGCACCTGTATTTTGCTGTCATTTTTTCTGTTCCAAAGCACGGGCAGTGGATGGACAGTTTTCAGGAATGCTGAGCACCAGACGCAGGGCTGAACGAACGAAGGTAAATAGGACACAGATCTGTGTCCCAAGCAGCTCAAACCTGTCGCCGAAGTATTTAACCACCTTTTCTGAAGAGCAGCTGAACGTCAAGGGGTCAGGTGCTTTCCCCCAATACCACACAGCTTCCGGCTCCCGTAGGGCAGGCTCTGAATTTGAACTCGGCTCGCCAGGCGCCCTGGACACTCCGTGCTCACCAGCCCCGTATGGATCCGGAGAGGGGCTGTGAGAAATCACCTCTGGGGACTTGCTAATCAGACTGTCACCTAGGACCCTCTGAGCCGGCATTCCACCAGCTCGACGCTCTTGGAAAGCATCTGCCTGATTTTAGAGGTGGTTTCCTGAACAGAGTGTGTGATACCCTCTTGTGCTTCTTAGAAAGAAATCAAAGAAACGGCAAAAAGCATGCAGCAGCCAATCTGTCCGAAAGCAGCATCTAGCCCGGCAGACCGGCGTCCCCCACGCGCACGGCTGAGCCAGGAGCCCCGCCCGCAGCGGCCCCGGATCCTCTCACCTGAGCAGGTTCTCAGCCGAGCTCCCTTTGTCACAGCAGCAGTGGGCTCCCAGCCGCGGAGGTCCGTGCTCCACCGTGGCTTGTCTGGGAAGCAGCCGTACAGCCCTGCTTCCTTACATGAGGCTGTCGTCAAAGCATCCTCCGGGCTGCAGAACGAAACCCGGTTTGGGGATCTGTCTTCAGGGCTCCCCGGGGTGCCTGGCACCGCCTGGCACAACCCGCCACGTCCGAGCTCCAGCCAGACTGCTGACCTGGCACCGGCGCTGTGTGATATCACTGGCTCGTACGGGGAGGCTTTAACTGTCTCGTCCCCGAGCTCAGAGCCCTGTGTCTCCGTAGGAAGCTTCTCCCGCGATGCCACGGCTCTGCCGCCCCGGGCTGCTCCCTGCCAGGGCTCCAGGCTTGCAGGGGCACTGACCCAACCCCTCGCCACCCAAGGACCCATCGTTCTCAGCAAAGCAATGATTAATCCCAGGGCTTCTGTCTAAGCCCTTTTCTTTTGTAAAGCCAATTAAGACACATTTTCAGCATTCAGATATTTGTAAATATTCTGGTGTTTTTCTATAAATACCTATAGGTTGAAGTCATCGTATTCTTAAAAAAAAAAAAAATTCAACAACCACTCCTTCATTCCTATGTAACATGCTGTTCTCATTTAATTTATAGGACTTGCAACTCCATATGGAAAGGATACGGTTGACTGGGGAGATAGATATTTAAAAAAAAACATAATCGCATAGGAAATTAATAATGCACGTTACACTATGGATTATGTTGTTGGGGGAATGAATGCGAAGGACAGAGGAAAAGGGCACAGAATTGGCACTAGAGACGCCCAGGTTCCAGTTCCAAACGGATACTCACGGAGCTGTATGGATTTCTGCAAGTGCCTGGTTCCCAGGCTTCGCGCCCCTCCCCGGCTCCCCGAGCACCAGCGTCACTTCCGATGTCCCAACCAGCTAGGGTTTCGTTTCTGGAGCTGAGAAAAGAAAAGCTATCTCCTTGTGGCTTTGGAGGCAGGGTGGCCCTTAGAGGGGGTGGACGTCGAATCACTGAAGTCCCCCGGGCTTGGACTCACAGCCCTCTCCTTGTAGCTCCGTCCCTCGGACAGATATCACAGAAGACGCTGCCTCAGCGTCCTCATCTCCCAGCTGGGAGAACAGAGCCTGCCCCCCCGGATGATGCAGCTGCTGGAAGGACCGATGAGTTGTAACTTGTGAAACCCCAGCTCCCACTCAGAGAACGTGAGCCGTTACCATTACCCTCTGGGGTCCTGGTTTCAGCACAACCCTCGGAGCTACCGCGCCCTCTCGCCGGGACCACACGTGCAAATCTCTTGTATGCACTCAGGCATCTTGTATACGCTCACGGAGAGAGGGCTCTTGCAAAGACAAGGTCACCTCTCTGTGTTTAGGATGCGGGATCTCGCCTTCAGAAGACAAAAACCAAACCATTTACTGAGCACTTGCCATACGCTGGAGCACTCTGTACTTTTTCTCTGTTAACTGTTGTGTTTCAGGGCAGCGCGTAAAAGCATTTTTCTTTCGGTAACCATTTAAAATGGCCCCATCATAAAACAAGCTAATACTACTGTAGCATGAATATATACTACTTATATATATAATACTACTGTATTATATATAATATACATAATATATGTATATGTAATATACATAATACACATAATACTACCGCAGAAAGCTTATACAATATGCCTGAAGCGATAGATGTTCGTGGCGCGTCTGGTGCGGGAGCCCGATGCCTGACCTCGGCACTATTGAGAAGCGTGGCCGGGTCCTTCTTCTTTGTGGGGGGCGGTTCACTATCCCTGTAGCACCCAGCTCCCTCCTGCCACATGTGACACCCTCCCAGCTGAGACAACCACGCCGCCTGCAGACATTGCCGAATGCCTCCTGGGGGCAAAATCAACCTCGCTTGAAAACCACTGCTTTACCCCAATTACCAGCTAATGTTAAACAAAAAAAAGTTGTTAAAATATCAAGTTAGGACCGTATGCATTTAATGTAGCATGAAATGCAACCAGGGAACACTGGATATCTATCTGTGTATTTCTCTATTAAAGAGCAAACTATGAATTCATTCATTAATTTATTTATTAGGAAATTTAATGCATATGAACACTTACTGCTTTTTTTTTTTTTTGAGTACTTTCTTAGCCCTGATTGCAAAGTCTTAAGAAAACTACTTGTCTGTGGCCACCAAGGTTAGCAGACAAATGAAAGTCTTCTGAAAACACCTGCGTGTGCAAATGCACGGAAATTCCCAGCACATAAATGCTATCATCAAGCCATGCACTGATTGATTCCTTTCACAAATAACTCTTGTTTCTGCTCTGTGTCGACACCACCATGCCTGGTGCATGGATTATGAAGCCTTATAAGACCCAATTCCTGCCTTTAGGCAGTAGTAGTTTGAGGAAAATCTAGCAAACAAATGAAGGCAATAAAATATTCTTTATTCTTGTAATAAATATTTAGGCAGAGTGCTGCACACCGGTAACAGGATATTGAGCAAAACTGATACCATCACATGCAGCTAACAATCTAGAGAAGATAAGTCACAAAATCAGAAATAAGGAAGGAAGGGAGTGGAAGCAAGGGAGGCTGTCAGAGTTTGGGGCGGGTGCACCCATCTTAGATTAGAGGAACATTCATGATGACTTTAACACACGTTCACAAGTTCTTGGAAGCTCGGCTCATGAAACCTAAGTCTACCTCACCTCCTGTTGGACATGAGTCAGTGGTGGTGTTAGGGATGCATTTCTAAGAGAATATGGTGGACATGTCACCTTGTGACTCAAGATAGACGATAGCGCTCTGATTGCGTCCCTCTGGCTTGAGGCCATGCAGGGGAGCCCAGCGCCATGTTGTATGGACATTCGGGAGATAGCGCGTGGCCCAGGCTGAGAGCTCCGGCCAAGGTCGAGGTCAGTCTTGGGAGCAGTCAGACTTGTGAATGCGTGAGCTTTTCAGTGAGTCCAGCCTTCAAGTTGGCCCGACTGTGGCTTTAGTGGAACAGAGAGGAACAATTCCTACCACGTCCTGCCCACATTGCAGATTTGCAAGTCGAATCAATGTTGTCACCGTTTTAGGCCACCAGCTCTGCGTGGTTTGTTACGCAGCCATAGTAACCTTGACCATGTCACCGAAATTTGAGAGCTATTTCCGCAGGGGTAGTGGGGGCACGCATCTACTTTAAGGAGTCCGGGCAAGGTTTCGTGACGTGGTCATTCGAGTTCTGTCTTGAAACACGAGTGCATTCTCCAGTAAGTATCAGCCGGGCAGACAGGACAACGGTGGGGCCCACGCTGAAGCGCAGGGAGGCCTGTGAGCTCGGGGATGAGGCTATAAGCCAGCGTGTCCGCTCTGTGAGGTGAGAATGTGCGGCCTGGCCTGCCCCCTGAGGACGGGGCTGCGAAGAGGGGTGAGACACAATCCAGCTAGAGTCACATATGGATGCCTCCAAAGCATTTTTTGTTATTCTGGAAACGTACATATGACACGTATTAATATTTAATTAGTTAAATTATTGATTTACTAATAATTTACCGATGATTTATTAATTACATATTTAATATTTAGTAAAATGTTAAAATGGTAATATTTTATGTTTTAATAATTTTACACCTAATAAAATGTACACCTAATAAAATTAAATACTTTTAATAATTTTACACATCTACACTATTTTAATAATTGTGCAGTGTGCAATCCAGCAGCTTTCAGCAGATCCCGAAGTTACTTCCCAAACAGTCTTCACCCCCAAATTCCTCGCACACATCGGGCGATCACTCCCCGCTCCCCCTCACTTCCCCACCCACTCCCCTGGCAACCACTCGGCTCCCTCTGCCTCTACAATTTGCCTTTTCTGGGTGTTCTGTTTCCATAAAATATACGATAGGAGGCCCCCCGTGCCTGTCTCCTTTACTCGGCAGAACTCTTTCTGAGCCTTATCCTCACCGGACCCCGTGCGGCACCTGATCTGTTTTTACAGCTGAATAATCTTGCACTGTAAGGGACAGCACATTTTGTTTCCCTGTTTACCAGTCGTTGGTCATCGGTGGGGCTTTTGGCTTTGGCCATGGAGAGGGCCGCTGTGAGCGTTCCGAGGCATCTCCCCACGTCCTCATCAACACTTGTTATTCCCTCTTGTTGCTGTCATTTATGATGATGATGATGATGATGGCCATCCTAGTGGATGGGAAGTGGTAGCTCACTGTGGCTACGGTTCGTGTCTCCCTAATGACTAATGATGCTGAGCATCTTTTAATGGGTTTGTTGTCCATTGAGATCTGCCCTATTTGTATCTCCTTTGGAGAAGCTTCCAACGGGAAAAACTTTTGTCGCATGCCTTGTGGTTGGGGCTTCATCCCGCAAGCAGTGGAGAGCCATTCATCATGGGAGGAGCGTCATGACCAGATTTAAAGCCCGGAGAAATCAACAAGGCTCCCGGCTGGGGCGCAGCTCATGTGGAAAGTAGGTTTAGAAAGGAAGGGAGTGCCTCCAAAGTCCTGTGCAGTAATCAATGCCAAGCTTCAAGGAGGAGTAAAGAACAGGGCGAACTGGGTCCTTAGACTGTTCACAGTTTTCTTGTGTGTTCCAGTTGCTTCCTGGTTCATGTATTTCTCCAACTCTGGTGGTGACCTGTTTCATGTGGTAGTTTTGGGGAAAATCATCAGGAGGAATTCTAGAAGCTTCAAGAGAAGGGATTTTCTACTGTTCAGTTTCCTACCAGCAGGGGGGGGTCCCCTAAACAATCAGATCTGAGCCTCATTTTCTACTTTTCTTGTCAGAAAATCTGTGAAGTTACACAGCTTAGGGTGAATAAAAATGTCATATTGAAAATTAAATGTCACATAGTCTACTTGGAGAAACACATTCCCTGCTCAAATTATATAAAACAGTGATAGAGACGATTTCTCCTAGTGCATGTTTATAGTACCCGTTACTTACTGTAGAAATAAGCTGGGAGAAATTAATTTGCCATTCTTTGGAAAAAACAGAATTTGGTCCTTGCCTTGTGCTGAAGGTCACAAAAGACAGCTTGATTCCCACGCATCACTCTTCCCAATATCTTAATTTTTGAGACCCCTACAGCAACTTAAAACATGTCTACATGCATTTTACAAAATAGCATTATTAATTCTAGTTATCAATAAAAATGTTTATAAAGGAGTTTTTACACATTAAAACAATTGAAAATCCTACCAGCCACTCCCTGTCATAACCACTGCTAGCATTTGGGGTATTTTCTTCAAGATCAATACAGAAAGCAAGCCAGAGATGCATAAAAATGTAGTTCTACAGACCTTCCAAAATAAGGGTGTAGCTATGAACCTATATGATTTCTGCGTCTCCCTCTTCTCTAGTTTCCTAATTTACTTGGGTTTTGGTTGTGCGCTCACAGCACTAGAGGGCCCTGAGTCGTCTCTTTCCAAATGCCCAAGTCACATGAGAAGGAAGAGGATATACAGTGTTCATACAAAGTGCCTTGGCCAGGGGCATGGGTGAAGAACTATTTCCTCCCAACAATAAAAAGAAAGAAATGAGAAGAAGCGAGATCTGTGGGTTCTGCACCTTGGTCCCTCGTGTAACAATCAGAACCACTCAAGTCCTCAGAGAAAGGTGACCCCATGATGAGTCCAGCCCATGCACACGACCCCAAGCAGCAGAGGGCCCCCCTGGCATGAAAGTCCCAGGTGCTGAGGTATTTCACGTGTCCACGGCCCTGGGGACGCGACTCTCAATCATGTAACAAATCATACTGCGGACAATAAAGAAATGAACACCGCATGGGCATCCGGATCTGTGGCCTGAGACGCGTGTACGAAATACGGTCCATCGTCGAGCATCATTTACGTGTACCCAGCTTGGGGGCCCTATTCCATTTTAACTTCAAGATAATAAGTAATATTTCCAATTCGGTTTCAAATGTTGTATCACATTCCATCATATAAAGCTCCTCAAATGCTATATGTTTGGTAATTTCTTGGTTCTTTTGAAGATGCTATAGAGGGCGCCTGGGTGGCTCAGTCGGTTAAGCCTCTGCCTCCTGCTCAGGTCGTGATCCCGGGGTCCTGGGATCGAGCCCCGTGTCGGGCTTCCTGCTCAGCAGGGCGTCTGCTTCTCCCTCTCTTGTGTTCCCTCTGTCACTGTCTCTTTCTCTCTCTCTCTATCACTCTCTCTATCAAGTAAATAAGATCTTAAAAAAAAAAGGAGACGATGCTATAGAAGAACGTAGCATCTCAAGCTAATAACCCATATGTTATTGCTAGCAGCAATAACTACCTAGACTCCACTTAGCCACAGTCCCCTTTCCTCAAACTACAGAGCAGAGCCCCTGCTGTGAAGCGGGTAAGGATGAAAAGGTGTGAGCGCCATAAACCAAGGTCCCTGCAAACTCACCTCGCCGATCTGTGCGTGTTCCCAGCCTTCGGACGAATGGAGGGGGGAAACTGCTTGAGGCCAGGGAACAGCCTGAAATGCCTCCAGTCCCCTCAGTGCTGAGCTGAACCCCGAGGCTCTGAGAACTGGGGAACATTCCAAACCCCCAGGCCCTGTTCCCTGCCCAGCACCAGGTCCTCATCTCAAAGCCCCACAGTCAAGTCCAGCAAAGGATTCATCATTGTTCCTTCTCACCTTTCACCTAGTCTGGGTTTTACTTGCTCTCCTCCTGTGACTCTGCATGAGGTTGATGAGGGAAAGAACCGTTCTGGTACAAGAATGGCACCAGGGACCACGTAGTCTGAAGTCAGCCCCTTGTCATGTAAATAGCAGCGGGACACACGGGGTCTTCACCTTGGGGATGTTCCCGACCTCAGTGAGTTCCGACAAGGGACGTTCTCTTTCTGGTCACATCTATTATTATGCCCGTCCTGGGAGAAGATTTTTTTTTTTTTTTAAGTAAACTGTATCGATGTGTGTGACTCAGTATCATTTAAATAAAATCACATACGTAACTAGAAAATGTAAATTTAAATCCCAGCTCCACTGTAAACTGAGTGTAAGGCCTTTGGTGTATCACTTAAATCAGGTGAATCTCCATTTCCTCCTCTGTGGAATGAAAAATAATACCCCCTCCCCCCACTCCCCACAGGGCTGTTACAAGGATTAGATGAGACATCACAGGCTGAACATCTGCACCAGGGGCTCGAAGAGAACAGGTGCAGGGACGCACAGGGGGGGCGGGGTCTGCCCCATGCTCCCTCTTCTGAATCTGTTTCCTCCCTGAAAAATTAAAAAAAAAAATAAATGTCTTGCAAATATTATTTCCACTCATATTTTGCCAATCCTCTCAAGAAGGCAAAATGATACTCTAATTTGAGTGAAATGAAATAGCTCTGGTAAGCGAGGTTTGCAAAGCGTACATCTCCGGGGTGCAAATCAGTGGAGAGCCTCAGCAGGGTGGGGCCCCGCAAGCCTGGCCCCACGGGCTCTCTGCTTCATTTCCCTCCCACCAGCAGTTCCCACTTGAGTCCATTAGCCCAAGCATTTGGGAAGGAACCTCAAAAGGCAGCAAACCATTTCACTCTGGTAAGTCTACATTTTATAAAGGCAAATGATTTCTGCACGGATGAGACCGTCTTTGCGAAGACAGAAGACGTTGATCTAGCATTTTCAAGAGACTGTGGATATGCCAAGTGCTGGGTGCGGTTTTCTCTCTCAAGTACTGTGTCCGGGCGCAGGGAAAGGTCCCGAGTGCCCTCCAGCTGGAGCCCGGCCCCCATCTCAGAAACAGGGGCTTCCGGAGCGGATGCACCTTCTACTTACAAGCGAGCAAACCCAGCAGATGGTGGCTGGCCAGCCCAAGACGGGCCCCTTGCTGGCACGCCGCAGAAGCCGAGTGCTGCCCTTGCAGTGACCTGCATTCCCTCCAGCCTCCCTCATTTTTCATTCAGCCGTCGCCTGCTTTCCGATCACCCATCACCCGCGCACGTCGGCTGGCTCAGGGTAACCTTTCCGAGGACACAGGAAGCACTTTTTCCTCCGGGTTCCCAGGCAGATTCAGAAGAGACCCACAATGCCATGAATATTTAATGAAATTAATGTGGTAAAGCAGGGAATTCCTAGAATTTGGGGGTGAGGTCCCTACTAGCTGATTTTAATTTTCAGTGAGATGTTTCTCTTTCTGCCCCACCCCCCCGCAGTCTGAAGTCACGTGCAGATAAAAAATGCTGAACACAGATCATCTGGCCGGCAGGGTCGGAGTGAGACAGTGCGGGCTGCCCAGAAACACTGTAGCAAGAGCCCGTGGGCTCTTTATTACAACATGCATGTTACAGACCAGTAAACCGAGATCCAGAGAGGTTAAGAAAGCTCTCTGCTGTCACACAGCTGATAAGCGCAAGAGGTAGGATTCAGACTGGGCGCTATCAGCCTGGATGTTTTCTTCATTCTATGCTTCTGAAAACGCACAAGGTCCCATTCGTTCCCGCATTCATTCAGTCATTTGAGGGCTGCAGGTGCTCCCTCTGGGCCAGACCCGGCGGATGTGCGACGCCCATGGTTGCAGTGCTCATGGGAGCGCAGAGAAGGGGGTGGCTGGTCCTGCAGGTGCACAGGGGGCACACGGTGCCAGGGACGGGGAGACCCCGTGCGGCTCCCCTGCCCGGAAAGCCTGGCAGCACCAGCATGTAAGGAGCAGAGGACTCTGGAGAGGAGCTGGGCACTCGAGAAGCTTCCTGGAAGGTGAGAGGAGGCCCGGAGCCCTGGTGTCCCCGCCCAGGAAGATGGGCCACGCAGCCTTTGCAGGGGGGCGAGGTGGGAGGCCACGGACAAGCCTCTCAGTGTCGGGGCAGAGAAGGGAACCCTCGGTATCAGGGTGGCCAGGGGAAAATGGAACCCCGGGGCATCTGACGCAGGAGACTAATGGCGGTGAGGAGATGGGCAATCGCCAGGCCCTGAGGAGGGAGCAATGAGCACGCTTCAGGCCCTCGAGGAGTTTGCGCTGATGTCCCCAGGAAAGATACGAAAGTCCCAAGTCCCCAGGACCTGTGAATGGGGTCTTATTTGAATGGAAATGGGGTCTTTGCAGGCAGAATGTATTTTTGAGGAAGCCACTCCGGTGGGACCTCATCCACATGACTCAGGGACATGGACGCCCAGGGACAAGCAGGCGAACCGGAGGCAGGGATCGGGTGCCGAGGGCTGCCAGCAGCCTCCAGAGCTCCCGAGGCGCAGGGACGACGGTCCCTGGGTTGGTCTCCAGCACGGCCGCCATGAAGCCCGAGAGCGGAGCCGTTTCTAACACAGAAATGACGGTCTCGCGGTTCTGCGGGCTGGACGTCTGAGCTGGGGACACGCTCCCCCCGGAGGCTCGAGAGGAGAGTCTGGTCCCCGCAGTGTCTGCGTCGCCTTCACGGGTGGCTCTCCATGTGTGTGTCCGTCCCCACGTGCCCCCTTTATCAGGACACCGGTCACGCTGCCGTGCCCCCACCCAGCGTGACCTCCCCTCGTGGGTTTGCATCTGTCCGGACCTTATCTCCAAATAAAGTCCTAGTCCTCGGGACGGAGCGGCAGGACTTCGGCGCACAGACTGTAGGGGACGCCGTTCAACCCACTCTGTTGCTCCAAAGTTTTTTGGAGGCGGAGTTGACCCCACCGACACCTCGATTTCCGGCCTTCAGCCTCTCAAACTGTGAGAAAAATACATGTCTGTTGTTTTAGGCCCCTAGGGGTAACCATTGTTATGGCGGCCTGGGAAACTACAGCCTCCAAATAAAAGGAAAACTAAAATGAGAACTTGAAGAAGAGGGGTATTTTGAAGGAAAGGGGTATTTGAAGGCGGGGAAGCAAGGCGTGGAGGGCCCTTGGCCCTGCTGGGGTGCAGGCAGAGCGGGCCGCCGTGCTGGAGGGCTGGGGGACAGGGCGAGGAGAGGCCTTTGGGTCCGTTTTGCTCACGTAGCCGTGCGCTCAGCTGCCCGTACACAGACGGGAGAAGCTGACCGTGGACGGAATTGGGCATCTGACGGGGGGCAGGCGCCGGAGGGGAGGTCCTTCCCCAGCTGAGGCGCCTTCGGAGAAGTCAGGCCTCCAGGCCATACCCTGGCACATTTTCACTTGCCCCTTAACAAAAGGCAGGCTTTTTACTTTCTTTCCTTTTCCTCCCCCCACACCCCCAGTCGGGGAGAGTCAGGACCTGGAATGCTAACCTACAAGCAGTACCAAGGTGGAGTGAACCTTCTAATCCATTTTCAAGCAGGCAGTCAGTGCAGTGGGGCCACTTAGGCCTGTTTCTTTCCATCAGTTTTGTAGAATGTTAAAGCTCTTTGCTGAGGAGGCCCCTCCCCGGTTCCCTTGTCTCGCTCCCTTCCCGCAGAGCCGGACCCCAGGACCCACGGCCCCCTCACCGGCTCCGGCTCCCCTACTCCCTCTCCCGCCAGGAACAGTCTGGAAAGCGGACAGCTCAGTCACGCTAAGGCCGTGGTTTTTCTCTTCTTTAATTATTTTGGTCACACTGCATGTGCTTTGACTCAGATTACAAATAAAGCTCTGATGGCCAGTCATTCAGAGACATTTTTACATCCCTGAATTTGCTTTCAAAATACACCAAGCGGGGTTTCTAGAAGACATTGTTTCAGGATACATTTCAGCTAAAATCACTACGTGGTTTCAGTTTCAGTGGATGGTTTTGCAAATTAATGTGGTTCAGTTCAGTTTTGGGTTCACGGTTCAGGTCAGGTCGCGACCCTTAAACATTCCTAGATAAGGTGGATGATATTAATTTCTTATAATAATACTGCTGAAGACAGACATGAAAATAACCCTTTGTCTGAGACCCCACGGCCCTCCCAAAGTAGAAAGGAAAGCTCTCCGGTAACTTTCTTAAATTAGCACAAGGTGGCGGCTTTTGTGGACCTGAGCTATGACGCGTGAGTGCGGACCCCTCCCCCTCCCCGGATCAGTCCTTTAGGGCCACTGCCATCCACCTGGAGGTGACACTCTTGCGGCTTTCTCTTAGAGACACCCCGCGTGCCCGGCTCAAATAACTTCTCTCCACGGACTTGTTTGGTGGGAAAGGGAAATTCAGGGGCGGGGTGGGGGCTGGGGGGCGTTCTGCCGCCGGGGGTCCTCTGAAAAATCGCACCTCTCTCATCGCGGTTTTGCTGAAATACTTTGATCAACAATAGGATTCTTTTTATTGTTTTTATTTTGACGGCAGCATTACTCACCAGCGTAGGGAATTCCTCACAGCCACTGTGTGCACTCGCGGGAGATTGCCGCGCCCCTGCCGGTTTGGAACCTGCGGACCCGCGGGCTCCCCTGCGGGCTGCGCTGCGGGCTGCGCTGCGCCATGGCCCAGGTGACGGCACCCAGGTGACGGCCACGATGATTCCGGCTGATGGCCATTCCCTACCCGGACCCCTCAAACAGCAAGCGTGCAGTCCCCAGGGAGAGTCCGGAGATTTCCCTCTTTTCCTCCCCTTGGTGTTTCTTTAAACCACAGGGTCCTTCTGGGCCTCTCTGCCCCCCGGGAAGCGGCTCTCGGTCTCAAACACAACCATCGTCCCTCCTGCTCCTCTTCCTCCCTCCTCCTCCTCCCCTCGCCCCTCAGCACTCTGCAAATGTTCTTCATCACCTTCTCCTCCTCCTCTTCCCCTCCTCCCTCCTTCCCTTCCACCCTCCTCTTCTCCCACCCTCCTCCTCTCCCTCCTTTCTATCCTCCTGCACTCCTCCCCCTCCTCCTCTATCTCTCCTCCCCCTGCCCCTCTCCCTTCTCCTCCTCCCCTTCTTTCCCCTTCTCCTCTTCCTCCTATTGCTCCTCCTCTCTTCTCCACCCCATCTTCCCCATCCCCCTTCTCCCCCACCTCCCCCTTTCTCCCTACCCTCCCCCTTCCCCCTCTTCCCCCTCCTCCCTCAACACTCTGAGGCTCTTCTTTGCCTCCAGCCTCACCCCCCTCTTTTCCAGCTGCCTGCCTTTCTCCATTTTTCCCTGTTTCTTGCCACAAAAGCTCAACAACAAAGAAGAAAGAATCCCTGGCGTCAGGAGTCGGTGGACGAGTCTGCAGGGAGCCCAGTGGCCTTCCACCGCCCGCTGCTGAAGCACCGTGCACCCCGCAGCCCGCAGGCTTTCCCCACAGTGACCACAGGGCAGCCGGTGGGAGCATTTCTGCCTTGAGTCGGCCTTGCATTCCCCAGAGGACTCGGAGCGGGTCCCCCAGCCCTGCTGTCCCTCCAGAGGGGCTCTGCACAGCCGTGTACCGGCCAGCAACCCTGCCCAGGCCGCCCGGGAAACCCCAGTAACCTCACACAGCCTGTCTCCCGGCCCCCCCTCCCCAGACCCGGGTGCAGACATACACGCGGGAGCCTCAGAGGGCTCCTGGTGAGACAGACCCCTGTGACCCCGTCCCTGCCACCTCCCCACAGCCTGACTTAGGTTGGGTGCTTCAGGTCAGTCCCACTGTTCTCATTCCTAAAAGTGGGCCTACGAGGCTGGTGGCATCACCCGGCAGGGGCAAGGGGTGAATAATGGGAGCGCGACAAAGCACCTGCCCATCGGGAACTCGGCGGTGCTCCCCAAGGACTGGCTCTCTCCTCCCCAGGGAGAGTGCTGGTGATCCGAAGCCCGGCCCCAGGCCTTATTTGCACATGCCCAGAGTTTAGTGCGGGATTTGGTGCGCCCTCGCATTTTGTAAAACAGGGAAGACCGTGTGGTTTGCATGAATGAGCCAGTCCTACTTTGCCGGCAGGCGAAGGGAAGGAAGCGCAGGGTGGCCGGTGCTCATTTCCGGTGGGCCTGGGCCTCCAGAACCTCACCCGTTGTTCCTCGACCGTCAGAAGTTCTCAAAGATCCGCGGTCCGGCTTCTCATTCACTCGTAAAACTTCTCCACACGCAGTCCGACTGCGAAGACACCTTACTGTCATCCCTCCTCGATCCCCCCACACCCACCCCCCCAAGACGGTTCAGCTTTGCAAGGAAATTAAAGAGGCTCATTTACGCGAAGTGGCCAGGAAACCCTGGCTGGCCGCGCGCTGGAGCTGAGCTATATATAGGGCGCAATTACCAAGGCATCGACGTGCGGAGTCAGCACCTGAGCAAGGAAGATTTTTCTGAGAATTGTCTACTAAGGGAGTATGAGTCTATCGATTCAAACTGTTTTCATTTGCTTGCTGCTAGTAAGCAGATGCCAAATTGATGCTTTCCAATTCAAATGTAATCTTGTTAACCTTCAGCTTAAACCCTGGGCATGCTCCATGATCTTTTAGGATCAGGTGCAGAATACTCGGCCCAGCCTGAGTCCCTAAGAGCCCGCGCCCTGGGACACCTCCCTCTTTCTCCTCTGACCGCTGGCTTCCTTCCCCATTGCTTTGTGTTAATGTCTCTCTCTTCCCTTGGGCATAGCAGTGTCCTCTCCAGAAACCCAGCCCCCGATATCTCTAGTTAACTCCCCTCTTTTTGGTTTTTTGAGTTTTTTTGTTTTGCTTTGTTTTTTTTTTTCTTTTTTCTTTTTTTTTTTTTTTTTTTGGATTTGGGCTCAAATTTCATTGCCAGGAATCCTTCCCTGACGGCCCAGCCCTCTACTATGCTGTGCATAGGATCATGTTCTTTTCATCCCAGCTTCTTAGACATACATTTTTTTACTCTGGGTATTTAAGTCACCTAAACTGTAAGCTCCCCGGGAACAAAGATCGTGTGGGTTGTTCTCACTCTTGGATCCTTAGTGCTTATCACAGTGGGCCTGGCTCCTAGTAGGTGTGGGGTGTGTGTAGAATGGGAATTTGCCGACTGAAAGAATATCGATCTGAATGACTCAGACGGCTGTTCCCATCAGGGCAGCAGGGTAGAAGTACAATTAGGTTTGGAGTGTTTGCTAGGCTTTCGGAAGCCGGGGACCTTTCACGGAATAGTAGTCTCAGGGCTAAAAGAGATTTTAGACACCATTGAACTGAAAACTCCCTCTCTTTGCAAACCTACTAGGGCATGCATTCCACTTGATAAATGGTTTTCCAGGCGTCGCTTGGGCTCATTCTCTGCAAGAGATCTACATTAATAGTTGATAGAGCTTACATCACCCCCAAAGAGTCTATAAGACAAATAATGAATAAAGTCCCCCGGAAAATATATATCCTCATTTTCGAATAAGCAATTTTAAATCTAATAAGCAAGGGGAAATGTATGTACAAGATTAGAGTAATAAACCAGTCTAATTGGTGTTTTTGCATTAACTTCCGTTCCCCCCTTGCTGGGGAATCAGTCTGTCTATGAAGGAGGGTAAGGTGCACGGTGTCTCTCCCTCGGATTTCTCCTCTCGGTCGATACATGGGGAGCTGGCCCGATTGTTTTCGGTATAGGTATTCTAGCCACCGAGTATTTTATCATCTTTCTCATTCGCTTAAAACTCAGTACCTAAAACCTAAAATCTTGCTTACATTTGAAGGGGTTCCGCATGTGCACGGACTCCTGTGAGTCATTAATTTCCACGTGTCTCAGATCTGGTGCTGGGACACTATTGAGTTTCCCTGAATCGTTGCTTTTTTCTGAGTCTCATATCTGCCGTTAGACCCACAAATAGGGTAAATCTGTGTCTCTTGGGCACCACGAAGCAGGCGGAGCACCCTACCTCCAGTAGTCGCTTTGAGGGTTGGTGAAGGTCCCCTGCTGAGAGGGAGTTTATAGTTCTCACAAATGATTATTTTCAGGCTGGGCTTAGCCAAGAAGGCACTTTTTTTTTTTTTAACTCTTGTTGTACCATTTTCTGTTTTCTTTCCCCATTCTTTGCTACTGGAGTCCCTGGACAGAGTCCCTATGTTGCAAATGCATGCTTGCCCCCAGGCCTTGAGTGAATTCGCTGTCTGTTGAATACCTACTCCATATGGGATAGATTAACACAAAAAGCTCTAGCCTTGTACAACACTCAGATGCTTTCTTGTAATGGCCACGAGGATGAGGGCGGGCCCTGAACACATAAGTGGGTGCATGTACCAAGAACAGAAATCCATTGAGTTCCCCCAGACCAGACGTCTACATTCTCGAAGGCTCTCAGCAGCCAATAAATTTGACTTGAACTTTTTTATTTCATGCATTCTGCTGTTAAAGCAAACCCTTCTTTCTAAACTAAGTATAATTGCAAGATACTATTCTGAGTGCCAAACACGTCAACTGTAAGTTGCAGACATGGACACATTTAAACAGAACCGTATGTTCGATTGCAAGGAAAAATCAGAAACAAACCGATCCCTCTACCTTTTGCGAAAGAGATAAATTGCAAGGAAGCGACCATGTTAGAAAAAAACAAATCAGGGAAACAGTGATGATTATGCAATATCGTATTCGTATATTTTCACAGAAGAAAAGTTATCTGTGTTCTATGGACATCATAAGCAAGAGAGAGCCTTATAAAAACCTAACGGTTCAGAGGCAGAGGGAGGATGCTTGTGAAGTTTTTTCCGCACCCAATCAGCTGATTCCATCCTGCACCTGGGTTATGTATCGCACTGAGTTACGAAAGCTTGGTTTTGTTCAGGCTCTGTCAGTAACTGCCTCTGGGACCTTGGGTGGTGGCTTCCTATGTCACCGCAAATAACATCCACAGTCTCGACCAGGTCATATATTCCCTGTCACCGTGACTCACCTCCCTCACCATGAACCCTGCTCCTTGGGCTCGTTTTGTGCTTAAGAACATCCTATGAGCTACGTTGTTGGATAAACCCTAGTTCTACCAAGGAGAAAACTGAGGTTCAGGGATTTTAAGGAACTTACCCAAAAAAGCTAGAAATGAGAAGTTGCAAGGTAAGGATTCTAAGATTTATTTATTATTTTTAACCCTGTGGTTTTCCGTGGGATAATCTTTTCTTTATTTTAATAAGCTCACTTTGCTTTCATTGGCTCATCTGTATTGAGAGAAGTTTGGGTCATATGTCCATACCTCTAATTGTGGTATGCTTATTAGAGATACATAAACCATTTTAGGGGGTCATAGACAAACTGTAGGAGAAAGTAGTTACACACATGTTTTGAAAACAAGAAACTAGCTTAATAAATGTGGAACTTTATGTATTAGTATGGGCTATGTCACAGCACAAAAGTGAGACTTTTTAATTTTATCTTTTTTTTATTTACTTTTTATTAAACATAAAAGTGAGCTGACTTTAAGTAATAGTTACAAGTAATAGCGTTATAGATGGAGAATGAAGTCATAGGGAAAAACAAATGTGAAGCTAATGCCCAATCCCTTGGAAGTTGTAAAACAATGAAGTAGATAATCCCAAATAGTTCTTCCAGCCCCCAGAAGCTCAGAAATCGGTGATTTTCCTTAGCCAGAAAGAAAATGTGTAACTTAAAAAGTAAGCCCAAATGTAGAATAACTGAATGGTGGAAAAGCAGGAAACCACTAATATGTAATAATCAAGTTAATAATACAATGGGGATTAACACCGGGATGCAGAGAGTTTGCAGCAATTTATGTTTCAGAAGAGTTCCTTCTCCTCACCAGAGCTTGTCTCTCCATTTGAATGGAGCTAGAAAGCATTAGAATTAGCATTAGAATTCTCTTGGTCTCTGGTGTTTTCAAGATGACCCAGTTGTCCCGCAAGGGAGGCTTTCAGACCAGGCCTGTTTGCAATTACACCAGCATGAGACTTAGTCACCGTGTAATTCAGCCCCAAAGTCTCCTGACTACATGTTTTGAATCAACGTGATGCTCGGTGATGTTTGATGGGGCAGCATTTGAGGCCTGTATTTCAGTGAGGATTAGCTGGTTCGTAGGCATGAAGTTATGACAAAAGGAAGTAGAAAGAAAGTTATTGACAAATACACTGCCTTTTCTGGAAAGAATGGCTCTCTAATCTCTTTTAAGGTAGCTGCATAAATGACATTAACTCCATTTAATGAAGTGAACAAGCTAATCCTAGTGAAACTCATAAAAATAGGTGCTTAGAGCATTTAAATTCTCTACTAATAATCAAATAGAAATCTTCTCTCTAAACAACATATGAATAAGGCAGAAGAGTGAGTTTGCGGAGAAGCAATTGTTTGGGTAGTCAACATATGGTAGAGAGTATTCCCCATCCCAAGGTTAAGTTCCTTCCTCCCTCCCTCTCTCTCTCTCTCTCTCTTTCTCTCTCACTGTCTGTTTTTGTCTATCTATCCATCTATCCATCAACCAACTACATATACATACAGGAATGACTACATAATTTGTAGGACCCAATATAAGATATATAGATATATGTATATACATACATATATATACATAGATACATACTATCTATACATAGATATATGTATGTATATACATATATTGGTCTTTTTACAAAATTTATTAAGAATTTCAAGAAGGAGCCAGCAGAGTATGGGCTATGTCACAGCACAAGTTGCAAGCTCATGAAGGTGACTCTGTATATATACATGTGTGTTTCATTATTCTCACTGGTCCTATAAAATGTCATGAACTCAAACACCTTAACTTCATACATTTGGGTAGCATTTTATTCCACACATGTGAAGAAAAGATTGATCCAAGCCATCTTGTGAAAAAGGAAGCAGTCAAGAGAATTCACCACCTATAAGGTCTTTTTTTTTCTTTTTTGAGTCCAAATTATAGTAGGCGGCATATTTTTACAACAAACATCCAAAATACAATTTTCTGTTGCCACAAAATCCTGTAAATTGGTTATAATTTATGGTAGTCAGTGCATTTTCTGAATTGCTTGCCAAAGAGCCTTCATATTGGCCAATCTGAGCTTCTTTCAAGAGTAGTTCACATACAAAAAAGAAGAGTAGTTAACATACAATCTTAGTTTATTGAATATTCGTTTCAGATAGCCAATATAGTGATTCAACCTTGATACGTGTCATGAAGCCATCATCATGGTAAGTGTAGTCACAATCTACTACCGTATGCGATATTAGAATCGAGCTGAGCTTCTGATGAGTCAGTTTGCTTCCATACTGTATAACTTGAAACCCTTGCGTTGCTCTGGAGGGTGGAGGACATAAGTGGAAACTTCTGTGAAAAGTGGATAGAAATACACAGCAAGGTAGCCACACTGGATCCATTGGGTCCTCTTGGGGCGCTTTGGACCCCTCAGCTCAGGCACCTGGATTTCAGAATTCTAGATTTTCCCTGCTCTGGCCAGCCCATGCCTTAGTGACCAGCCTGAGTGTTCTGGCTTCCACTTCTCATTCCTTTTCTGAATCCCTCATCCTTTCTCAGTCTGAAGTCATCTCTGCTCTGGTTTTGGGTGGTTTCTGACTCAGCTCTTCCTTTGCAGAAGAACACTCTTGGGGCTGATGGGCTGCCTCTCTAGAGGAAAATGTGTTTGCTTCTCCGCTGCAAAGTGTATTGTGTATTTACAACGTCTTGAGTTCGAGAACTATCTTCAAGATAGTTAGGGAAGGAAGCCAAAATGAGTAGGCCAAACTGATCGGGGCAGTTACTTATTATCCTGGGCTCATGTGGGGTAGACCCAACGAGGAGAACCCTTTCCAAAGCACTATCTACGTGGAATGGGTGAGCCAGGTTCTACGGCCTAGATTAGAGATCAATACAGAACCTAGAGATCACCTACGAATCTACAAATTACATGTGAAGAAACTGAAGCCCAGGGGCATGACTTCTATCTTGATACCGTGTGTGCACGGTGGGGTTGCCCAGAATATATCCACGAAAATCTTAGCCTGGCCCCACAGAATATTTTCTTAAAGTCTTAGCCTGACCTTCAAAGCTTTTTGCAATTTCCTCTCAACCTAACTCTCTAACATTCCTTAGCCATATTGGACTAATTACGGCTCTGAAACACAAAAAGTACATTACTTCTTATTCATATTTATTCCTACTATTGTTTATCTGCTGCTGACATTTCATCCCCTCTATGTCCTTCCGTGTCTGATCGATCCGTTTCCTCTCTAACGAACATGGTACTGAGAATTCTTTTACGTTGCTACTTAAGTTTGTCATTATTGTTTAAGGCTCTTGTTAACGGATTTTATCTAAACTTTCTTTTCCTACATTTACTATGATTTCTGTAATAATGTGCTGTCCGATAGGCTGGGTCTTGGGCATACAAGGGGGTGTGGCATACGCATCGCCTTCAAGGGACTCAAAGTGCAGAACTTCGTCCTAACTTACGCACCATAAAGACGGCGTCGAGTGACGGATATGTGCCGAGGAGAGTGTGGGAGGTGTGTCTACCCAAGGCCTCCTGGAGCAGGTAGGGCTGGAGTAGGATCTGCATACTATGGGAAATTCTCAGGATTAGAACGTTTGAGTTAAAGTATCAGCAAATAGAAGTGCCCCTAAGTAGAAACACCTTCCAAATTCATTAATATTCCAAGAGGCCATTCTTTGTCCAATTCTTCGTGATGTAAAGATAATTGGAGCTCTCATTCCTTGTTCTTACAGATGATTGATTATATTTCTTGCTTTCCACAGCAAGAAAGAGACCTCCACAAGAACATATGCTCCTCTGCTAACAACTGAGCAAAGAAACTTGGAGAAACAGTAAGTATTGCAGAAGAGAGACAAGAAATCCTGAGTGCATTCTCCAAGTGGTGTTCACATTTCATGTACATTAACTAGCACGCTACCCTCTCAAAGAAAGTAATAGAGAATCAGAAAATATTAAGATCCTCGTGATCCTTACAGACTGTCTGTACCAATGTCTTTTCTTTTATGAGGTCAAGGGAAGAAAAGTGATTTTTTTTTCACAAGTCACAGAGAACCGTGAGCTGGGAGGTAGAAGTCATCATCGGTTGTCCTAACATCCTCTCCACCACTCTGAGCTTGCTCCCAGAATGACACTTTGAAGGTGAAATTCAAGAGCATTGTTACCTAATGGTAAAAAGCACTGTCAAAGCCAAGCAATGGCAGCTGTGCCAGTAATTTATGGAAAGCCAGAAGCAGCATGTGTAGGCTTTAGCTACCTGGAACTCTATTTCAGGCAAGAAATGATCGATAAAGGTCTAACATGGTCTTTCCTTCCATGTAAGGAAGGGAAAGGATTATTGTGAAAACTGCATGAAAACAACAATATGAGGGCAGTGGCAATGAACTCGCTATGCACAGCTTTGCCAGGCAACGAGAGTAAAAATGCGATGGATCTGGTCTATTGATTACATTCACTCGGGATCCATGAGTGAGCTTTCTGCTCAGTATGGGTACAAGAAAGAGATTCAGCAAACATCTGAAGGCTAATGAAAGCACTCATGCTGTCTGGATGGCTAATTGGCTGGTATTTTTCAGTCCTGGCAGGGTGGATTTTCTGAAACAAAGTAGAAATACTGTCATAATTCAGCTGGTAGCATTTTTATAAGGCTTTGGAAGACACTCTTGGGGATAGCTGTTTCTTCTCTTCTAAAATCCCTTAAAGGTTATCTTTTCACCGATAGAATGCCCATACTTTCTTTTTCAAAGGTCTCTGGTGCCCATAGAAGGACTGAAATAATACAAACCTGGAAAAATATGCTTTCAAAACAGTGGTGACATTTCACTGCAAACAACTGACAATTTCCTACATTTGGTTTCCCTCCGATGGTAATTAGTTAACTGTATTTAACTTGGTTCACCTTTGAGGAGGCTGTCAAGATAACGTGGCTCTATTGCCTTTTAATTATTTTAATCATTAAAACATCGCTCTGCTACATTCGCATTCTATGGGAGCCGAAGCCTGTAAACACAGAGAGGGAAAGCAATTTGAAGCTAGCAGAAGAGCAGTAAACTTGTTAGTTAATTGAACAAACCCTCATTGAGCACCTACCATGTCCCAGCCACTGTGCTTAAATCTGGGGAGACGTAAAGAGAATTAGCTGCAGTGAAGGCCCTCCAGAGGCCGACAGACGCATAGAACCAACTATAAACCATTTGAGAGGGGGTGTAACGGGGCTATAAACAAAGCGTTTAGAGAATGCAGAGGAGGGCGCAATCTCTTCTGTCTGGCAGGCTTGACAAAGCAGATCAGTTAATGTTCTTTCAGTGGAAGATGTCCAAAAACACAACCCAAACTTGGTCAAAGAATAAGGGCATATTGATAAAACAGGGACGATAGGACCCCCTCAGAGTAGGACTGAGTTCAGGGACTCAGCTGATTGCACCAAACTCGACTTTTCCCATTGCCTCTTGGGGGCAAGGCTTGGCTTCGAGTGCAGACCGTGTGCTGGGGCATGGCGGCTGGATGGGTGGCACGCTGCCTTTCTCCCAAGTTCAGATATGGCGGGTGTAACACCTGCCCGCTTCACGAAGACCCAGCAGAAGGCAGAAGTCATTTTGTATCCTACCGGCTCTGAACGAGTTCAGCGGAATGTCTTCTTCTGAGTCGGTGGGTCAGCGGACACCCACTGCAGGGCCTGAAGGTGAAGCCAACTCCATCCCGCCCACGTGGCTTAGGGGCCTTGAAAAAGCCCCCCTTCCACCCCCCACCCGAACCCACGCTCTTGTTTAACTAGAAGTTTGGATGAATGTTGGGCCGTAAGAGATGGACGATGGATGAGCCGGATCCAGAAGCACGAAGACAGAAAAGGAAGGTCGCCAAGGACGGCAGTTTGCCGGGCAGATGGCTCACCGAGGGGGAAGCACAGACAGGGGCTTTCCCCAAGGGGGAGCCGTGCAGGAAACGTCTGGGTGGTGAGGCATCAACCTTGACCTAAATGCCACACCACCCGGCTAATAGTTGTGTAACTGTCCTATTTCAATTGCTGATTTTTAAGGGCTGATTTAGAGTATCCACAACGTCTCTAAAGGGAGAGGTAGGCGAGACTTGGTGATTGGGATAGAGGGGCACATTCTAGCACACCTGTGCGCCAAGAGCCAGAGGGAGGGAAATAGGAAGTAGGTGGGTCGGAAGCCTTCTGCCTGTTTCCATGTACGAATGTGGAATTCCCAAAGTACCCTGAGCCATGCCCGACTCATCGATTTTCTCTCAGTCCATTCAGCACGAGAGAAGAGCACAGTGAATTAGAAAGGGTGAAATTTAAAAAAAAAAGAAAGGGTGAAATTAGTGCAAGTTGAGAGGGACTGCACCCAAAATGGCACCCAGAATGGTGTCTCCTGCCGGCATAAGCTCCAGTCTACTGCCAGACTCGGTGACACAGAAGCCACTGAAATGTTGTGCCTGTGTGGCCATCTCTGTGGTTAGGACCCGCTGGATAAATCACCTTGACTCATTTTATAATTTTAAGGTCTAATCTCATTGGCCACGGCAAAAGCTCTTAGCTTCTCCGTATTTAAGGGCAAAGTATGGACTTGGGAATGTAGAGTTATGAAAAGGAATATTAAGTCTGACTCTTCTATTTTCCAGGAGAAGATACGTTATTTTGTCTTCCTGTGCCTTGGCATCCACACACATCAGACTGGGGCAGCTACTGAAAAGCTTGTGTTTTTCTGGCAAAGTAAAGCATCCGCATGGGGTTGTTGAAAGAATCGAACTAGATTAGGCACTTGGTCCTTGACATTGACTATTCATTCTGTCAAGAACATTTTTTTTCCTCCCCAAACCTTCAGGCTCCATTTTTGCCTTGCTGATTCTTACTTATTACAACACGGGTCTTAGAAATGCCACCTAGTTTCCCTCTGACTCTTCTGAGCTGGGGCTCCCTTCAGTGGGTGCCATGGGTCCCAGACTGTCCCTATAGCACCCCGTTTATTGGTCTAATTCCTGGACACAAGTCCAGTTCCCTCTCGACTCCTTGAAGGTGGGAGCCCTGTCAGTGTTTTTACATTACTGTTTAGCCAGGGACCAGCACAGAGCCTTGGCCATCACGAGTACCTGTCCAATCAGTAAACAAGTGAGCGGGTGACTTAGTCGGACATCTAAGTCCCATGTTTAGTGATTTAGGCGACAGAGGAACGGCCTGCTAAGAAGCAGATCCGTCGTTTAATGTTAACTTGACCGGCATAGGCAAAAACGTCTCTCAGACCATTGAAGTATATTCGGGTGTCATTTTGTCTTCTTCTATTTCCATCGATAAACAGTTTAGCTCATTGAATGAGAGCTCTGGCACAGAGAGAAGAGAAGCAGGCTTTGAAAATGCACCCTAGGATTCCATCTGTATCATTCATAAGATATTAGATGCCAGGATTCCCTACCTGTCTGACTCTGATTACTAGTTTACAGAGGGAGAATAATAATAATAATTGCACACGTGTTTATATATCGTAAAATTTTAACTTAGTTCACATATGTTAATTGTATACTACAACGAATAGTTTATACTTAACCTCATACACATAGTTACATATTTATTCATTTATTGGTTTTTTTTTGTATATTTATTTATATATAGTTTGCAAACTTGCATACAGCTTCAGGAAAATTTATTTGACATCTTTGGATCGGCCACTTTATGATCAGTAAAATTTGACACAAGTAAGTTCATGTCCACAATCCTCACTAGTTCATTTTCCAAGTCTTTTCAAGTCTCTGTTCCAGAAGCAGAGGAAACAGAGCCATGGCGTGCCCCTGGCCCCAGCCCCTGCCTTCACTTACACAGACCCCTGTAGGTCTGAGATTGGTTTGACATTTACAATTTGGCGCTCATGCTGATTCTAAATGTAGTCAAAAGCACCCTTCCTTCTCCCTTTCAGTAAGTGACTTTTCAGTTTACCAATAAGAAAATCACAGTATTGGGCTGTGCTAAACCTGACTCCAACTTTGCATTTGTTGTATAATTAATATTAATTGAATATGCATTGATTTTGTTCTTTGGACTAATGGAGTAATTTTAAAAGAAAAGCTTGTTTCAGTAATTAAGCAGATTAAAATAGACAACATATATTTCTTGTGTAATCAGTCCAATAATTGAGTTCCACTCGTTTAAATTCACATCTACTCCCTATTTAATCAACGTTAAATGCAGTGTTTATCCTAAAAGTAGATAATGTATGGATAGGACATTTAACCCAGAGGATCACATTTCAAAAATCGCCATGAATATAGATGTGTTATTCTTACTTCAAGTTGATCAGGGATAGGCTTTCTTTGAAAGTGTTTTACATACTGAGGTTGTTTCTGAAACCACACTAATGAGAACAACATTTCTCCATCTCGAGTTGATGCAAGAATATCATATTGCAGGCCTTATAATACCATGGGCCCAAACATGTAAATAAAGCGGCCACAGCAACATAAACAATGGCACAATCATAGGCGTATATTAGCAGCTATAAAACAGGGCTCGTTACAAGGCTGCACATCAAAACAACAGCACAGCTGGGACAAAAACCTGACTTAGGCAATTTTCACTCTTAAGGATCTAAAAAAGCTTTAAAACTCATACACTAAGGGGATGGGAAAGATTCCATGAGCTTCCAGAGGCAAAATTCTTTTATGCATAGAGAAAGGTATGACCCAGAATATCCAACACAGTATTGAAGGAGAACAAAGTTGGAGACTGACACTAGCTGACCTCGAGACTTACTACAAAGCTGTAGTAATCAAGACTGTGTGGTGCTGGTGAAATAGATCAATGGGATAGAATAGAGAGCCCAAAAATATACCCATATAAATATCATTAATTGATCTTCAACAAAGGGGTAAAGGAAATACAATGGAGCAAAGTGAGGCTTTTCGGCAAATGGTGTTGGAACAACTAGGCATCCAGGTGCAGAAAAATGAATCTAGACACAGATCTCACACTCTTCACAGAGATTAATTGAAAATAGATCACAGGCCCAAATGGAAAATACAAAACTATAAAACACTGAGAAGAGAATGTAGCAGAAAGCCTAGATGACCTTGGGTATGGTGATGCCTTCTTAGATCCAACACCAAAGGCACAAGCCATGAAAGAAATCCCTGATGCTTCAGACTTCATTGAAATTAAAAGCTTCTGTCCTGTAAGATACAATATCAACATAATTAGAAGACGAGCCACAGACTGGGGGAAAATATTTGCAAAAGACACAACTGATAAAAGACTGTTATCTAAAATATACAAAATACTCTTGAAACTCAGTTGGAAAACAAACAACCCAGTTAAAAACTGGGTCAAAGACCTCAAAAGACACTCACCAAAGACGATACACAGATGGCAAATGAACACATGAAAAGACGCTCCAATTGTATGTCATCAAGGAAATGCAAATTAAAACAACAAGGTGCCACTACGCGCCCATCGGAATGGCCAAAATCCGGAACGCGGATAACACCAAATGCTGGCGAGGGTGTGAAGCAACAGGCACTCTCCCTCATCGCTGCCGGGAATGCAAAATGTTACCATGCACAGTTTGTGGTTTCTTACAAAGCTCATCACTCGATCCTGCAATCACAGTCTCACAATTGTCTTCCTCGGTATTTTCCCAAAGAAAATGAAAACTTATGTCCACACAAAATCTGCAAGTAGATGTCTACAGCAGTAGCGCACACACACACACACACACACACACACACACACACACACACGTATCAAAACTTGGAAGCAACCAAGATAGAGGTAAGTGGATAAGTAAATTATGCAGCATCCAGACAATGGAGCACTGTGACCAAATTCAGCACTAAATAGCAATAAACCATCAAGCATGAAAAGACATGGAGGAAACTCAAGTGCATGTTCCTAGGTGAAGGAAGCCAATCTGAAAGGCTGCATAGTACACGATTCCACCATATGAATAGTCTGTAAAAGGCAAAAGTATGTAGACAGTACAAAGATCAGTGGTTTCCAAGGGTAGAGGGTGGGATGAGTAGACAGGGCATACAGAGGTTTTAGGGCCGTGAAACTACTCTGTATGGTCCATAATGGAGGACACATGTCATTATACATTTCTCCACACCCATAGGATATACAACACCAGGAGTGGACAAGAAGGTAAATTACAGACTGGTTGATTATGATGAGTCCATGTCCGTTCACCAATTGTAACAAATGTATTGCGTGCTGTGTGGGAGACGCCGATAATGGGAGAGGCTGTGTGTATGTGAGGGCAGGGAGCATATGGGAAATCTCTGTACCTATTCCTCAGTTTTGCTGTGGACCTTAACCTGCTCTAAAAAATAAAGGGAATTAAAACAAATAAACAGGGAGACTGGGTGGCTCAGTCGGTTAAGCGTCTGCCTTTGGCTCAGGTCATGATCCCAGGGTCTTGGGATCGAGTCCCACATCATGTTCTCTGCTCAGCAGGGAGTCTGCTTCTCCCTCTCCCTCTGCCACTCCTCCTGCTTGTGCACTCTCTTTCTCTCTCTCTAATAAATTAAAAAAAAAAAAACAAACCTTTTTTTAAAATAAACAACAAAGAAACAAAATGTACTCCCGCGCTGTAAGGCAGGCAGAGTGTTGACACGCCCATGTAAAGGTAATGAGGTTTATGAACACAGCCTTGCCTGAGCCCCCAGAGATAGCCACGGCCCCCCTGCGTGTCTGAGGGGGAGCCTTCCCGGGGCAGACCCACCCCTGCCCCTCCCCGTTCCAGAAAGCCAACACTCCTACTCTTGCACAAAACAGGCAAGCTATCCATAACTTTTCAAAACTATTAGTAAAAAATGGAAATCATCACTGTTTTTTCACCCACTGAATTTTGGGGTGATTTATTATACAGGAGTGGATAGCAGGAACAAGGAATCAAGAGATAAGGAATCACATTTCCTTTCAACCAATAACCACAGGGGCTCTTGGAGAATTATTTCGTTGCTTTGACTTCCAGCCACATTTTGCCCTGAGCCTCAGATCATCCAATAACTTCAGACATTTTTCCTTATACGTACAAGCCTGCCATCCAGTTATGCTCCTGCCTGAAATATTTTCCTCTTCTCTGTGGATAGATACGAAGTATGGGCATAAATAAAGAAATACAGGAACAGATTTCTTATCCAGGAAACTCAGAGCTTTACATAGTAATAAACATCTTGCTTCCTGCTTAAAATGCCCTCTGGGGAACTCATGGAGAGAGTGCATGTGTGCATTCAACTCAATTGTTCCTAAACTCATTCTGCTGTGCACCAGCGACAGATTGGAGTCCGGAGTCGCCTTCCTGGGGGAGCCTCCACTTTCCCGCGGAGTGACATATGTGCCAAGTCTGGCTGGGCACAACCGCCATCTCCAAG
This sequence comes from Nasua narica, assembly GCA_028533885.1. NCBI lineage: Eukaryota > Metazoa > Chordata > Mammalia > Carnivora > Procyonidae > Nasua > Nasua narica. The sequence continues at coordinate 2,683,570 of CM052811.1, read as the reverse complement.
CCGTCTGGGGAGACCTGAAGCCCCTCCCCAAGGCTGGCTCTCACCTGGCTGTCACTGAGCTCACTCTAAGGGGCACAGCTCTGCTCCCGCCGCCGCAGGGAAGCAGCAGTGGCAACTTATTCAAGAGGGAGAGATGGGACATCTGGGGAGCATTTTGTACGAGGAGGATGCCACGGTTCACCTCTCCAAGGACACGCAAGGATGGCCAGAGAATTTCGCCTTTTCTCCCCCGGAGAGCCTGACCGTATGCATCTACTATGAAGTCGAGTCCTTCTCAGGCTTTCTCACGGGGACTGTTTCTCTGGCCATTGACCTTGAAAAATCATGTCACACGGGGACATTTGGAGATCCGCACGTTTGAATTCTATCCCTGGGCCCTCAGGGCATTCTCCACGAGACGATTCTAACAGCATAAAAGGTAAGCTGTTAAAAAGTGCAGTGTTGGAATTATCTTTGATGCTGTCGGTTTAGAGACATGATTGTGAGGAAAATTATCAAGCCAAGGGTTGCATCCTTGCGGTAGAATTATGTCCTCATAGAAGGAGGGACAGACCACAACATCGTCTAAGTCCCAGCTCTCTCAGCCAAAAGTTCATCAGCTTCTCCACTACGTACTCACATCTCTGCTGGACTGATTTTTGTAGAAAGCTACCTGACATAGACGGGGCCAGTTCGGTGAATAGGAAACCTCCCTAAAGGAGGAAAGACAGCCCATTTTCAAGGCCTCCCCTCCACTGTCTACACACCAAGTGGGCCCCACGTGGCTCTTCCCTTTCTGACCGGTCTGCACCCAACGCAAGATACATCTTCCTGAAACAGCACTAATCCTGCCATTTTTGTGTCCAAACGTGCCCCTTCCTCCCTCTTGCCTCCAGAACACAGACCATCTCCCACGCTGGCCTCCTGGGCTCTTGGGGCTGATGCCCTCTGGCTGCTGCAAGACCCACTTCACCCACATGGTTCTCGCATGTCAGTGATCGCCAGCTCCTTGCTTGTGTTTCTGCCCACTCCCAGCCCCGTCACCTGGCTTTGGGGTCCTCCCTGCCCAGACCGCCTTTCCCTCCATCCACGTGTCCAGAACCTGGAGGATGAGGTCAACTGCGACTTTCCCCATGACGCTGTCTCTGACCCTCTCCACATGAAAGAAGTCGCTGGCCTTCCAGAATTCACGAGAATACTTTTTCTGCAACTTTTCCTATTCGAGGCAGGACCACCTGGCCTTATAAGCTGGGAGAGTCCCATTTTATGTCTTCCACTGCGGTATAAGCTCCTCAAGAACGGGATTTTGCACAATGTCTTCCACTGCGGTATAAGCTCCTCAAGAACAGGATTTTGCACAATGCAATTAATGCATTCCGAGCTGCGTACTTGTGGTGAGGGCAGAACAAACCGATGTTCTCGTCTCACCCAACGGGTGTGCGTGAAATCAAGAACTGGACTAGTTTTCGTAAAACTTAGATTAACAAGGATCAGACTCATTGATATTTCAGTTTCCTATAATCTTCATAAAACCCTTTGAGGAGAGGCACTTGGGTGACTCAGTCGGTTAAGCCTCCAACTCTTGATGTCGTCTTGAGATCGATCCCGACATAGGGCTCTGTGCCCAGCACCATGGAGTGTGCTTGAGAGTCTCTCCCTTTTCCTCTACCTCCCGCCCCTCTCCCCTCTCCTCAAGCATGCTCTCTCTCTTGCTCTCTCTTTCTCACATAAATAAAATCTTAAAAAAAAATTGAGGAAAAATACCTACATGTGGGATCACCAGGCCCTAGGATATTATAGGTTGAATTGTGTCCCATAAAAAATGTTGAGGTTCAAATCCCAATATGGCCTTATTTGGAAATTGAGTTCTTGCAAATGATCCAATAAAGGCAAGATCAGTAGGGTGGGCTCTAATGTGATAGTCCTTAACCAAAGGGGAAATGTGGACTCAGGTGCTCCGGAGAGATTGCCACATGAGGGTGAAGGCAGAGACCAGGGCAATGTATCTACAACTGGACAAGGGCCAAAGATTGTTGGTGAACCGTCAGATCCCAGGGGAGAGGAGCCCCTCCAGATTCTCCCTCACAGCTGACACCTTCATGTCAGTTTCCAGCTTCCAGATGTGCAAGACAATACACTTCTGTTGTTGAAGCCACCCACTTTGGGTGACTTTGTTACGGCAGCCCAGGAAATGACTACATATGGTGCGTCTATTTTAATTTTATAAGAAATAATCAAACTGGTTACCAACGTGGGTGTACCATTCAGGTTCCACTCCCAATGTGTGAGTGCCACATGCCTTTTCATCCTTGCAAGCACGTGGCATTATCAATCTCCTAAAGTTTATCCCTTCTAGCCATGGTCATGGTATCTCATAGTATTTTTACTTTTTTCCCCCAGTGAGCATCCTTCATATGTTTACGCTCTTCATATCTTCTTTGATGGAGTATCTGTTCACATATTTTCTCCCTTTTATTTATGTAATTATCTTCATATTACTAAACGGTAAGATATAATCTGAATACAAGTTCTTTATTGAATGTGTGTCTTGCAAATATTTACTCTCTGTGTGTGGCTTGTCTTTTAGTGAAAATTATCAAAGACTTTTAAACAGAAAAAATCTCTGAATGTTGATGAATTCCAGTTGATCAACATTTTTTTCACCATTCATACTTTTCGTGTAATAGCAAAGAAATATTTACCTAACCCAGTGTCATAAAGATTCTCTGTTTTCTTCCAGAAGTTTTATAATCTTTTATATTTATTCCTCATTGACTTATATTTTTGTGTATAGTGCAAAATAAGAGTTGAGGTTTACTGCTTTGTGTATAGATGTTCCATAGGTCCACCACCATTTATTGAAAAAAATTCTTTCCCGTTGAATTATTTGGGCACATGTGTTAAAAATCAGTTGACCTTGTGTGTATCCGTGTATCCCTATTTTTAGATTCTCAGATCATTTCCATTGATCTGTATGTCTATTCTTATATTTTGCATTTTATTATTATAGCTATATAGTCTTGACACCAAGTACTGAGCATAGAATTCTAGAATTCAAAGTTGGCATTTTTTTTTCCTTCAGTACTTAACAGATGTTCCTTTCCTGTCTTCTGCTTTCCATTATTTCTGATGAGGAATTGGCTGTCATCTTTATCTTTATTCCTCTGTACATGATTTTTTTTTTTTTTTTTTTTTTGCAGTTTGGAAACTTCGAACATTTTCTATTTATCACTGTTTTTAAGCAATTTGATTATGATATAGTTCTCCTTCATTTTTGCTGCATGTCGAGTTTCCTGTTTTTGAGCTTCTTAGATCGCCGAGTTTAAAGTTCTCAAGAAACTTGGAAAAGTCTCAGCCATTATTTATTTCTTTGAAATTTTGTCTCTGCTTGGTCTTCCCCACCCTACAGAACGCCAACTACAGGTAGATTAGGCTGTTTTCTCTTGTTCCACAAGTCCCCGTGCACCATCACTTTTTTCAGCCACTTCTCTCTTGGTTTGGGTTAGCTTCCGCCACTGTGTCTTCACATTACTAATCCCATATTTGGCTGTATCTAATCTGCAGTAAGTCCACCCAGTGTATTTATGTATTTCTCATCTAATCTCAGGATATTGAGTTTTTATCCATAGAAATTCACCCTGGACTATGTGTACACCTTCCATGTCTCTTCTTAAAATGCACCATCTTTCCTTTACCTTTTTGAGCTTACAAACACCTCAGTACTGAGACTCACTGCTGGTCTTCTTTCAGTGACACAGCCGGGCAAGTCACACAGACTGCTCGTTGTTAGCACAGCTACTTGCTGAGTTGTCCTGCTTCCTCAAGCCTGAAGGAACTACTTGGTTAATCCATGAGCTGAATACATGGTTTACTGTAGAGCTCTGATCAGGGCTTCGGGAGATATTATTGGTGAGCAAACCAGCTTGATAAAATGTGCCAAAATAGTCTCCACATAAAAACTTCATTTACCCAAACTACTTGTCTCTGAAAATAACAAGCTTCTACATTTTTGCAGAGGATTCCAGTTTTCTACATCCTTCCTTACCTACTACTCTCGAGTGCAGTCTTCAAGAGAGTTACATTGAAAAAACATGCCAGATCTCACTGAGCACCAGCAACTTCACGAGTCATGTTCCTGGTAAATGAAAAAGTCAAAATTAGTATTTAGATTCTCAAACTCCTAGTTAATATTGCTTCTGTGTCCCAGCTGATAGCATCAGAATCATCTATAAAGCTTCTCTTATCTTTATTTAAAGATGTTATTTATTTATTCTAGAGAGAGAAAGAGAGAGAGAGACAGCGTGAGTGGGAAGGGCAGATGGAGGGGGAGGGAGAGAATCACAAGCCCATTCCATGCTGAGTTTGGGGCTCGATCCCGGGCTCCCTCCTGCACCCTGAGAGCATGACCTGAGACGAAACCAAGAGTCAGACACCCAACCAACTGCACCACCCAGGTGCCACTCATCTGTAAAGCTTGTCAACAATTCCCAGCCAGACCCCACCCCAGTTCCATTCTGTCAAAATCTCTAGGAGTGAGACTTGGACATGTCCATTTTTCAAAAGTTCTAACATGTAAGAGGTGAGTGTCCCCTCTAGATTATATATTGTAAGGCTTGTGCTCTTTCTATGATGGGAGCTCTATTGAATTCAAATACCATGTTCAACATTAACTAATATATTTACAAAGCCATGCATAGAAGACTTTTTATGTTTGTTTGTTTTACCCTTCTACTTCATCTGTTGTTTTTGTTTGTTTATTTGATCAATTGTGCTGGATAATTTATACTCAACTTCTGGGGCAATGGATACTCTTCTTTCTGTATAGAGCACTGTCAAAATGCAAAAAGTGAGCAATTAATACCCATTATGAACATAAAGTGTTAATATCATATGCAATGGCTTGCTGGAGAATTCTGAATTTTATATCAACCATCCCCCCCAGATTTTGAGAGTCCCAGGCTTTTGTGTCCCAGAGTTACCTATGTCTCATGGCTAACACATATGTAAGCTGTGTCCTAGCTATGTGCCAAAGAAGAATTCAAAGCAAACCTCACCAATTCATAGAAATTGGGCACAGAAGATAGTTAAAGTTGGGGACAGTTTGGAATGCATGCAGCTTTAGTATTTTAAAGGCTATGTCAAACATTACCAACAAAACCCTCAAGGTGGCTAAAAGTCCACAAACCTAAGAAGATCAGGACGGAACTTGCTTAGAGACATGGGTTGCAGTGATTTGTAGAAAAGCTTAGACAGTAAACACTTACAAAGGTCTGGGACTGCAGATGGGCTGGCCCACCACTAGGCATAAGGACATAAAGTGTGCGCCTTTTAGGGAGCATTTATTTCGGGGAAAGTTGTTGCCTTTGCGTATGAGCTTCGCAGCTGTTTCTAAATGTATATCATCCATAAAGTGTACATTACTCTTCCCTACCGTCATTCCTTTTTTCAGAGTATCCCACCCTATTGCTTGTCTATAAAAAACTAACTTTAACTCTTAGGGCATATGACCAATCTTAGTAATTTTCAAAACAAAAAGTGTGATTTGGCAATCAGGCAATTTATTTAGTCATGTCTCAGCAGTCCGACTGTAGCATTCTGAAACAAACATTTGGTTTTCTGGCAAGCACTTTCAGGCAGAAGCTTTTATTTTGAGAACTGCAGGGAGGTAAATATTTGATTTTAGAGAGTTAAGATGGCCCAAGGATTTTTCAAATGTCTCCTCAGGTCAGCTAATATTTATTTTGGCCACTAAAAACAAACAAACAAAAAAACAAAAAGAGAATTAATTCTTAAGCCATTTTGGGGGTATGTTTCCAACTCAAAATAAGTATAGAAAGTTATCTGATAAATAGTTTCTAAACAAGTTTAACACATTTTTATAATTTATATAAATATAAACAAATATATTAAAAATATATATTTTATACACATTATATGTATATGGAGAAAGAAATAGAGAGAGAAAAGGAAAGAAAAAGAACAGGAAACAAAAAGTCCAAGTTTCAAGGGCAAAACCTAGCTCCTTCTATAGCTGTGGCTTAGTTCCCGCCATGCCCGTGCCCTCTGCTCCCTGTGTATCTGGAACCCTCCCACCTTTCAGAAGAAGTCTCTCACCACTTTCTCTGCCGACTTCCACTCTCCTCCAGCACATTGTTTCCCTTAGCTGGAAGCGAACCTTCTTGCATGTCCTTTCTGTCTCCCTAAGTCACACACTGCCTTGTGACATCACTTGTCCTGTTGGCTTTGTTTTCACACACCCGTGATTGCCTTGGGTTCCCCCCTGGATGTTCGCTTTAGCCGGTGCGGGGACTGGTCTTTCCAGCTCTGTCCCCTTTCATGAGAGCACCCAACGGTGACTGACACCCAAGAGCATGTCAACCAGCTTGGCCAACTAGGAAGTCATACCCATGTCGATCAAGTCAAAGATGTCGAGGTCAAGGACTGTATTCCATGTGAACCAACACAATTAGGAATGGGTCCACTTCCATACATCTCCCTTCAAAACCCACAGAAAAACAGTCTCATCTTTGCACCAGGCATTGTTTTTTCTTCACCGCTACTTTGTTTTTCGTTTTCCATTAAAAGTCCAAGATCTGTGTAACAAGCAGACATCCTCAGATGAGCGAAGGAAAACATCTGCGTGGACAGGCCACAGCCTTTCACGCTGGCAGGAGCTAGAAAGTTCACAAACACTAATCACATTGCGTACGGAGTCCACCACAAGCCCAATAACTTGGTGGACGGGCTGGACACTGAAGCCGAGTTCTGGAAACTTGCTTTGTTAAGCAGAATCTTCTCACCTGGCCACAGCCCACATCTTCCCCGCCACACCCCTGGTTGCTTTTTGCAGCCAAACTTTGCAGGGCCGGAGCAGAGGTGAGGTATTTTAGGTAGCTACTTTGCAATGATTCCCTGGGAACTCAGTTCAGACTCCCTCTCTGGGACAAAATGAGCTTGTCGATGTCGCCTCTCCTGCAATCTAGTAGTATTTACAACAGCAGATTTTTAGACAGATTCTGTATGTAAGCTAAACACTGTACCCCATTTCCCCACCATCCTCTTCATCCTTTGATAATGAACAGATTATCCCTCCAATGACTTCAGTTTCACTGATTCTGGAAGACCAGAGAACATGGAAAGATATTTGAAGTTCCAAGGACTGTGGTCTTTAGTCCCATCATTCCCCATCTTAAAGAGCTTCAGCGTTCTGCAGATGGTCAGGTGACCTCGTGTGGTCACCGCCCCCACAGAGCTGCTTTGATGAGAAACCTACCCCCCTTGGCGACATTAGTCTTTATGCTCTGTTGTAGGGAGATGCTCCCTGCCACACTCTCACCCGTCTGGAAGCGACTTTGGGTTCCACGCTGATGTTAGACCCTGTAGTGAGTTTCTTTCCTGACAGACCCTCCTGAAACTCTGTCTCCGTGCTGACCCCCATTTGCCCAGCGACTACCCCACGGCAGCCCTGGAGTTAGGTCTCTCCTAACCTCTTGACAAACTTACTGATGAAGGCACTGGGGTTCACATGACGTGAAGGTCCCACAGGATATCACGTGTCTACTAAATGGAGCATTCTGGGTCCAGACTCGACCACCCAGTTCAAAACCCTGGCCTCTTCCCGCTAAACTCCACCTCTTATGAAAGTTGTATTTGATGGTTTGTTTTGTTCTGCAAGACACATTTTTTTTACCATGTTCTTGTTATCATGGATTTTAAGAAAATAGAACCTAATTTCCCAAAGTGCAGTGCAAGTGTTTTTTATAAAAGTCCTTTAATTCAAGGTAATGCTCATAGACATGCTACTTTCTATCTGGCTTTAGACTGAAATAAAACTACACATTAAAGATGCATTTTATCCATTTTCCACAATGACTGTGTGTGGATTTTTTAAATCAGGGAAGAGAAAGCATCGTTTTAAAATATCATATTTGGATTCAGTAAATATGTAAAAGATGCCAGTGATGTTGTTGGTGCCGGGCTGATCACATGTATATATTTCATCTAGTTTGTTTTAAACTGCAACTCTGAGGTAGATGCCATTTGCCTGTATTTATTTATTTGTTTGTTTGTTTGCTTGTTTGTTTATGAAGAGTCTTTGGCAAGGGATGTGAGCAGTGCTAGGACTTCAGGCAGTCCCCCCTCCCGGGGCACCGTCCTGGTCTGAACCCCTGCTTCTGCAGGCCTGTGTGTGCACAGGAATGACCTGAGAATCTTGCTAAATCACTCTATCTGATTCACTATGTCTGGAGCAAGACCTGAGAATTTGCGTTTCTGCTGAGCTCCCAGGCTATGCTGCTGGTCTCAAGCCACACTCTGGGTAGCAACCTTCTCTTGCTAAAGCACATTTTCCAAAAATTTTTGTGGCAGTACTTTCCGATCCTTTAGAATATTTTTTATATTTCAAGGAGCAACCCATTTTGTTAATGAAGCAACTGAGATTCCTATAGTAATAGTGAGGTCTTACAGATCACCTATGAGAATTCATTAAGTTGCAAAAAAAAAAAAAAAAAAAGAGGGGCACCTGGGTGGCTCAGTTGGTTACGCAACTGCCATCGGCTCAGATCATGATCCTGGAGTTCCGGGATCGAGTCCCACATCGGGCTCCCAGCTCTGCGGGCAGTCTGCTTCTCCCTCTGACCTTCTTTCCTCTCATGCTCTCTCTCACTTTCTCTCTCTCTCTCTCAAATAAATAAATAAAATCTTTAAAAAAAGGAGATCTCTTAGAACTATTGCGAGCACATAAGAAGAATTTATTATTGATGTTATGGTGAACTAGACATAATGGAGCTAAGTTAGTGACATCAACATTGCCTGCGTTGCTGAGAATGGCAGAATATAAACCATGGAAAGAATTTAGTATTTTATTGGCAGATGAGTCCATGGGAATCAACGATGTCATTTGGCTTCCCAGACACACAAGAAAACTTAGGTTTCATTAAAAAAAAAAAAAAGCTAAAAAAATGTCACTCTGGACATTGGTTGAGAGCCAGTTTGGGGCTACGCTTGGAGAAAGATGGAGTTGAACCTGTGCTTTTTCAGAGAAAAGTCACCATTTTGGCGAGGGGAAATAAAATCGCGTCATTCCCATATTCCACTAATATTAGCTGAGCCCCAGTCTGAATTCACATAAAACACTGTCTAAGTTGTTGGGGCACAAAAATAAGTAAGCATACCCCTTAACTTCAAGGATCCTAGCGCTATCACTTAAGGACCTGAAATAGTTAATGTGGAGACATCTTCAGAGAAGAATGAAGACAGCCCCGACTGGTGCCTTGGGGAGTCGGACGAGCAAGAATGACAAACATGTGAAGCTTGTTCTCTGTGGCCCCATGGGGTTGATCTTTGGCTTATCATATTTATCTTCCAAATAATACAAGGAAAATTTATAGTCACTATTAAAGTTAGTTGAGTTATAGACCTAATAAACACCCATTGGAATAAATTCCATCAATACAGAAGAGTCTAAAACACACTGACAATAGGTGTTAATAGTTTTGGTTTGTTTGATCCACAGTGTTGATACTTTCATATTTTAAGGAAAAATTTGAATAGATTATGCAGCCACGCCTTTTGGAGACAGCATGCTCCCTCTCGTTGAGAATCATCAGAGAGTGGTCATCTTGCAAAGAGCTAACAGTTTGGGTGTTGGAAATAAACACGCTATAAGGATCGTCCCAGTTCATAGATTGCTAATACACACTTTTTTATTAGAATGAACAGTGAAAGGCAATTCTATAGATCCCAAAGCTAAGCAAATATACCAAACATTGTCCACAGGTACTGGAAAGGAGACAGGAGCGTTTGGGAAGTTCTCTTGAGTAGCTGGGCGCTGGGCTTTTGAAGATGAAAAGTACCAAAAAACATAATGATTCTCAGCAACTGAAGCCTTAAATTTGAAAATCTCTTTTTAGGTACTATCTCCATTGTCATAATTAGTTCTGAATGAAAGCAGAAATTAGAACTCTTTGGAATTGTGTTTTAAAGTTGAAAAATTTCTATCAGGGTTATCACCAATAGTTCTTGAGAAGGCATGAGATAATGATGTCTCATTTTTGCATGTTTTGATGTACTCTTTAAACCCTTCTATTAGTACTAGCAAAGAGGGGAGAACAACTCTAGCTTTTAATTCCCCAAAACATAATAGATAAAATTTACTCTTACTCTTAATAATTAAAAGCCAAGTGCTGCATTATAGAGGCATCTTTGCATTGAGTTTTTAGGTTTTGAATAAATATTATCAGGTACCTAAAAGGACAAGTTGGTATAGAAATGGTTGTTAAGAGTGGCTTCTTTCCAATTAAAAAAAGAGCAAAGAAGTGGAAATCAGCGATTACTCCCACGGTCGTGCTTATTAGTATTAAACAGCCTTAACAAGAATGTGTACTAAAAATGTCTCCTTCCTAATGCTTGTGAAGTTAATACCTTGAATTGTATCCAGAGATTTTTTTAAGTAATACAAAACTATTTAGGATTCACAGCACGGCCTTATGTTTCCACAAGGACAACGTAAGTTTAAGTCCACGAGGTAGAATACCTTGTGCAAATGCTCCTAATGCGATTCTCTGGGAGCTATAGTTCTGCCTCACCAAATACTAAACTCCATACCCTAGAATTTGCTGAAAGGCAGACGCTTGGATTCCATTCACTCCAACCATTTTGAAGAATTAAGCATTCCAAAATACGTTATGGGCTAAATGTAATTTTCACCTTGTATTATAGTACCATGAAAAAAAATCAACAGTTTTTGTTTGTTTTTAGGAGTCCCAATGTGTACGTCTGCTCACCATGCAGACGACTATGCATGTCTTCGCATTGTGTCCATTCATGGGACTGTGTCTTAATACTACTGGCCGGTCTCATTTACATTTCCTTTATAATTAAGGATGTAAGATAGTCTTTCATAAACTTTCGGATGTTGGTGTATCTTCTTTTATGAAGTGTCTAGTTAAGTCATGTGCCCATTTATGGTGAACTTCCCCCCCCTTAATATTAAGTTGTACGAAAAAAAATATTAAGTTGTATGGATTATTTATGGAATCAAGATAGAAACTCCTTCCCGGTTACATACATCGAGAACGCTTTCTCCTGGTCAATGATGTGTCTTTTAATTTTCTTAACTGTGTCATTTAAGGAGGAGAGGTCTTTAACTTGGAGGAAGATAAATTTATACATTTTAATGCTTTCTACTTTTTTGTCCTGCCTAAGAATTCTCTGCCTACTTCCAAACTATAGATTTTCCTTTGTTTTCTACTGGACTCTCTAACTTGAATGCTGAACATTCCTACATACACCGAAGGAAGACTTTCACAATGAAATGAGCTCAGATCTGATGATCTGTGGTTTATCCACGATAAACGCTAAGTTGGCACTTCATTCACAGAACTTCTCCAAACTCTATGACGACAACACTGGTCTCTTCCTTTACCTCTGATCCATCAGCAAGAGCCACGTAACACGGTGCCAAGGGACTGGGGCACTGACTCAATGGAAATGTCTTTTCTCACAATTCCGGGGGCTGGAAGGCCAAGATCAAACTATCAAGAGGGGCCTCTCTCCTTGGCTTTCAGACACCTACCTTCTCATCGGGGTCTCCCTCTGTGTATGCATGTCCTGGGTCTCTCCCTCTTCTTACAAAAGGACCAGACCTATTACATTAGGACCCACTCTTTGGACTTCACTTAACCTTGCTCACCTTCTTAAAGGCTCTATCTCCAAATACAGTCACCTTGGGGGTTAGGACTTCAATAGATGAATTTGGACAGGGACAAAATTGAGTCCCAAACAACCCCTCAAGATTCGGAGACTATGTTCGTGGGCAGTGAAAAAATTAATGGGAAAGTGTCCAATAATCGTAGCTCCATTTCACTGAATCCAAGATGTCATGGCGTATAAATTGTATCTTACTCTCAGAAATATTAAGATGGGGCAGGGAGGGTGCACTTTTGAATCGAGAATGAACAGCAGTCTGCTGCAAGTAGTTTCCAGATTTGGGGTTCACATAGATCCACAAACCAAAAACAAACAAAACACATCCATACCACCAGCTCACATGGATATTGAACCATTACAAATTAGGGAAAACCATTTTAAAAGCAAATGGCGGTTCTTCTAACTAAGGAGCCCATACATGGACATGAATGTAGGATTTTGGACCAGCGACAGCTGAGAGAACAGAATGTGGGAATCCCTGCTCTAGTAAATGGTGAAGGCCTGAATTTGAGGTCCGAGGGCACTGGAGAGAAGAAGGAAAAAAAATACCCACTGCAAAAAAACAGACCAAATCTTTTGAGTTTTGCACGAACTGTGTTTGCTTGGGTGAGGCCGGAGTTAGAGGGGTCCCCCACTCCTAGCTTCCTGCCGGTTCCCTGGTCGTAGACCACCGCAACAAGGAAGCAAGACCTGTACCAGCCAAAGGTAGAAGTTAAGGTTCTGCTTGATGCAGCCCAGCAAGGAGAATTCCGAGGCACCTCCAAGACTCAGCCCTGAGAGTAGATTCCGGGCCAGGCTGGAGGCTGGGCTAGAAACAGGGGTATGTGTAAGAAGACAGCAAGCGTCGGTGGTGGAGGCATAGAGGGGACGCAGCCCCAGATCACTGGGGGCGGGGGAGGGGACAGCGTCATTAGTAATGTTGCCTGTATTTGTGCACATAGTAATGCCATGAATTACATATCTCTCTATAACTTTAGGCATAGAGTCCTGATTCCATCTAACAAATTATAAGGACTGCAGGTGAAGTAGGTACAGTCGAAGAAAGACGACACCTTGCAACTCCTAGCCTGGAAGAATTCATAAAAACCTCTCAGCGGGAAAGACTTCACCGATCGGAGAATGTGTTGTATGAGCTGATGCTTATTATAGAAAATTGGATCTACATGCATACCTTTGGTTCCTTTCTGGAAATGACTGTCGTAGAGCCTTCCCGGCTCGGAGAGTACTTGCTCTCCCCATTCCAGAGCCGTGGTCGCTGGACAGAGGCGGTGCCGTCGGGGCCGCACATCCACAGGAATGCCTGGCCCAGCCCGGAGCTGGCAGAACCGCTCGGTTCTCTGTGGCAGACTTAGGGCCGCCCTCGTGTCATCCTCGAGCCTGAGACATGGCGAGGAGCGGAGGTGCAAACAACTGTGCCTGCAAATCAGTTCTCGGGGCCGCCGGGGCGCAAGGAAGATTAGAAAACCGAAGAGCGCCGTGGAATCCACACCCCACGAGGCTGGGGCTTCCAGGCAGAAATGCGAGGGCGCCGTCCACGACAGGCAGGCTGGGGAAGCACCCTGCAGCTGTGTTCATTCCAGCCCCGGGGGCACACTTAGTTGGGCGACATAATACCCAGCTGGCACTTTGGGCGAGGGTACGTGCAGTCAGACTGCGGGCTGTCGGCGTGCTCTCTCTGTGCCCCCGGCCGCTCGTGTAAGACTCCGAGCTTACAAGAGCGAACCAGCGATGTACCTTGGATGGTGACAGGTGCCGAATATTAGACACATCTGGTGATGCACTCACAAACATTAAGTATGAATAAAATAATAATAAAAAACATCAGCTGTTACAATTATTCACCTTAGCAACTTTGATCCTTTAATTTAGCGACCCAGTGACCCCGTAGTGTGAACGTAGCCATTTTTCTAATGACGAAATGAGGCAGCTTGTTTGGAATCCCAGGCTCCCCGAGGTGGTAGAGTCCGTTCCATGCTCGGGTCCTCCCTCCCACAGTCCCCGGGGCCAGGACAGGGAGCACGTCGGAACACGATGATCACTGAGGGCCGGTGGTCCCCGAATGCTTCGTGGTGCCGGGACCGCCCTCCTGGGTCAGAGCTCAGTGGGACTTGCAGGAAAACCATGCCCGGGGACAGGCAGCAGCCGCACTTTAAGGTCTGGGAGCTGGAGAGTCAGCAAGCTCCTCCGACGTGCCACGGCCACAGACGGTTCCAAGTGGCTGAGAAAACATGAGTTCAGGGGCATCCAGTCCTAAGGACGACATGCTTCCTGTGAGACGCAAGCAGAAAGAAGTCGAGCTGTGACCGGGTAAAGGGAGGGTTCAGGCAAAGGGTCAGAGCTGGGCTGGAAAACACGGTGGCTGGCCTGGCTTCGCTGAGAGACGTCTGGCCTTGAGTCCTGGTGTTGTGCACCTTCCCCTGAATGCCGTCTGATGCGGGCGAGGTCTGGAGCAGAAACTAGAAACTCTCTAGCTTCCCAGGCATCGCCCGTAATGAGGCACCAAGCGTATTACAGGGACATAGTCTCCGACACCCCGCTTGTAGAATGGGTGCAGAGTGTCTTCCCGTCAGGGTTCAGCTGGTCCAGCGCCCTCAGCAAAGCCGTCACACGGATCGTATTCTGTGAACGCAAGACTAGACAGAAAAAGAAAAAAAAAA
>CM052811.1:2649403-2668725 GCA_028533885.1 Nasua narica | reverse complement strand
CGGGAGGTCCCTCGGGCGGCCACGGCGAAGATCACACTAAAGCAACACAGACTTACTGCCTCACGGTTTTGGAAGCAAAGCCCCCAGATCAAGTTGTCAGCAGGGCGGTGCTGCCTCCGATGGCTCTCGGCGCCCCTCGGGGTGAGGTGACCGGGACCGTGTCCCTGCGCTCACATGGCGTGCCCCTCACGTGCTCTTCCCCATGCGCGCGTCTACCTCTGCGTCTCAGTGTCCCTGTTTGATGAGAATGCCGGTCCTGCAGGGGACAGCCACTCTACGGACCTCATTTTAAGGTCGCCTGTTTCCAAACAAGGTCACATCCTGAGGAACCGGGATTTAGGACATCGACGTACCCTTCCAAAGGGAGGGAATGGAGTCCCTAACACTACTGGTCACACAAGTTACACAAATGTTTCCACAAGCCTGTGAGTTCTAGGCCCCTGTCTGCACTGACGCCAGGGGAAGCCAAGCCTTGGGAAAGTCACCGAGGGGGTGGGCTGAGGCCCTAGACATCCGGGAAAGAGGGCATCGGGCCAGATCACTGCATCTATTGTGCCCCCCGCCCCCTGCAGGAGAAAGTCTCTGACATCCTTATGGTTCTTGGAGATTCAATTCCAACGCCACCTTCTCCAGGGACGGCCCCAAATTCCATAACAAACCACTGTGGCCTAAGATTTGTCCATCTAGCAGATTGTTTTCCCACTTAGCTACTTTTAGTCCTGTAGACTAGTCTATGTGCTCATTATTGGTTCACATTTTTAAAATTTTTTTTATTTTTCTTACCTTCAAGAATGATTTATCTTAGAGCAGAAGGCGGGCCTGTGCCTCTATAGGTCCCTGTCTGCACGAATCCTTAGCAGGAGCGCCAAAGCCACCGTGTGACACTCAGGCTCTGTCTGTTGTACTTACCCGTTGGAGAAAGGAACCTTCATTTTTTTCCATTAAACAAAGTTCAGTGACGTATATGTCTTCTTAGGGGCGATAGCATTTTATTTCTGAAGTCAATTTGATTTCTTCCTATTGCTGCTATGGAAACACCGTGGTTTTGGTGAGAAAAAAATGTAGCATATATTACAATAATGAGTGGAATGATAGCAGCAGTGTAAATTCTTCTCCTTGGACTCCTTGTCAATAGTGGGTTCTAGTCTCCACCCAAAATAGGAACAGGATCTGTGCTTAAATTTGGCAGCCCCAGCACGTAACTATTTAAATGTGGCCAGGATGACTTTCTTGAAGGAAGGAATTGCCTTGCACCTAAAGGGAACTATCCCTCCGACAAACATTTATGCGTCACATACTATGTATAGACGTTACGGAAGCTGAGATAAATGCCGGGTGAGCCATGCTTTGGGCTCTTGGGATAATGGTGACCCAGAAGGGATGACACACGTGAGGACGTGTGTGCTAAGTGCGCCCAGACAGGTGCACCCAGGAGCGCACAGAGCTCAGAATCTCCACTCAGCTGAGGACGTCGAGATCGGATCCTGGGGAGGCTGGTGCAGTGAGTGTTTCTGGAGCAGAAACGTTGGAGGGGAGATGGCTGCCCAGAAAAAGAGGCCCGGACACCTACATAGTCCCCTAGAGTCTCTGGTCGGTTCCCGACCTGTGCATGCGCACGACAGGAAACCTCTGGGGCCGGGAAGAACAGCCAAAGGCTGGGCAGCTCACACGACTTCTGGTCCCCCCAGCCAGAGCAGAAAGACAGAAGATCATCAGGGGCACCCAGGAGAGTCCCAGAAGGGTAATTAGACCTCATCTAAACGCTGCACCACACCCACTCTGCCAAATTATAAAAGCAAGCTTTGAAATGGTCCAACTGACGTGCAATAACTTCTCTGTGTCACAAAACAAAACCCGGCACTCTGAAGAATACAACAAAATCCAAGAACCAAGCACGTGAAACCCACTAGGTCCAGCCCGCGGTAAGAAATGATCGGAAACGTACAGATGTGGGCAACTAGGACTCACAACCAGCAACCAGTAGGAAGACAGCCATAAATGACCAAGACCATGGGATCAGAAGAAGCAAGACTGATGCAGCCGAGATGTGATGGAACACTGCACAACTAGAGAGTGCAGGAACTGCTTTTAGAGCCTGGGAAGCGGAGGTTCAGAAGCACATTTACAGTCCTTCTGTAATACTGCCTGTCGGGGACGCGGACGACGTCCAGCAGCTTTCGTGCCCACAGAGAAAATGTCTGCACAGGTCCCAATCCTGCCCGTCCTGCTCAGAAGTTGTGCTGTAATTATTGTGGTCTTGGAACTGACATGCTCTGTCGTCTCGACCACTAACCGTCACAGTGGTGGGACTGGTATCAGCCTAGTTCGCGCGCATGTGTGTGTGTCTGCGTGTGTGAGAGACAGAGACAGAGAGAAACCCAGAAGATGTTACCACTGCAGCAAAAAAAGTAAAAAAAACAAACAAAACCCAGCAAATAAATAAAAAAAACCAGACTGTCTAGATGTGATTTTATGGATCTTATCTAAAATATAATAAACCTAATGAATCCACATAGTAAGATCTTTATATTTTATTCTTATATATGAACATTTTGTCCTGTGGTGCCTTTGATTATTTGCTCTGCACTGATTTTTCTAGATTAACCTGAATACCACAATCATTTTCAGATGAGATGTCTAGTCTCTCTTCACCTTGCCTAGTGTCGTCTTCTTTGTCCTCATTTACTTTTCTTTGGTTTTTCTTATTCATTCTGGAACAACTTTAAAATTTATCATCAGATCACAAATTCTATTTTTATATATCAACTCTTTTTTTTTTTTGGTGCATGCCATGTAGACTTTGGTTCTGCTGTTGATTTTTTCCTTTTCCTTTTCTCTTACCTTATGCATTCACTTTCCTTTTTGTTCTTGCATGTGATCTTTATATTCATTAATCTATTAATTAATCCAACAAACATTCACCCCATGCCTGCCGTGTGCCAGGTACTACTCTACGGCACGGAGAGTGCAGTGAGCAAGAAGACAGAGTTCTCCCTCTTCCTGGAGCTGGCTTCCTTAAGCCAATGTGCCATCATCATCAGATAGGACTTTATCATCAGAGAGCGATAATTATCTTGGAGAAAGACATCACTGAGAAGGAAGTGACGAACGAGCCATGAATTGCAGGCAGGGAGATCTCGAGAAACAAGGTCTTGCACAGATCCTATCTGGTTTGCTTGAGGAGCAGCAAGGCCAGTGTGGTCAGAGAAGATAGAAAACCATGGGAGAAGACACCACAGGCTTGGGGTTCGGGGAGGTCAGGTGGGGCCTGGCAGGCTGTTGTGATTACATTGGCTTCTGCGTTGAGAAGAGAGTGCAGGTGGGGGAGAGCGGAAGGAAGGGCAATCAGAGCAGTAATCCACACGAAACACGACGGGGGCGTCGACCACGGAGGAAGAGTCAACAAAGAGCAATTGTGAATGTATCTCGAAGGTATAGTCAATAGGGTTTGCTGATGGATTGCTTGTGAAGGGAGCAGAGAGGAGTGAAACATGAATGCCCACAGTTATTGGCTTCGGTGGTTGGAAGAATGGTTTCTTACTGATGGAGATTGGGAAGCAGAGGGAGCAGCGAGGGGGGCTCATCCAGAGCGCTGTCGGTGGCTGTGAGGGTTTCTCTGTCCGGGAGACGCCCACGTGGGTATTTCGGTCCACAGACGGAGGTGGGAGCGATGCACACGCGCGTCTGGGGTGCTAGCATCGCCCCAGGCCTGGAGCAACGGGTGGGAGTGAGATCAGTATCTAGGTAACAATTCACAAGTGAGATCACCAAGGGAAGAGAGAAGACGTCCAAACACCGAATCCTTGGGAATCCCAGAGTTCAAAAGTCAGGGAAATGAGGAGGTACCCCAAGGACTGAGGAGGGATGAGCGCGGAGAGAGAAACGCCGGCCGCACGGTGAGCGCCGGGAGCCGTGTCAGCCCGATGATGCACAGACACGTGCCCCTCGGGCAAATAATACATCACATGTTAATAAAAAAAAAAAAAAATGCCGGCAGTCTGTGATGTCGGGAAGCCAAAAAAATGAGCCTCTGTGCTAAAAGCCACAGATAGGCCAAAAGGGTGACGATGAGAATTGCTCAGGGCTGTCTCTCTGTCTCTGTTTTTTCTGTTCGTTCTTTTGTTCTTTATGAGGGAGACATTTTCCTCTGGGCTACGGGGGGTGCTTAGCACGGTTTCTCAAATTTTGCCCATATTTTCTTCCTTTAAGTTTTAAGGTCATGTCTTTTATTCCTGGATTTTTTCTTTTTTTAATCAAAAACACAAAGTTGCTCTTTCCCTTTGCTGACTCGGAGAGAGGCTGGCGCTTAGCCTCCAACTAACCTCTCCTTGCTCCATGATCCAATCCTCTCTCAGATATCTACTTGCCACAGGCCAAGTTACAGACAATATCTGGCCCAATTTCGAGTGTCTGGTAAGATTTCCCCTGTCACTTCTGTTCCACGGGGGCTCAGTCTGCAGCGGGGTCCTTGAAGAAGCTCCACCCGTAGACACGCTGCCCCGAATTCTCCTTGTCGCCACCTCCCCATCAGGCAGGTACGTGCACATGCAGTCACTGTCTGCATTCCGTCCATGCGTCCTTAGGGTTGTCGTCCTTCTATGGACCCAGCGGGGATCCCGACGGACGTTGGAAGAAAGAGTGCTCTGCTCCAAGCCCTTTCTACTTGGTGGGTTTTCAGGGGGACACAGAGCGGTGTCCTCTGCCCCAGGAAGGACGCAGAACAGGTTGAAGAACTTTCTTAAATGTAAGTACAGAGTTTCTGTCTTTAGACACTGAGTATATAACTGGCCAACAGACCCATGTCTCGGCTCACGGCCACCAGCCTTCTGGTCTTGGAAAGTCCCATCGTGATTTAACGATAGGTCACTGTCTGTCTTTGTTTTCAGGATGCTGGTGAGTTTTCTTCACGTTCCCTGCTCTAGTGGAAATGGTCGTCTTTCCCCTCCCCCCACCGCTCACGTTCCCTCACCCGCAACCCCAGTGTCTTAGATCCACGAAGCATGTTCACTTGTTTTGGTATTTGCTGCACTCTACTGCTCGCCACTACCTCCCCCGACACCCCTCTCCCAAGCAAACGAAATATCCAAAGTGGCTTTCTTATTCCCTTTCTTTCCAGATCCTCGACTTGTTGGCACATAGGTCAGAGCGATCTTTTAAGAACATAGAACTTATAATAGCAACCCCAGCACATAGACGCCCTGCTTAGAATCTTAACCCTTCCCTTGGTTCCTGCCCCGTGTGGAATCAAATGCAAATTCTTTAGCCTGGTGTACAAAATCCTCCTGTGGGTTCCTTACAAGCTTTCCGAGCTCGGCAGCACGGCCCTACTCCCCGGCCCCCCAGCCCTCCTCCCCGACCCCCCTCACGTCCCACTCCGGGCATACTGGCTCCTCCGGGGACTTGGCAACATTACTAAGCTTGTCCTCTCCCCAGGACACTTGCACTGGCTTTCGCTTTGCCTGGGACCTTATTCGTATTTCTGCATAATAGTTACTATTACATTTCCCTGGTTTCTTTACAGTCCTTCTACTTTCTGTCTCACCACTCTGATTTTTTTTTCTTGTTGTTTTAATAACACGTTTTGGGTGTCTTTTTCAATATTCCATCCTAACTATGTAGGATAATGTCTGGTGTAAAAAAAAATAGATATTTGTTGAAAGAGTGGATAGATGGATGGTTGATGGATGCATGGGTAGGTGATGGATGGGTGGATGATTAAATTTGGGGAAAAAAAAAATCACCTGGGAGCAGGTCGACCAGATGTCATCTCAAAACAAGCCTATTTAACTGCACTTTCTTCTGCAGAACATTACATGCTCTCGGGTCAAATTATTTAGACTCTATGGTTAAATTTCCATTTTTATTGTCGGAGATGACAATATTAATTAATTATTAATTAAGTCTGAAAAATTATTTGTCCCATAAAAATCTGGGAATCCAACAGCCATTCGGTAGTTTGGGGACAATCGGCTGGGGGCAGATTGTTAGGGGACACTGACACTAACTCACATCTCCTGTGCATTTACGACGAATCCACTCCTATTGCATATTGCATCTGGAAAATACCCCAAAGAAAAAGAGATCAGACACACACGTACACATGTACAGACATAAATCCGTGGCCTCGTGGAACTCGCAAGGTGATTGAAGAGGCAGGACATGGACCATCAAAACCGATTAAATTCTGCATTCAGTACCAGCGTGAGAACAACGCCTCAGAGACAGAGGTGTGATGTGCACTGGGCTGGGGGAGAGACGCCGAGGTCAGGGTGTTGCGGGGGGTAAGGGATAACGGGACGTCCCAGCAGCGGAGGGAAAACACTACAAGTGGGCGACGTCTGCGGGCAAGACCAGTGTATCCTTCCTCTGCCAGGCCTCTGTCTACACCACAGGCAGTTACCAAAGGATTACCTTGTTTCTTCCAATGACTGGCTTTGAATATGGGTTCCACAGCCCGAAGCACATGCTTCCCGAGGGTCGACAGCTTTCCTCCATGCTGTCCTTTGTCTTGCACGCCCTTCCTCGAAAGCTGGCCTGGCTGCTGTCCTGTTTCACAGTTGTACAAGCTCTAGGCCCTTGGTGTTTGATCCCGGCCCCCCCGGCTCGCCACGGCTAGGCTGAACCTGCGGCTCCTTAGACAGAGCGGTTCTGCCCCAGGCCGGGCGACAAAGATCTTGCTTTCTGCACCCCTGGAGGCCGACGGAGGCAGGCCCCGCGTCTCAGCTAAGACCAGCTCCGGGGCCTGGTGCTGGACGGAGCCTCCTGCTTGGGGATCAGGCTTGTCCCACGTCGCACCATCGCTTCTAAGCCGAAAGTCGAAAGGCCTGTACTTAAGCCGCTTTCTGACCCTGTGCCACGGCCCAGCTCACTGTTCTCAGCGGAGCTCCCATTTCCCCCATAATCTGGGAATTAAAAAAAATACTTATACAGGATTGCTTTCAGGCTCAAAATCATAATGAAAGGGCAGTGGGGGCCAACACTCGCTGTCTCTAAAGCACTCCGATGCAGGCTAAACCTCCTACTACACTCCGAAGTGACGCCCACGTTCACACCAAATGTTAGGGCTTGGATTTGCTCGACCGGGCTAACCAGAGACTCGCCTAAACTCCAAGGCCTTTGAACACAATGCCCAGCTGCTCGTCGCTTTCTTCCCATCTACAATAGCGTCCGCGGAGGGCCAGCGGTCATTCCTGTCTGCGGGGGCTTCTCCGCCTGTGCGTCTCTAAGAAAGCTCGTCTGGGCATCTGCCATGCTCTGGGGAGGGAGAAGAAGGACACAGGATTTATTTCCCTGGCATGTCGGGCACGCGCCTTCCCATGCTGGGGGCATGAGGCACACTATTATTAAGGTGCAACTGTGCCCTCGAACTCTCTAAGGAAACACTACTGGAAAACACAGATAATCCTGGTCTTCCAAAGGCAAGTGTGGACACATGACAAAGGAGAGCCTTCGAGGGAGCGAGCACATCTAGTCCCATCAGCTCAGGGGGCCCGTGTTGCTGCTTGCGGGTGATCCGCGCAGAACTCGGGACCGACTCTGACCAAACAAACCAGCAACTGTCCTTTGGGTGCCGCGATGACGGTATTGTTCTAATTCCGTCCTGGAGACGCTGCAGAAGCTGCGGTCCCAGGTAAAAGGGAAACTGAAAAGCCCCCACCCCGCAGGCACACCTTGCTAAGAATCTGGAGGATGAAAACAGCAGGATGAGGAGCAGGAATTCTCATTCCCAGAGGCCAGTGAGGATTGATTCCAAGTTCGGTGATACTTGGAATCTCACATTTCTGGGGCACTAAAGGTTGGGGAGTGGGCTCCCCTTCCCCCCCTGCCCAGGGCAGAAGCTTGGAGGGCCAGTGCAATAGAAAATAGGACCACGTGGGCACCCGATCGGGGTCCAGGAAGGAGACACGCCAGGTGTGACCCCTGTGGGGGGGAGGACTAACACTCCCCTGGTCCCGCGGGCCGCCCGGCAGATGCAGGGGGTCACCAACGCAGCCCAAGGACTAGAATTCAGAAACTCCACTCACCCAACCAAAAATTAGCAGAAAGCCTTACGGTAAAATCATTAATACGATTATCTTTATTTTGAGAGCCTAACTTCAGGCAATATTATCAAGCACAGATGCCTAATGTAGGGTGAGGAAGTTTCTATAAACTGTATTTGTGTAGTAGTCATATGGCAAGACCTAAGTATTGCCCATGCTCTCCTGAGTACCACACCCCCCACACACGTGATGCACACACACATGCCCACAGAGATCTGTACACTCACACACACACACGACCTACCCAGACACACAGATACACACACACACGTGATGCACACACACATGCCCACAGGGATCTGTACACTGACACACACACACACACACGACCTACCCAGACACACAGATACACACACACACGTGATGCACACATACATGCCCACAGAGATCTGTACACTCACACACACACACGCGACCTACCCAGACACACAGATACATACACACATGTGATGCACACACACATGCCCACAGAGATCTGTACACTGACTCAGACACACACAAGACCTACCCAGACACACAGATACACACACACACACGGTGCACACACACATGCCCACAGAGATCTGTACACTGACACACACACACACACACGACCTACACAGACACACAGATACACACACACATGTGATGCACACACACATGCCCACAGAGATCTGTACACTGACACGCACACACACGACCTACACAGACACAGAGATACACACACACACACACACGCGCGCACACACACACACACACACATACTTTTCTGTTTTACTTCTGACCTGATTAGTTCTGACCCTTTGAATCGGACCAAAAAAAAAAAAAAAAAAAAAGGCATTTAGTATGTTCTCAATGTTACAAAAGCCAGATTGGATAAAAGATACTTATGAAAGCTGGCTTCTTCAAGAAATATCTAACTCCTTGGGAATTTTTTTTAAAATATTTTATTTATTTATTTATTTGACAGAGAGAGATCACAAGTAGGAGGAGAGGCAGGCAGAGAGAGAGGGGGAAGCAGGCTCCCTGCTGAGCGGAAAGCCCGCTGCGGGGCTCGATCCCAGAACCCTGAGATCATGACCTGAGCCAAAGGCAGAGTCTTCACCCACTGAGCCACCCAGGCGCCCCACCTTGGGAATTTTTAAAGAAAGAAAGAAATATCCCACTGAATTCACAGAATGCTGTCTATTTACCTGGGCTTCTCCGAGGACGTTTCCACAAGCAGCCTTTCCTAGGAAGCAAATCTCGCTTTGGAGGAGAGACGCGCCAGCACCTTCAGAAGGGGCCCAAGGGTTTATCAAATGCTTCCGTGTCTTCGCTGACCTCTCGTGAAGTTATCTGCAGCAGGCGGGATAAAGCAGCCCCTCCGAGGGCTCTCCGAGCATTCACGGGTGTTTTATGAGTCTTAGGCGGCAAGACGGATTGTCACGAAAGCCGGCAAGCCTGCAGCACACACCTGTCCTCATCGTCCTCCTCTGTGAATGCCGCTTCCGCGCGGCCCTCGATTCATTTACAGGTTGCGCTCAGTATCTGCAGGCGGCAGATTCATGGAGCTTCCCGGCGCAGTGACCGGCCCTCGAAGCGCCGCTCAGACACCCATTCTCGGGATGGGCTGCAGTGGCGTTCCTTGCTGTGAAGTGAAGCCAGAATGTGTGGAATTGCACGAGGGGGTCCCTGAACCCAGGCTGGGAGGCGCCCTTCCTGCCTCGGGATGAGGTAACAGGTGCATTCCTCACCACGACATCACGAGCTCTAATGTTCTTCCTGTTACTGATCACGAAAATACCTCTCACCCCTGCAATTCCCAGGGAGCACACCAGCGCGAGATCTCAGACGCGGGCTGTCCACCCTTCCTGGACGTCGTGCCGTGGCTTATTTGTCTTGTTTTCCTGCACATGTGAACGGGCCGTGGGGAATGGACCCGAGGACAAAGTTCTTTTTGGAACACGGACGGCCTTGCCTCTCACAGTGGTTGTTATCCGGGGGGTGCATGTTCCAGAGTCACTGGACTCTGTAAGGACACGGCGTCCAGGGGACAGGCAAGCCCAGTGACAGCACCGGGCGGGGAGGGCGTGGCGGCTGCAGAGGTCCCGGACTTAGCAGTGACCTCTCTTCAGGGGACCGAGTCACACCGCGAGGTCAGCCCCACAGCCCCGTCCGCCCCCCCCCCCCACCCTGGCCCTCCAGACTTCAATTCTAAAAAGAAGTCGTTGTCTTGCAAATGAGATTGGGATCCTGATAGAGCACTGACTCATTTTGCTTTTGGGATATCGGTTGACCCCACAGATCTATATTACGTTTGTACATCATGTAATGCCAGAGCGGCCCTATGAGGTGGCCAGATGTGCTCCATCCTCTCCCTCGTGATGATGCCCCATTTCTCCCAGGGCTGTTTCTGGATGACTGAGGAACATGAGGCCTCAGCCGTCTCCCCCTGATACATCTGTCTCCGCATTAATCACAATAGGAAAAGTTTCTAGGGTGCTATCAATGTTACCATCTCAAAATGCATCGTCAACTATGTGCTCCGGGCACTTACTGAGCTGGGGTCTGGAGAAACAGAGTAGAACAATGGAATTCCTGTTTTCAAACAAGGTAGTGAGCATTAGAAGGAAAACAAATGGTAACTGCTTCCCTTTCTTGAAGTCAAGAGCCTCTTTTATTCACTGCGTACGGTCTTGCTGTGGCCCAGCAAAGCGTCCTACCTAAGCTGGGCAAGCAATGGCTGAGACAGCCTTGACCATTGGTGAGTGTGTAGTATGTTCCAGAATCAGTGAGGACCACTTCCATAGGCACTAATTCTGTTAACCATTAAGGTGTCTGTATGATCTGTAATGTTGTCCCTTTTTAGAGATCATGAAACTGAGACTCATGAAAGAAAAAATAATTCCCCTAAATCTCTGAAGTGCTGCAGTTGGATTTGCACCTTGCTGGGCTTGATATGAAAGTCTAGGGCTGTTCTAGCTCTTTCTGCTGGAGAGCCACGGGGCCATGACCAAAAACAAAGCTGTGATTCCAGAACGAGACAGCAAAGAAGTTTAATCGTAACTGAGCTTCTGTATGCAAGGGGAGGAGATGGGAGAGCTTCCATTTTTTAAGCTCAGGACATCTTCCAGGGCACAGGGATGGTGGAGAATGATGGAGTTCCGGGGCACCTGGATCCTCTCCTCTGCCCTCTCTCTCAGGCCACAGGAGTCGTCTTTGACAACACAGCGCCCCCTGCAGCCGTGCCGTGCACTGCGATAGCCATGCCCTGCACTGGGCTGCCAGGAAGTCGTGGAGTGGGGGGGGGGGGGGGGGGACAGCCTGGGCCAGGAATCAGAGTCTGATCTGGAGCCCGCCACACCAGGGCTTGTGGACCTTGAGTAAGCCGTTCCATGTCCTTGAGCCCCAGGTGGCTCCTCACCTACAGAAAGTAAAGGTTGGGGTCATAGCCGAGGATCTCTAAGGCCTCTTCTATCTCGTTCCTAAGTCTTGACAACACATCTGCCTGGCCATCTGTACCCCCTTCTCATCCTCAGCAGAGCACCTTTCCCCAGTAGCCCCTCGTGGTTGGCCAGCAGGGCCTGGCCTGGGGCAGGGGCGGGGTGGCTGGGGTGGCACCGGCCTTCTCTGCCTAGGCACCCCTCTGCCCTGGAGAAGGGAGCCTGGTCTCCCAGCTGCCCAGGCCTGCATCTTGAGTGACAGCTTCTTCAGGCCTCTTGTAATGTCATCATTCCTTGGCCTTAATTCAGCCCTGGTTAAGTGTTTCTCTTACAGGAACACATCCAAATGGCAGGTGTAACAAAAGGAATACTCCAGCCCTTTGAGGCCCGTGACAGCTCGGGGTTTGGAGCCCCTCAGCCACAGGGGGCCTCCCTCACTCCCTCAGTGGGGCCGCGGACAGCTCAGGTGAAGGCAGCACAGGCCTGGCCCAGCGGTGCTCCCCAAGCATCCTTCCCTTGCGCGGTCTGGGCCCTTTGTCTCTGGTCTCTCTCCCTTCTCCCCCTTTGTTCACCGGCCCCCTTCACCCCCATGAGGATTTCTCCCCTGCTCCCCCCCACGTGCTGCCTCCGGTTCAGAAAAGCAGCTCTCATGGCGGCCTGCGCGCACTGTGGGGCGACCTCAAAACTGGCTCAAACACGCACCTGGCGGGGGCGGGGGCAGGGGGGTGAGAAGTAAAACACACTCGGTACCGCGACCCTGGGCTGCGGTGTCAGCCATTAATGTCTTGTTCTTCTGCCCTCTCTTCCCTCTCCTCTATCTGTGGAAACATAGCCACACACTAACGCTTGTCATTTCGGGGAAAATGACCCTGAACGGTAGGGGACCGGCTGGCTGGACGAGGGGAGAGAAATATGGATGGATTAGGGGCAATGATGATTAGAAATAAAGCAAACCTGAGCGCCTGGGTGGCTCAGTGGGTTAAAGCCTCTGCCTGTGGCTCAGGTCATGATCTCGGGGTCCTGGGATCGAGCCCCGCATCGGGCTCTCTGCTCGGGAGGGAGACTGCTTCCTCCTCTCTTTCTGCCTACTTGTGATCTCTCTCCCTCTGTCAAATAAATAAATAAAATCTTTTTAAAGAATAAATAAATAAAGCAAACCAGGATACAACTAGAACAGTATCTGTAAGAGGAAGGGCATTCTCTCTCACGGCCTCTCTCTTTGAGCCAGAGAAAGAGACAAGGGGCCAAGCACCTTTCTGAAGCAGGCAGACCCCCATCACCTTTGTCAGAAACTGTTGTGTCCCCGACATATAGGGAGAGGCTGGAGTGGGCTTCTACCGAGTGATTTCACCGGGACTTGGGGCCCCGCCGTCCCCGTAGGAAGCCAGGAGAAGGAGAAAGACGTCATGGGCTGGGCCTCCTTCTCCAAAGTCCTGGTATGCCAGAGGCACACATTGGCTCGGCTTAGAATCCGCTTGGAGAACTACTGACTCACTGCGGTCGCACGCAGCGGCCAGGGGTGCGGGGAAGAAGAGTCTCGGCACCCCAGACTCCAGACTCCAGAAAGCTGAATGAGATCAAATAAAATAAGGATCTGGAATATGCTTGGTAAAATGGAAATCACATTCAAAATGTTCACTCTTGGGGCGCAGGGGTGGCTTCCTCAGTTTAGTGTCTGACTCTCGATTTTGCCTCTAGTCAGGGTTCCAGGGTCCCGAGATGGAGCCCCATAGGGGGTTCCCCACTCAGCAGGGAGACTACTGGACATTCTCTCTTCTTCTCCCTCTGCCCCCCCTCTCTCTTTCAAATAAGTAAATAAATAAAATTTGTAAAGTAAATAAAAATTAAATGTTCAGCATTCTGTTGTGAAAAATAAGGGTATCGATATCAGAAATGCTGGAGAGGGTTCTTCTTGAAACCCTTCTGTAAGCATAAATCACACTTCGCCATTTATAAAGCACCTTCTTCTGTGCCCTGTTCTCTCTTCCTTTATTGTGTTGGGGGAATAGGTCTGCGAACCCCCCAGTCCGGGGCCGCGTGATGTCTTAAACCCACAGAAGGGGTCCGGATATCGGATCATAGCACGGAGATCAGAGAGAAGCCAAGTGTCAGTAATGCTTTGACAGTGGAACATGAAGGAAAGGAAGAAATGTGGGGATGGAAGAGGCAGAAAATACGTAATTACAAATCCTCGCCATCCACGGAGACCAGAAAAATGTGCAGCCGTGGGGCTCTTGCGAATTGACGTTACTGTCGAAACTGCACGTTATCTGTTAGGATTTTAAACACCGAAGGCCTCACAGAATGTCATTCCTATTCTTCTTTACAAATAGGGGAAGGTTTTTAGGGTCTGCTTAAGAGGCACAAATAGCAGGAGGGATAGAGGAGAAAATCCGCTGCTAATGGACGGGCCTGTTCATGAAGGCGAAGAGGCGCCCCACCAGCCCGTCTCCAAGGCAACGGCGAGGCCAGGCCGGCTCTGTGTTCCCGGGGCCGGAGGAGGAAGGAGTGAGGCGGGCACTGCTCTGGGCCCACGCATTGCTCAGGGGGGGACCCCGCGCAGCAGCCGGGACAGTCCCCCGGCCCCCGCCCCGCTGACCCCGCCCCGCACAGAGCTGGACGCTTCCTAAAGCCGTGATGGAAAACGGCTTTGGCCTTTGGGATAGAAAGGGGCATTTCCTTTCATCGTGGATGAATCCTGTACTGACAAATTCTTACATTTGCAAATGACATTGTAAACCATTCTTTCTAGCCTTCCGCTGGGCATCCAAGCCGATGGAGCGAAGGATCCGGTCCTAGATCCCTGAGAGCTGCTCTGAGAAGGTAGACAGCAGACCAGGGAGCCCCCACCCTCTTGAACCTGGCGTCTGGGGGCACACAAGAGGAAGGGAAGCGAAGGCAGGCAGCAGCCGATGCCGGCTGGAGGGGCTCGGGGTTTGAGCAGCTGGCCTGCGGAGGCCGCGGAGAGTCCAAGGGCCTGGCCGAGGCCATCAGGACTTCAGATGCTTCTAGAAAACACCGAGCCTAGAGACACGATGGCCAATTAAAGAGCGGCAGTAATTACCAAGTAAAAATGCCAAGGACATAAAACAGAATAGTGTCTTTAGGTATAAAAAAGATGAGGCAAGTGAGCAACACTCCAGAAATATAATGGGCCAAACAACTGTATTGTCTCTTTTGTGCCTTTTGAGAATTGTATTTTTTTTTAAGTTTAAGACAGATCATCAAAAGCCTGATTGCAGAAATAATGTGATGTGACTCATGATTTTGCATAATGAATGACCTTGGTATCAATCAGCAGGAAGCCCGCTTTAGAGAAAAGGTCTTTGAGTCCTCCTATACGTGAGGCCCTGACTTCTGACTGCAGCCTCTGCGCCCCCACTGCCTTCTGCAGAAGGACCTCCAAGAAACCAGGAGACTCGGAAGAGATTTGCAGAAACTGGAGTGGATTCCGTATTTGTGCAAAGCCTGGCTGACTCATTAAAAGGTCCTCCAGCCCGGCACAATTTCGCCAAATCTCAGCCAAATATTGCCTGTATCTTTTTTTTTTTTTTAAGATTTTATTTATTTATTTGACAGAGAGAGAGAGATCACAAGTAGGCAGAGAGGCAGACAGGGAAGCAGGCTCCTCGCTGAGCAGAGAGCCCAATTCAGGGCTCAATCCCAGGACCCTGAGATCATGACCTGAGCCGAAGGCAGAGGCTTTAACCCCCTGAGTCACCCAGGCGCCCCTGCCTGTATCTTTCTTATTGACCATCTCTTAATGCAGAGATTTTTCCAAAAGTTGCAACCTGTCGAAACGCAAGTACAGGTCTAACTATTCCAAACAGAAAACTGCCTTAATTATGCAGGAAGATAATCAAGGGCTTGACATTTAAAGAATTTTCGAGGCTCTTAAAAGATAAAGACAAGGGACGCCTGGGTGGTGCAGTGGTTGGGCAACTGCCTTTGGCTCAGGTCATGATCCCGGCGTCTTGGGATTGAGTCCCGCATCGGGCTCCTTGCTCCGCAGGGAGCCTGCTCCTCTCTCTGCTTCTGCCTGCCTCTCTGCCTGCTTGTGTTCTCTCTCTGTTAAATGAATAAATAAAATCTTTAAAAAAAAAAAAAAAAGATAAAGACAAGAGTTACAGACGCGGGGAAAACAGCTTCTGTCAGTTGAGTTGGGTGCAACTGCAGACAGGTATCGAGGGGATCCCTCGTCGCTGCTGGACCCATGGCTGTAACTACACAGGCAACGCAGCGGAAGGAGGGAGGGCTCCGAGGCTGCCGGCGGCGTGGCCCGCCATGGAGCCCGGGGTCAGGGGCACATTGCTCCATACTCGGTGAACAGCTGAATAATTCTCCGAGGAGCTGCAGGCCAAAGTATAGGGAACACTTGACTTAGGACCCCAATATTTTCCAACTCATCACTGACCTGTATGTCCCGCTGGAAATCTGGCATCACTGTGTGCTCCCTTTCCTAAACCACCAGACGTGCTACCTTCCTCTACCCCTGCTGCCTCCCCTGCCCCCGTGGGGAAACCCCTCACTGTGTTCTGAGGTCCCCTGTGCTCCCGGTAAGCTTTTAATCCTCAGCATTTGTGTGTTTGTTTTTTAGGAAAAACAAATGACCTTTTATTAAAAAATTATAAAACAAATGTTATCAGTTTACTTGGTGGGGAGGCAAGCATGACCAGCGGTCAGGCCTTGGGAGTTCTTCTCGTCCTAATCCTCCTGCTCCTCCTCCTTCTTCTTTTTTACAGTCATATTCAGCGATCTTCTCTTGATATTTGGTACCCGACCTCTGCGAGATATTAATATTTTAGCAAAAAGAAGATGAGAACAGGAGGAGATCTCCCTTTCATCACAATACCTGGCAGGAAATGTAATTCCCTTAAACACCACCGGTGTGGGGCACAAGGCCTCCCTGCGTGACGTTTCGCTCCAAATAGCACACGAGTGACGGTCGTCCCCATCACTTGGGGAGGGAGAAGGACATTTAAAATGGCTGCTCCACAATGGCCACAATCGCCAAACTGTGGAAAGAACCAAAATGCCCTTCAGCAGATGAGTGGATAAGGAAGATGTGGTCCATCTATACAATGGAATATTGTGCCTCCATCAAAAAGGATGAATATCCAACTTTTGTATCAACATGGACAGGACTAGAAGAGATGATGCGGAGTGAGATAAGTCAAGCAGAAAGAGTCAATTATCTTATGGTCTCACTTACGTGTGGAGTATAAAGAAAATCATGGAGGACATTGTGAGAAGGAAAGGAAGGATGAATGGGGGGAAATCGGAGGCGGAGATGAACCAGGAAAACTGTGGACTCTGAGCAACAAACTGAGGGTTTTGGAGGGGAGGGGGTGAGGGCTGGGCAAGCCTGGAGGAGGGCACATATTGCATGGAGCACTGGGTGTGGTGCATGAACAATCAATCTTGTAACACTGAAAAAACAAAATAAACATATTTGGGGGGAAAAATAAAGAAGATATGAGATATAAAAAAATTTTTTTTCAAAAAAATAAAAAATAAAATAAAATGGCTGCTCCAATGTTAATGTCATTCAACTTCCTTCCTTTCTAGGTGACCTGTGTGCAGGGGCTGGCATCAGCTTCCTCCTCTCCTGCCTACAGTTATCTTGTCAGAGCTCGTAGAAGCCAGCAGAAGGAACATGGGGAGGGACAGCGGACGGAGCACCAGGAGATGCAGCTCTTTGGGGGACGTACCAGCCTGCCCCAGGGGGTGGCCTGTGGGTGCCCAGGGTCCCTGCCCGTCCTCTGCACGTTAATCAGAGCCCGTGAACATTCAGAAATCACCGCCTCCAACTGCTTTGTTATTTCGATTTAGCCCCTGTGTGCATAGTAAACTCACTCTTCGAGTTTTCTAAGGTAGTGATAATTTTATGATATTCTTTTCTGGAAATGTAACATTTAATGTAATTTAATTTTTCACCTCATTTGTGCCTTTATTTCTAAGTGCTTATGATGTTTCCCATTACAAAATACTCAGTACAATAAATTTGAAAAATAAAGAAAAACAGGAAGAAGAAACATTTAAAACACTCAAGTCCACACTCCAGAAACAACAACTACTGATTTTTCGTGGACTGCCGTTCAGAGTTTTATGCATAGACTTGTTGATGTTTAATATGGATATCATCATACTCTATTTTGCCTCCTGTTCTTTTATTGTAACATAAACTCTTTCACATTATTATTGCAAACTATTTAAAAATATTATTTTAAGACTGCTGCTTCTTCACGTCCCATAATTTTCTTAGTTATTCCTCTATTGTTGGGCATTTAGACTGTTTCAAATTTTTCACTGTCAAACACAGTGTTGCCATAAATACCGGTTCATAAAGCATGTTCAATACTTTGGATTATTTCTTTGGGTGGATTCCCAGCAGTGCAATTATTAGGTCAAAGTGTTTAACGTTTCCAATAGATTTTGGGACGTATAGCCAAATTGCCTTCCACAAAGATGGTATGTGTTGGTAGAATTTCTGCACTTATAATTTGGAATGTAACTATTGTGTCAGATATGTATCCTGATAACGGTTTTAGAAAATATCATCACTATATCTCTTTCATTGATTGGACCTATGTACGTTATGGCTTTTCTAAAAAAAAAAAAAAAATCAGTTAAGCAGAAACGCTTTTCTTAGGAGAATATGTTCCTGGGTTTTATTGGTTTTGTTGGCGCATAATTGAACATCTAACCTAATTATTTCTCGTACCTCCTATTAAAGCAAACATTCCACTTCTTGAAAACTATTTATTGATTCGCCGATTCATCTATTCATTTGTTTGGCGAGTTACTTGTGGTGTCGGGGTGCCGGGGCACCGGGATGGGCTCCGTGGTCTGCTCTCCGCTCTGCTCGGGGCTCTGACACGAGACGGCCGTCCTCGCGAGCTCCGTGCTGGCCGCTCCGCACATGTTTGTGGAATGAAGTAATTCCTGAACAGAGACACTCAGAATGTGACAGCAGTGACTTCCCAATGTGGGACCCTGCCCCACCACAGTGTGCACAGATGGCAGGCTCGGTTAGGGATGCGGCTTCACAGACAGACTGGAGGGGGAAACTCTACACTTTTAAGGGTTTATTCTCTGTGTTGTTTTGGTTTGTTTTTTTTCAGGTAAAGGATAAAAGGGCAATGGTGCCCTTCCTTGCCCAGATTTCCATTCCACGACCCTGAGAGATGCTAGAAATCTGAGAAAGCTCTGTATGACCCAGCACGCTTAACCCTCCATTCTGCCGGAAGCCATCAGACACCTTTATGGGACTCATTCCCTACCTTCCAGATAAGGTAGACACGTGTGGTTTGAACAGAGACTTTCATTCCGCCCTAAAACCACATATGAGTGACAGTTTAGTAGAAATAGCAGAAAACAGTGCTCCTCAGGGACCCATCCATTTCAGGTTTTTAGTTTCCTTTTTTTTCTTTTTTTTTTTTTAAGATTTTATTTATTTACTTGACAGAGAGACAGAGAGAGAGAGCACAAGTAAGGAGAGCAGTAGGCAGAGGGAGAGAAAGAAGCAGGCTCTCTGCTGAGCAGGGAGCCCTACATGGGACTTGATCCCAAGACCCTGGGATCATGACCCGAGCTGAAGGCAGACGCCCAACCAACTGAGCCACCCAGGCGCCCTTAGTTTCGTTCTTGAGATACTGTGGCACCTGGAACAGGCTGTCCCCTTGACATTCACGTCCTATTCCCAGCTTGGCTTCCAGGGAAAACTCTTTCAGGTGGGGGAGAAATTCTTCTTGGAATCTGCAAGGAGACTAGTCAGGTGCTCCCTGTCATGGCTTGAAAGATGACCTCTCCCAAAGGATACATTGAAATTCCGTGAGCGTGACCTTATCTGGAGATCCGATCTAGGCAGACAGAC
>CM052811.1:2620732-2648903 GCA_028533885.1 Nasua narica | reverse complement strand
GTGCTGCCTGGCAAAAGAAAGACCTAGAAACAACAATGAAAATATGTATGCATTTACAATATATTACACCCTACATGTCTGTTGAAAGTGTGTCTTTTTAAAAACCTGAACTCTACTCTGAATTTTGCATTCTTCACGTTTATTTTACTCCAAGCACCCCAGTTTATATTTATCTGTCTTCACTGCAAGACACGAAAAGCTTTCCTCCTGCTTTACTTCTAAGCTCTTTCCTTGTGTTTGTACCTTTCAAATCAATCCCCCGATCAATTGATTATATAAACAGAGTTTTAAATTCTCCCTGTGTATATCGATTTCTTTTTTTTCAATCTTCAACCTATTGATCAAACCATTTGATCAATTGAATAAGGCAACAGCATCATCTGGCATATTCCACACTTGGGCACTTTTGCTCGAAGGAGAAGAATGCAGATGTTTGTTTTTATTCTCTAAATGATTACAACCTTAAATGCCACATTGGATATGCACATCGATAAACGTTATGAAAGCATTCCTGTCTCTTCTCTTGGCTGTCTCCGGGGCTCTGAGGCCCAACCAGCTTGAAAACCAAATGAAAATAGTTTGCTATTTACACAGAGCCTTTCATTTTCTAAGTAGCAGGCTCAAGCTTTAACCTTTTATCTGCCCATACAGCTCTTACCGCACCATGCTATGGACTTGTGTTTCTATCCCATAACACTGTGAGCTCTTTAAGATGTTCAGTGTACAGTGTGAAGTGAGTGATGTATAAAAAAAGAGAGGAAGAATGATGGAGGGAGGAAGTGTGGGGAGAAGAAGGAATTTCTCCTAAGAAATACATGGCATCTATATTGATCAGTCATATGTAGCATGTGAGAGCTCTTAAATGCCAATTAAATGTGAGTTCTTACTCTTTTTTTCTAGTGCTTTCATTAATGCTACTGTGCCCTTCTTTCAAATAGCGTTCCCCTAGAAAATAGTGGACAAATACTAAGAGAATATTGGTTAAAGAAGATTCCTATTATTAGCACGCGTCTCATTGTAGTTCTGGCTCCAGGTTCTCAAAAGAATGTGGGTCAAGAATTTGCTGGAATCTGAAATGGCCATTCCTAATGTCTATTGAATAGCATTGCTACTTGGAAGGCAAAATTGGGGACCCATGGAGGCCTTGTCCCTGTAGCACTCAGGTGTGGTTTCCTCCAGCGAAACTAGTCCTAAATCCAAGCTGCCTCCATAGTGCCTGGAAATTCTCAGGTTGAATCTCAGATGCTCGGTATAGGGATGAATGCCTAAGAGTCAAAAGCCAGTATTCCAGGAAAACAAAACAAAACAAAACAAAAAACAACATTGATTATCTCCTTCCTTCACTTATCCAGCAAATATTAACTGAGCACCTAATATATTCCAGGCACCACTGTGTAGTTAAAAAGAAAACATTAAATATTCTATGGAAGAAGTCATCCTATAAACAAAATAATAAATAAAAGTATGCATAATATTAGATGTCGATCATTTCTATAGAGTAAAGTAAAGCAGGGAAGGGTGTCAGGAAGGGTGTGGGTTACTGTGTTAAGTGGGGAGATTTAAATGGAGTATGAGGGAGCGTCCCCTTTCATGTGGTTTTCTGTAGAAAACCTTCTCACTCACAATATGAAGAAAACCTTCTCACTCACAATATGGCGACCCAGAGGGGAAGCTCCATATTCATTCATTCAACAAAATCATGTTGAGTTCCTGCTGTGTTGAAGAATCAGACTAAGAATAAGATACAGTAAGAAAAAAATAAATAAATAAGGTCTGGGCTATGCTCTGAAGGAAGTCAGTCTCGTGAGGGAAAAGACAGGCATACAGACAAGATGGCACAGCATGCTCCCTATGGAGATCTGGGGAAAGGGACTAAGAGGAGGGGCCTCTGACTGACAAAGTCTGCAAGTTCTGCTCACCCTCAGGGTGGACAGAGATTTCTCTAAACTACCACAAGGAGTCCAGGGGCTTCTGATTTATTCTAGAGCAGTCTGCAAGCTTCAGGCCTTGATCCAGTGGGCCGTGAAATCAGTTTACTGAGTTATCAACAGAATTCTTGCAAAATGAAATAAAACAGAGTACAACAGAAAGAAATGGGAGAAAGAGAAGCTATCAGAGTGGGTCAGAGGATTATGTGCGGACGTGGGACATTTGTGTCCGAGGGGTCGACATGTCCCAGTTTCCTTACTCTGGGTCCCCATCGAAATGCGTGTATGTCGCTGAGTGGGAACTTAAAAAATTGCAAGGAGGCGGGCAGAGCATCAGAGATGCACTCGGTCTCCATGAGACCCGTTGCTGAAGGCTCAGAACTGGTGGGAAAACAGCAGACCTCGTTGGAGCTGCGGAGGAAGCCTCCACCTTTCTTGGCCTCTCCGGGCCCATCAGCGGTGTGGTGGGACACCCAGAGCACCACCTGCCCCCGGCAGCCCCTCAAGGCTCTGTGGGTGCCCCTCCCCACAAAGAGGGGAAGCGCTCTTTGCCCCTGGGACAGCACAGTTGGGACAGAGCTTGTCGATCCAAATAACCCGAGGGTTTTTCTGCTAGAAACAGGTCACGAAGCAAGGCGTGAGGTGTTCTGAGGCCTGGGGGGCTGGCACCCGTTACCTTGCTCACCACCCCTGCTCCCTGCAGTTTGGAGGCCCAGTGGATGCTGGAGAACACCCCGAGGACGAGTTACTTAACCTGGTTTGAACCTCTGCTCCCCTCTTTGGAGATCTTACGGCTTTGAGCCCAGCCCTCGAGCTCTCTGGGCCGCGATCATTGCATTTTGTGATGTGGTTGATGATAACCAGCTCATAAGACCTTTATGAAGATCTTAAAAAGATAATGACTGCAGATCTCTGGGTACATGGTCTGGCAAACAGGAGGCATACTAATTTAGGTCTCCATGGAGTTATTTCGGGTGCATTTTCTTACCAAAATAGTAATCGTTAGAGTCTCGGGAAAACTCAGATTTGAGATGAAAGGGAGCCAGGGAACACCAACTGCTCAGGACAAAGAGCCTCGCTATTACTCAGCACGAAGGCGACAGGGCAAAGAGAGCCCTCAGCTGGGGTCGACTGATTTGAACACGTCAAGTCCGGCCGGCAGACCAGCCCAGGAGGACTTAGCGTGCTGGCCGAGTTCACTGTCACCACCACGTCCCAACGGCTGTGATGGGAGGAGGAGAGGGAGCAGGCCCTCCGCCGTCTCCCTGCCCATGTTCTGCGGAGGTAAATGCCTTTCTTGTCACTAGGGCGTAAGGGCAGGAAGGATTTCGGTCACATTCGGGCAGCAGCGTTGCTCGAGCTGCGGTACGTGTAGACGTGTAGACTCCACCCACCACCCCCCCGCCTGTGGGATGCTTCAGGCTGCACGTGGTTCCCGCCGAAGGGCTATGGCAGTTACCCCGCTGCTGCGACTGCCCGGCCGTCTCCCCGGGGCCGGATGCCCAGGAGGGGCTGGGGGTGGGGGGCGGGACACAAGGGAAGGACAGCCAGCCACTCTCAAGGGACTTATCCAAGGACACACGGAGCGTAGGGGGCAGACCACGATGACGTCACTCTCTGAGGTCTAGCCAGGGGTTCCCAGGTGTGACTCTTAGAGACTCAGACCAGAATCAAGGTTGGAAATCATGGGATTCTCTTTTTTTTGTTGTCGTCTTTATTGGCAAAATAACAGGGTGTCCAGCAAAATCAGAGAAGTTGGCGTTTACCAGACCATATGCTGTGGCTCTTGCCTTATCTCGTTTTCATGATCAGTCCCTTTCCTGAAAGGCCGCTTTCACCCACCTTCTCTTGGAGGGTTGCTCCTCATCTTTCCTCCTCCAGAGCTGGGTCACTGCTTCCCCTCCCCAGGAAGTCTGTCCTCATCCTCCCCGTCGGACCAGGTGCTCACCCTTTGGGCTCGGAGAGACACTTCTGCCCACGAGATCATTTACGCGTGGTGTTGTGTGTCTGCTCTGTGGCCTGCCTTCCCCACCGCTCGGCTGTCCCCTCGAGGGCTGCGCCACGGCCTCTTCCCGCGGTTCCCTTCTGCCGAACCGCCGCGCCAGGCACATAGTAGGCGGTGATCAATGATTGTTGAGGAAATGAATTCAGGCAGTGTGCCTTCATCTGTCCATGAACATATTTAATCCTCAAGTCAAAGAGGAGCATTAAATGCAGGGAGGCAGGGCGGCTTTTCCCAACATTGCATGTCTTCTTGACCCAGATAAACTCTAAGATTTGCTCTGAATCTGGTGTTCTCTGACCTCCAGCAGAGGGGGAGCCTAGCCTTCCCAGTTATTTAATGTGATGGAATTGGCTTTCTCACCATCTTAATAGAACCGAAGACTCTCTAGACTTTATTAGCTTACCGACTTGGTCAGAACTTTATAAATTATGGAAATGCAAGGCCAGGAAATTTATTCCCCGGTGACATAAATTATGTAACGTTGTCTATAATACATGCTTCTGAAATTTCAAAACATTTTTGCAGCTTTGTACTTTTTAATATAGACTATCACGTGCACAAAAAGTACATATGCTATACATGATTTAAGGACAGCAGGAAATGTAAACACCCACGCTTGAGAAATAGCCAACGTGAAGTTTGAGAAAAGAAACATGACGAATGATTTTGAAGCATCCAGCTGCCCTTTCCCAGTGCTAAACACTGTCCTCCCGATGGATTGTACTGTAAATCCCCCGTTTTCCTTCATTAAACGTGTTATCTGCCATCTATCTGCCTAGTTGATACATTATTCAGGTTTACATTTTCTTGGGTTGATTATACCATTTATATGATATTTACAACTTGTCTTTTTTCACTGGATATGGTGTTTTTGAGCTTCATCTGTGTTGCTGTGCGTGACTAAGTTCCGGTCAGATTGACCGGTGTATGCGGTATTCCCACTTCTGGCTGTCTCATAATGCATTTATGCAATGTTCTTGTGTAAACATCTCTGTTGTTTTCCTGGTTCATGAGCAAGTGTTTCTGGGGCAGGTCCCTAGACTAGGAGTTGCCTCGTTCACCTTTCTAGACAGTTCCAGAAAGCCTCCTAGCACGATTGTACCAGTCTACACCCCACCAGCTGATAGGGAGGCCGCTGCTTCGTAGACTCCGTTGTACTTGGTTTTGTTAGAATAGTTTTATTTCCACCATGGTTGGTTTGCACTCACTCCGTCACTAACGGGTGAGGCTGGCCCACTGCCGTGCCCTGGAACAGGAGTGGGACCCAGTCACGTCAGTGGCCTTGGGCCTGAAGCCTCTGTGTCCTTCTCCCACTGACTCTTATAGGTGGGGAGTTACGTATTTGAATGAGGCAGGCAAGAGTTTGCGAACTCTGCCTCTCACTACAAATGCAATCTTGGCACAGTCCCCTCCTCTTCCTAAGCATGAGAAGCTATAACATGAGAATAATGACCCCTATCCTGTGAGGTTTTTGCGAGGAGGAAATGAGATGCCACATGTAAATCCCATGGTACTGTTTCTAGATGTCACAATATCTTGCATGTCCTTTGCCTTTTACCTCGTTCTCCTAACTTCTTTGATGCACAGTACTTGGATATCCAGGTTACAGGTTAAAATGTTTTAGCAACTACCAAAAGTTCCCCATTTAGAGCTTGGGCAGCTAGGCCTCAAGCTGGGAACTTTCCGTAAGTTAACTTTCTTGGCCAAGGGAGTCTTAAGTAGTTGCCAGGGTCTCCCCCAGCTGTCAGGATGCAGAGCAGAAATTCACGGAAAGACGGGAAGGGCCGGTAACCCAAGAGGAGGAGTGGTACCCAGGACCTTGTCTTGGGGAGATATGGGCAAGGTCCCCCTCACAGTAGGTCCTGCAAAAAAAGCAAATACGAAGGTGTGGATAAATAACAAAACCTAGTAAATCAAACTAAGGTGAGGGCAGAGGTGGGCAGGGAGGGGTCAGATGCTGGGTTCACACAACAGAGACAGCAAATCCGTTGTGGGACTGTCTTGAGAATCCAACGCCAAGAAAACTGTCAGTCACAGTCAGCAGAGGCTGCCCAAGAGCGTAGATGCCCAACCCACACGAAGTGGTCAGAAGACACTAGAAGGTTCTAGAAGAGTGTCAAAGAGGTAGACACTCTTCTAGAGTGTCTAGAAGAGTAGGGTAGCCAGGGTGGCCGATATGAGGTCACTCCAGGGTAGCCCTCTGTAAGAAGGCACAGGAGGAAGTCACATGTCACGGAAACTTCCAGGAAGCAGCCGGTGGATAGTAGGTGTGGGAAAGGAATGGAAAACAGTTAAGTTTGCGTAGAGACAGGACAGCAAAAGAGAGCACAATGTTGGAGGAGACTGAGAGGAAGCCAAAGTGACATCACACCACACCCTGTGGACAGGTACAAAGGTCTGGGTGTTGTTCCAAGGAGACAGAAAAGCATGGGTGATTTTGAAGTCAAGAAGTCTCAGACGGTGGCCTGTGTGTCTGCTAAATTCCAAGGAAACCCTCTGAAAGGCTGCTGTAGTCGCACAAGTGATTCTGGATGGTGGCCTGAAACGTGATGAAAACGTGTAGAGAAACTATGCTAAACTTTCCAGGCGGTCGGGAAAGTTTTCACGAATGCAGATAGTATGGTGTGGCTCCTGAACCGTTGGTTTATTCTTGTACTTTTAAGTGGGGAGACTTAAATTACTAATGTTTATGTGTTTTCATCCAATCTTCTTTATTTGTAGCATATGTAGCTAGAAATTGGGAGGAAACAGAATGATAAAGAGGGAGCGTTGGGCTGGCTCTGAGAATCAAGGTTTTCGATCCTGATTCCCTCATTCCTTTTCTGCATAACTTCACTTACCTAACGCGCTGTGGCCTGTGGCCCCAGCTCTTCTTTGTGAAATGATGGGATTTAAACCCAGTTGTGTTTCATTGTATTCAAACTCTTTGCAAATGTAAAACTAAATAGAGACTTAGAAATAGTGCTTGTTCCGACATAGGAAAGCCTTCAGGTCAATGTTTTTTATGTTCGATCAAAATTATTCAAGGTCATTCTAAAATCAGAAAATCAGTAAAAGCAAGACACAGACAGCTACATTTATGAGTTTGAGTTCAGGATCTGGGTAATATGAGAAGATTCTATCGTTGTTTCAAACAGTATAATTTCTCCCATAATATAGGCCACGATCAACAAACTCAGCAGCCTTAGGTGCCATCCCTTGCGGTCGTGTCCCCATGAGCACCTCGGTTCCAGACCTCAACTGTCTCAGCATCCGGGGTCAGGGAGGAAGGATGCGATCGGTGGCCGATATAAGGTCACTGGAGGACAGCATTTGTAGTGGCCAATGGGATTAAATATGGAGGCACAGAGTAACAGGTGAGCAATGACAGAAAATGGGAAAAACATGAGCTTCTGGTGGGCAAAGATGGGTTCTTGTAGAAATTAAAGAAACAGGAGTCTGCATAAATAATGAGTAAGACAGAAACACATAGAACTGGAAAAAATTGTGCATAAGCCTGAAGCAGCATCAGCTGCTGTAGTCATGGCTTGTTGGTGCTGTTGGCCGCGTGGATGGTGGCCCCACACCCCAGGAGGCGGGGAAGGAGAGGGAGGGATACCCCGAGAACACCAGGCTGCCTCGGTCTGCGTGCATGGGAGGTCCGCACTGGGCCTCTTAGGATCTAGGAGGGCAATTTTAATGGTAATTGGAGTCCCTACAATTCTCAACGGGCAAGAGAAATATGTTTTCCAGCTCTTGTTTTGACTGTCCAGGCAGAAATGGGAATTAAATCCCTACGCTATTTTGGCACCAGGTTTTTCGGTCTTGATTTTGTAAGCCTAGGGCCTATTGTTCCTCGAGCCCATTCATATTTTACCCATTGAGACTAATCGCGTTAGCTCAGTCACAGACCCCGTCAGCCGGGCACTGGCCTTGGCTCCGTCCTCAGCTGAGCCAAAGCTCTGAGTCGATCAAACTCCAGGAGCTGGCGAAGCTCAGATGTGCGTGATCCATGCCTGATACAAAGAGGAAGTTCTTGTGGCCTGTTTTCATTCTGACTCATCCTTGCTGTTGTCAGATCTACTCATGGGGGATTAGTTCGCATTTCTTCTGGGTCTTCTTTGGAGCAGGCTCAGAAATGCCTTCCTTTCTCATATCTCACTTCCTAACCAGGCTGAAATGTTTAGGATTTCCCCCCGTACACCAGTCCTCCCTTCTCTTTGTTCACCCTACCCTATGCTACGAGATAGTAATGCGTGCTCCTCTTTCGCTGGGTTATCCTGGTCTCTGGGGACACGTCCTCACTGCCCTTCCCTTCTTCCCTCCACTGAATTGACAGACGCCTCCGTATGTGCCCCCACCTTGTTTTTAGCAAAACATTTTGTTTTCTCATTCGATATTGCACTCACTTGTGCATTTAAGCCCATATTCATCAAGCACCTAATAGTGCTGAAGTGTGGATATGATAAAGGAATTATGCTCGGTCCTACCTCTCATGGATTCCACAGTCCTTATTTATTAAGCACTCATTATGCATTAGACACTGTCCTCACCTATAGAGATATGATGGTGAATACGCTTTCTGCCTTCATTGGCTGGGGAACCAAATAATCATAACAAGAGATATGTGATTATCTCTCACACAGATAGGTGCTCTGACAAAGTAAATTTTCTATGAGATCTTATTATAAACAAATTACAAAGTCAAGGAAGTTCTCTCTGAGAAAACAAGCTTTGAGTTGTTTGAGTTGTTGTCTGAAGGAAAAGTAGTGTTAATTAGACAAGGTAGTTGGATAAGAGCTCCCCAAAATATGGGAACAGCATGTTCAAAGGCCCTGTGGTGGGAAGGAACTAACACATTTCCATACCTCACAGACAAAAAGCAAAGAAAGTAGAAAACATGAGATCCTGAAAGGTAAACAGGTGACAGAATCAGCAGAGCCATATTGACTCTTAAGGAAACCGATTTTTGTGTTAAAAATGGTGGAAAGACATCAGATGTGGAAAAATAACAAATGGGAGTATTTTGAAGATCATTCCTCGTTTCCTGTTTTATGCAGCTGGGAGATACGGCCTGTGCCATGAAGATGGGGGAAACCCAAGGGAGCAGGTTTGGAAGAGACTACAAGAACCCTATCAGACGTGTTGAGTTCGAGATGTCCTTGAGTTATCCAGATGTTGACGTTTGTTAACACTCAGCAATGGAAACTGAGGTTTAATTCTGTTCCTAATTGAATCAGGCCACATAGTGGTCATGCTGTCCACAGTCTATTAAGTATAAAGTTCATTTGTTCTCATTGAAGTAATCAGCAAGTGCTGGTTTCATCCTCAAGAGCTTCAAAGAAAATCAACCAGTTTTATGGATGCTTAAAAGCAACTCGTTTTATGGGTTTTTCCTCTAAAGTCCATCCATCACTGGAGAACTGTAATTCAGTATTGGCTTTAGGATTGGTTCAGTATAAAAGAAATAGAGAAGGAGAGACTGATGGAAGAAATCATCACTCTTTTTCCTTATTCTAATCTTGACATGGCTCCACATGGATCATCAAGAAATTGCTGATTTGGGAGGGCACCTGGGTGGCTCAGTCAGTTAAACATCTAACTCTTGATTTCAGCTTGTATCATGATCTCAAGGTCCAATCTCTCTGCCCCTCCCCCCATTCTCACATTCTCTCTCTGTCTGTCTCTCAAATAAATACGTAAGTCTTAAAAAGAAAAGATGTTGCTGATTTGATCCACCTCTCTCTCTCTCTCACCACTTCTACTAATGCACTCTTTTATTTACTTATGTATAAGGTACATTAATTAACGAATAGAAAAGTCAAATAGAATATAAGGAAAAGTCTCTGAATCAGGTTCTGGATTTCAACCCAGCTCACTCCTTGCCAACTGAGCATTCTGGATGAATTCCTTTTAAACTCTCTTTATCTCCGATCTTCCATGTACAACAAAACAAACAAAGAAACAAAATGAGTTCGCAGAGGACTAGATAGAATATATGCAGGTTAGCCAAGGCAGCATTTGACCTATTATGGTAATTCAATAACCGATCACTGTTTTTACTACACTTTTCAAGGATCAAGCTTCTTGGAGATCGCAACCATAGAATATGTCATTTTTGTCCTCCAGAACCACCACAGCTGAAGATGTTTCAAGCAGATGTTATCATTGCTCTTGTAATAGGAATTCAGATAAATGGCAAATAACACAAGTTCAAGGGGTATGGTGATGGGAAAACAGGAGTTCTAGAAATCAAGAATAAAGAATACTGAGCAGAGGAAATCATGAATAGAGTTATTCAGAAGAATTTGCCAGAAGTGAAAGACATGAGTTTCTCCACTGAAATGGCCTGTCGTTACCCATGCCCTGGGCAAACCCCTAACCCCATGGTGGGTGATGGCAGTAGAATCTGTTCTTCTTCCCTTCCTCACCCATCCTTGCTTCACGGTGGACAGAGAACTTCCTTGCTCTTCTGATGGTGAGTTTGGCCATGTGAGTTGCATAGACAATGAAATACAACTGAAGCTAACATATTCCACATCTGACCAGCATCTTCACAGGTGTGTGTGTCATTTGACTTGACTCCTTTCCCTTCTGCCTTATACCCT
Organism: Nasua narica; assembly: GCA_028533885.1. Lineage (NCBI taxonomy): Eukaryota > Metazoa > Chordata > Mammalia > Carnivora > Procyonidae > Nasua > Nasua narica. Next base: position 2,638,383 of record CM052811.1, on the reverse strand, counting down.
GAGAAGATCATGCTTAAGTAGGCTGATATTTCTTCAACTCGGGTCCCAAATGGGAACACAGCACTTGAATTTGACACATAAATATACACAGAACCACAGGTAATTGACCTGTAGACCCATGAGTGAGAAAAACCAGTGATATGATAAACCATTTGTTACGCAACATTATCACAACAAAAATAGTCTAAAATACCCACTAAGAGGCATTATCAGGATCAGTACAAAGAAAAAACTATTTGTTTACAAATAATTAAAAAAAAAACAAAATGAGTTCAGATTTTGTGAAAGGAAGCTGGAACCTAAAAAAAAAAAAAAAGAAGAAGGAGGAGAAGAGGAAGAAGAAGAAGGAAAAGGTGAAGGAGAAAAGGAGGAGAAGGAGAAGAAGAAGAGGGGGAGGAGGAAGAAAAAGGAGAAGGAGAAGAAGGGGGAGAGGAAGGAAGAGGAGGAGGAGGAGAAGAAGAAGGTCCAAATTCCTGAAGCAGAATTTTTTCCAGCCTAGATCTTATACAATGTGAGACATTTTCAGACATGCTTGATCTCAAAAAATTTACCTCTCATACTCACTTCCTCAGAAAATTGATGAGGAAAGCAAAGCAAGGGAATAAAACAAGAAAAAGGAAGACATGGTATACAGAAAAGAGGAAATCCAACATAAAAGAAAAAAATGGTTTTCTAGGATGATGGTAAAGGGGGACCCCAGATAACAGGTGGGCAGGTGGAAGCTGTAAGACTCAGGACAGACCCCCTGAGGATGTTGTCGCTATTCCTTTTGTATTAGTAACAACAGAAGATAAGAGACAGCGAAGAAAAGAAGACATGAGATACAGAACGCAAGATCCTACTCAAGAGAAGGGGACTTCCCAGGATGCTGGTGACGGGAAGCCCAGGATCAGAGCTGCCCAGGTATCCTAGAGAGAGTATCCAGTCCTGAAGGAAGACAATGAGGTCTCCCAGAGCATCTCTGAGAAAGAAAATATGAACTGATAAATTACTTGATGTGACTGATCTTGCAGAAAATAGTATAAAAAGGAAAAGGTTGAAAGAATGAGTGAGAAGTATAAAAATCCAAAGAAACACAAAACAATCATAAACTTCAAAAAAAACATAAAGGAAATGTAATCATAATTACATTTGAATTATGTATGAATGTTTGCATAGCCTAATAGTAGCAACACTAAATATGAATGAATGTTTGCATAGCCTAATAGTAGCAACACTAAATATTGATTTAATCAAAATTTTCAAAATTACAATGTGGGAGGACTGGGGAGAAAAAGAAAAGAATAATAATAAAGGGAAACTTAATTCTCATCTGCCATGATAGAAATTAGATAGGTAATATCTAAAATGGATTAATCAAAAGATAGTAGGCATATAAATATTTTTAAAGACTCAGAAATAACTTAAAAAAAAATTGAAAACCATTGCCTCTGAGGAGGAGATGAGGTAAAATGAGGAACAGTAGAAGAAGGAACACATGTATTTTATCATAAAACCTTTATTAGTATTCAGTAAAAAGTTATTTAATCATAAAACTTTTTTAAAAGTCTCACAGATCCCAGTTCTGTCGTTCAGAGACACATATGACATAGTGTAATGAATCGACATTCAGTCTAGAAATTTTATGCAGGTTGTGGATGCTCAGTTAGTTGTCAAGTTGGTTTTGTTTTTTGATTCGCTGATCCTCTCACAGTTAAGTAAACAATGAAACTGGCACTAGAATGTCCTCCTTCTCCACAGCGGGCTCCTGCCACGTTGTTACAACTCAGACTTGATGGAAATGAATGGCTAGCAGAGGGCCAGGACTGAGAGTAGGCACATTCAGTGTGGGTTTTAGAATGGTTAGCGAGGACACAAGGTCATGTTTTTCACCTATGGCTTGAGCCCTGCAGCTTCATGGGGCCTCAGAAATTCCCACTAATCCCAAACAGCTGCCTTGCAAATGTATCATGAGTTCTTTATTAATTCTCTCATGCAACAAGTAGCTATTTACACCTGCTACTTTTCAGGGAATTTTACTGTGGGTTGGGAATTTCAAAAGGAGAAATGATTTGGTTGCCGAGAAAAAGGGTTTTTGTTTGGTCGTTTGTTTGTTTGTTTGGGGAGGCGGGGAATGGTTCTCCGTGAGAATGGGAGAAATATTTTGAAAACTATATTGTGCAATTACCAAAATGCTTTTGCATTTACTATTTCATCTCATTCTCACCAAAAAAAGAGACTATATTGTACATATTTAATACTCTCCTTTGACAGATGGGAGATCTAAGTAATTGTTAAGTTCACAGATCTTGTATAGGATTAATCTCTGGCTTTGAACACATCTTTTCCAAGGCCAGGTCTGGGAGTCTGTAAATGACAGCACATTGCCTTTGGAAATGAGTCCCCCACCTTCCTCATTCAACAGAAAACAGAAGCTATAGCTCAACCCATTCCTGGTGTGGGGAACTGAGTCTAGCTGTTGAATGACTACAACACAGCTCCTCTGATTACTGTTCACTATGCCCACTGGTACCTTTAGTGATTTCCCCAGATTAACCGTGAGTGGTGGAACAGGTACTTAAATGCCACCCCAGTCCACTGTGGCCCTCCCCAGCAATCTTCCCCCAAGTCAGGGTTATGACGACAGTACTGGTTTTCACTGGAAGCAACCCCATTCTTCCTGGAGGAAGCGTGGCTGAATAGGTAAAGCCATGACCCCAATTGGTAAACCGATGTAATCAATGCCGTGCCTATTTTATGGATGGTCAGGCTTACTCATTTCAAGACCCCCTTTGACTTTGAAGTCTACACCCATTGAACTGGGCAGCTTTCCACACAGACCTATAAGCCTTCTGAAGTCCAGGATGTGGAATGAAGGATGGATAGGTGACTTCCACACAGGGTGCTGGGCACCCTGCTAGGGACGAGGAAAAGTGTTCATGCATACATAAAGATTGACAGCATGGAGGTGAGGGAGTGAAAAGGAAGGGCTGCTTATCTTCCCAGTCATTTCGGGTTTGAAATCTGCAACTAGACATTTGCATATTCGTTTTTTAGGGTCCGCCATTCTAAGTATCCCTTCCCAGCACTTACCACAAACTTCATTTATATATTCGTGTTTATCGATTTAATGTCTTTCTTTCATACTGATAGAAAGCTGCACGAGTGGTTGGGGAGCCTGGGTGACTCAGTGTGTTGGGGCTTCTGCCTTCAGCTTGGGTCATGGTCTCAGGGTCCTGAGATAGAGCCTCACATCGGGCTCTCTGATCAGCGGGGAGCCTGCTTCCCCCTCTCTCTCTGCCTGCCTCTCTGCCTACTTGTGATCTCTCTCTCTCTCTCTCTCTCTCTCTCTGTCAAATAAATAAATAAAATCTTTAAAAAGAAGAAGAAAAAGACAATTGCAATAAGTGATCCATGAGGTAACAAACTTCACAAGCCTAAAAACTTTACTTCCAACTAATTACAAGCCCAATTCCTTCTTTGAGTGCAGGAGGTCGTGGTGCACATCGTCAGCTGCACACGAGTGCCATCGTATCTGTCTGTGCTGCTGAAATCCTTCTGGGCTTAGAGTGATTTAAAACATTTGGTGAGAACAGTAAAATCTGGTTACTTTCTTGACCTTCCCCAAATATACCCTGGTTTTGTCATTTACTTGATTCTCATGACTGAGAATCACATTGCTTGCGGACAGATCGGGAGGGAGAAGGACTCGTGTAATAGCAACAATGTTCCCTTGCCTGCCCACTCAACAATCTCCAGAAATCAACCAGAAAACTGCATCAAACAGGCCTCCGTTAAATTCAAACTTTTAGGGACAACCAGGTGGTTGGGCCAGTTGGGTGTCTGGGCCCATTCCTGGATGGTTCCCCACCAGCCACACCTCCGTACGAGACTGGCGACAGGAGGGGGTGCTAGGAATCGGTGAGCATGAGCTTGGCCCAGGGCCAGATGGTTCCTGGCCCAGGGGACTCCCCATCCTTCTCAGCATGGGCGGCTAATCTGCCCAGGGCCTTGGTCTGGTTCAGGGGGTGCTGTGGTAGGAATGTGCTCGAGGCTAAGACTCCCTTCCAAGACCTGGAAAGCCCAGAAGGAAAAGAGGCAGAGGATGAAAAGGTTTTCAAGGGGATGGGGAATCTAATTCTAACCCTGACAGATCATCTATTTAAGCTAAAACCTGAAGACTTTTGGTTGACTTAAACTCAGCAAATACTTGAGATGTCAGCTGTGAAGAAAGAAACTTCTGGAAAAGAGGGACACAAACTCTGCTGAGAGCAGCTCTGGCTCCCCAGGAACACCAGCCCCGCAGAGGGTAAGGCACAACGGAAAATCGCAATAACCAGTGATCACTGCTAAGCAGAGGAGCGAGTGAACTAGGCTGAGGACACAGAGGGACAGACAGCCGAGAGGACTCTGGATCAGGGCAGCTGGTCAGAGGAAGCAGCACGGAGAAGCCTCCATTCTTACCAACACAGTTGCTGAGCACCCTTCGGAGCCCTGACTGAGAGAGCAGAGAACAGAGATTAGGGTCAGCAGTGCGCGCTCATCACGGGTGTTGGGGTCAAATGCTGAAAGAGAAGCCAGGAGACTTTCAAAGCACGGAAAGAGAAGGAGTGGGCGGGTGGGCACAGGTGCAATCGTGTCCCCCTCTCCCGAGGGAGCAGGGTCCATTTCTACTGGACTGAAAGAAAAGTCCTCAGCTTGCTACAAGCCTGAGGCAATAGCACCACCCAGGTTGAAGGCAAGCCCGTGAAGAGAGGCCGCCCGGGGACTGCTCTGCACACACTCTCTGCCCCTGGCCCCCCACACCCCCTTGGGCTCCAGAACACGTGTGCTCCGCCACATGGCACCATCCCTCTGCCCTCTTGGGATGTGTTCCACTCCTACTTTCCAGGGAGGAAACGGACATTCAGGGTCATTAGGGAAAAACTCCAATATCGCATGCACATGTGGTACAGAATCCGAACTCACATCCACAATTGCATGATTCCCAATCTTACGTTTTTTTTAGTTGATTATTTTCCCCACTAAACTCATGCAACTAGTAGGTCAGTCTTGGAAACGTTACTGGCTCTAAGAATTGTTCAAAAGCATTCCGTCCCCTTAGGAGTCATTGGATTTTTGTTCTCTTATAATATTAATTTTTTAACTCCAGAATTTAAAAATGCTAAAAATGATGATTAAAAAATGCTTCTTCTCAGTTGTGCTGCTAGACAGTACTATAATAATTCATAAATGCAAATCTAGAAACCTACTTGAAGTCATTGAAAGTCAAGTACTTGAAGTCAATGAAACAGACTACAGGATAAAAAAGAGAATTTTAATAGGAAAATCAGGTTTTACTTCATTTGAGTAGCTGGAGTCAGAAGATTAGGTGACCTCCCTGGGGCAGTGAGAATGTTTGGTTGGTATGTCTCTCTTTGCACGTTGTCTTTACTTTCTTTACAGTTTGCTCTGACGCAGGAAAAAGAGACACCCACTAAATGCCAATCCTGACTTGGCCGAAGAGAAAACATTCTACTTAATGCTAGTTCACTTCAAAGGTCTACCGCAGAAATTGCCAACATCATTAATGGTAATTTAAAAAAAAAAAATTCACACAAGGCTCAAAAATCTACAGTTACCTTTTTGACATAATGACACATAATATATTCCATGGGATTAAGCATTCCAGTTTAGGGCAATGAAATAGCATTTGGCAAATTACCAATCTGTGGACAGAACCATACCTTAGCATATTAAAAAGGTGAATTCATCTCAGCCGTGGAAAAACAACCTCCTGCTTAGCTATCTCGACAGACAATGCTTCTAGGGGAGCAGCCAAAGGTTTAAGTGTGAGGTTACAAATTCACCTGCAAATACATCATATTGGCATTATTGCTTTGTATTTGAATTAGTTGCCAACACTGGAAGTCGGGCTTAGCTTGAAACATAGAAAGGTCTGGTGGCACTGCCCTGACATGCTCCCTTTGCAGCAGTCACTTGCCCTTGCCGGAGGAACTTGTAATCTCTGGTTGTTCTCATCTCTGCTCGTCTCAGTTGCCTGGTCGTTGGAGTACATCTCCATTTACCTGACTGATATGGCCACATTTGTCTCTGCCGGCGTAGGATCCACTGATCTGGGAACAGCTGCCCTGTGGGGGTATTCCGAGGTGGTAGAGGCAGGAGGTGATTCAAATTCACAGGAGAAGACCAGTTCCTAAGTATGGGAAGCACGTCCCCAAACATTTCATGGAGGAATGCGTGATCATGGGATAAATTATCGGCGAGGGGGCTAATGAACAGGTTGGAGGCCAAAGCCCATCAAGGGAACATCGCAGGAGCATTCCCTGGGAGCCTCACATGTGGTCAGCACCATGCTGGGTAGGTCCTACGCTCTGCTAAACACCTCCAGCAACAAGAAATTCATCACCTGCCAAAGCATTTTCATGTCCATTTATGAACATTTAACATCACAAAGAAGAAAAGTGTGTGCCAGTTCTGCGTAGGTACTAAGCTAAGAGCTTAAACATATGGCCTAATCTAAATATTCACAGTTACCATAGACGGGAAATGCTTTTTCCTCATTTTATGGGGGGAAAAAGGGGAGATGTAGAGAGGGTTAGTGGTGTGGCCAAGAATACAGCAGGGAAACAGGGAAACAAGCACTTCGTGGTTATCTGACTCCAAAGCCTGGATGTTATTGGTCTGAAATCCATGGACTCGTAATTAATTACACCAGAGATTTACTAGGTTACTAGTGTGTTAATTCCTAACAGACCAATTCACATTCAAATGATAACAACAGCCTGGTTTATTGGGTTACTTGCTGGGGGACTGACATTACAGGAGGCCTCCTGGATTCACTGGGCTTTAAACACAAAGGGATGTCTCTCCGGGAGCAGGGTTTCAGGCACTGGGGCCTGCTTGGCCCAGTAAGACATGCACACCTATGGAACTTCATTCTCTCGGACCTTAACTGACATGCCTCCTTGTAAAATGGCCTCCCCTCTCTGGTCTGGGTTTCTTCTTGGGTTAAATGAGAAAATCGTACTTGATTATCTCAGGAAGACTTCCAGCCCAGAGTCTGTGAAACCACGAGATCCTAACTTCCTGAGGTTTTGCCTTCTTTGACCCCTTCCTGATGATGATGGCAGAGATATGCAGATGGCCGGATGGATGGATGGCTGGATGGATGAATGAATGAATGAAAGGGTGAGTTGGTAAATATTGATGGGAGGTCTAGTTCATGGACCTCAGATTTGGAAAAGTAAGTTTTATCACAATGCATGGAGGTTCCAAGTTGTCTGAGAGCAAATGTGTCCATAAAACCACCTTCCTGCCTTGACTCAGTTGTATTTAAGACCCTTACACTGAAGAAGAGATCATGTCAGTAATTCATAAGGTGCTGCCTTAATTTAGAGTCAGCATTATGTGCTGAAGACAGGATGGGCTCTGGGGTAAGACAGGCGATCTTGGGCCAGAATACCAGTCTTGTACTTACAAACTACATGATGGTGTACAACTTCACTAGGCCTTAGATTTTGTCATATAATAATTATGCATTTTCAGAATTGTTGTGATAGGAGTGATATGTTAAAACATCTCATTTGCTTCATAAATAATGAAAACTTAGTGAATGCAGAGTATGTTATAAAATAGGATGTACATCTGGAGTAATATTTTTTTTAAGATTTTATTTATTTATTTATTTGACAGAGAGAGAGAGACCACAAGTAGGCAGACAGGCAGAGAGAGAGGGGGGAGCAGGCTCCCTGCTGAGCAGAGAGCCCGATGTGGGGCTTGATCCCAGGACCCTGAGATCACGACCCGAGCCAAAGGCAGAGGCTTTAACCTACTGAGACACCCAGGCGCCCCTGGAGTAATATTTGATGAAATTCAGAGAAATAGACATATTTTTAAAGAAATTTATTTTAGAGAGAGAGCCTGAGAGAGAGCACCTGTGTGGGGGATGGGGCAGAGGAAGCAGGTGAGCAGAATCTGCTGAGCACAGAGTCTGATGCGGGGCTGGATCTCACGACCCTGAGCTCACCACCTGAGCCGAAACCAAGAGTCAGATGCTCAATAGACTGACCCACCCAGATATCCCAGAAATAGTCCTATTTGAATGAAAAGAATGAAGGGTAGTTAAGAAAGTCAAATAACAGGGGCGCCTGGGTGGCTCAGTGGGTTAAAGCCTCTGCCTTCGGCTCAGTCATGATCTTGGGGTCCTGGGATCAAGCCCTGCATCAAGCCCTGCATCAAGCCCTGCATCGGGCTCTCTGCTCAGCAGGGAGCCTGCTTCCCCCTCTCTTTCTGCCTGCCTCTCTGCCTACTTGTGATCTCTTTCTCTCCGTCAAATAAATAAATAAAATCTTTAAAAAAAAAGAAAGTCAAATAACACTATTTTTTGAGATTATATATATGACATTGTTATATCTCAGGCACCCACTAAATATTAAGGGGAACTTGTATCTGTGCTTGTATTATGTTTCCAGTCTCCTAATGATTACTGTTGAGTCGTAAGATACAAACCCAACAATTCCATATACTACTCGGTGCTCACCCGGTAAGCGTAGGTATCGACTGTCACCCTACAAGGTTACTATAATATTATCAACTACATCTTTTGCGTAGTACATTTCATTTCCATGACTTACTCATTTTGTAACCAGAGGTTTGTTCCTCTTACTCCCTTTTATTGATTTGGCCCATCCCCTCATCCACCTCCCCTCTGGCCACCCGCAGTTTGTTCTCTATATTGAAGGGTCCGTTTTTTGCTGGATGATTGGTTTGGTTTGGTTTTTTAGATTCCACATAGAAGTGAAATGACAGTCACTGACTCATTCCCTGACTCATTTCACTTACCATAACACTGTCTAGTTCCACTTGTATCCCTGCAAATGGCAAGTTTCATGCTTTTGTTCATTCATTTCACTAAGTCTCTCTTCAACTGTGTTTGGTCTATTGTTTACCTCATCCTCTGAATACTTTCATTTTAAATTCATGTCAATAATTCGGTTCTTCATTTATGAAATTTCTGCTTAGGTGTTTTTCAAGTGTGCACTTTTATAACATCCTCTTCTCCTTTTTATGAATTCTTTTGCTTCCTGTACCTGCTAACTTTTTTAACGTACCTTTATAAAACATTTTTGATCATGCTATTTATTTATAGTTTATTGTATTTATTTATCCTCTCTTGGGAGCCCTGTGGCAGTGAATTAAAGGTGGCCACAAATTTGTTTTGAATCCTACCATTAAGAGATGGGGTCTAACCCCCTTCCCTTCAATCCAGACTGCCTTGCCACTTGATTTGACACATTAATGAAATGTGTCAGAAATGATAATGGGCCAGCTTCAGACCCACCATTAAGAGTCCTGGCAGTTCTAGCTTTGCTTTCTGGAAGCTAGCTGCCTTGCTTTAAATATGCTCTAGCTGGACTGCAGGGCCTCGCCACAGAGGAGCAGAGAGAGAGTGGTTCTGGAAGGTTAGAGACCATCCAGTCTCTATCGATCTCCAGATGAATGCAGTCTTGTGCGCGACTTCAGCTGTACGGGGAGAAGCAAGAACCACCCCGCTGAGCCCAGTCAACCCACAGATTTGCGATAAATAATAAATTGTTATTATCTTAAGCAATTCAGTTTTAGGGCATTTTCTTCTACAGTAATAGAGCACTGAGATAGGTTTGACCACCTATCACTGCTGTGGCCTCAAGTTCTCACTGCTTTCCCTTTTCCATGTAAGTATTTTTTACACTTTCTGCACCATTGTTCATCTTGTATTTCTATGTGATTGAAATGGTTTTGCTCAGGAGGCCAGAGGGTGTAGAGAACAACTGTTCAAGTCCCAATTTTGAACACAGGCCATCACCCGTCAGACTGAGAAGACGATCCACACACCATGCCTGGGGCTTATAAATCCTAAGTCTGAGGCACAACATCTGCCTGACATTTGAACCTCATTATTTACTATTTCTGCACATTCTCATCTCTTAAACCTTTTAACTACTCTGAGATGCTGTGGTCCTTTACGCTATGAGGCCACTGTATATCCTGTTCCTTCCCAAAACACTCCCCAGCCAGCAAATATTCTCGATTCCTTTAACCCCTCAGCTTAAATCCTTCCTTGCCATTTTCTTAATAAAGCTTGCCCAATCCTTCCCATAAATAGCACCCTGCTTTTATTGTCTTTCTCAGGGACCTACTAGATTCCTTCAGAGCACCTGGTATTTTTGACTATTTTTTTTTAAGATTTTATTTATTTATTTGACAGAGAGAGATACAGCGAGAGAGGGAACACAAGCAGGAGTGGGGAGGGAGAAGCAGGCTCCCGCGGGGCTTGATCCCAGGACTCCGGGATCATGACCTGAGCCAAAGGCAGACGCTTCATGACTAAGCCACCCAGGAGCCCCGATTTTTTATTATTTTTATTTGCTGTCTCTACCTTCCTCGCTAAACTGCAAGCTCCTTGGCGGCAGGCATTTTGTTCAGCCCTGCCTTCCCAGGGCCCAGAAGGTGAAGGGTGGGCTCCTGACAAAAAAAGAGTTGTTGAATTAATTGAAGATGCACAGCAATTAACTGTAATCCAAGGCAGAAGGGCAGGATCGTTCTGAATGCCGTAAAAGAGGAATCCGTGGGAGTTCCTGGAAAGCTGGTAAGTGGCTCATCCAGGAAGCCTGTCAGAGAAAGCAGACTTCCGTTTGGACTTGGAAGAAGAAGAACATAAATAGTGGGACTGGAGGAGGGGAACACGAAGGCGTAAAGGCTCTGGTGGCCTGTGGTCTTGCGCCGGGACCGGGACACCGTTAGTGAGGATGCAGGGGTGTGCATCTAGAATGGTTACTACGAAGTGAGAGACGAGGCCAAACATGTAGATTTGGGCTAGGGAGCCCAAGGTCTAGTCCAAGTGGAGCATTACACCCCAACGCCTGTTTTACAGGGCTCCCAAATGAGACGCCCTGCCCCATTCCCATCCCCCAAAATAGGAAGCAAATTCGCACACCCTGCGACCTACCCTTGCTGTCATGTTCGATATCAGCGGGGGGCATCTGCGCAGAGAGCAGACGCACTGTGCCCGACGGAGGCAAATACACGCAGAAACGCACGCGCGCGCCCCCCAAACCCGGCCCGCAGCTCTTCACCCACAGGTGGTTCGTGGAACGTTCACAGAGTAAGCGGGAGATGTGCGCGGCAGAATTGGGAGAAGAGCTGGCATTTGGGAAGCCAAACGTGTTGTTTAACTAGGGCTCTGCCACCGGGGGGCTGCCTGATGAGCCCCATTTCCACCCAGTGCCCACGCTGCCCCTAGAACACCGGCAGGGAGCCAGCTGCCCTCAGATGGGAGCTGCAGCTGTTGGAGCCTAAGGGTCCCCGACGCCCGCGGGGCTGGCGGTGCGCAGGGACCGGTATGCAAATATTTAAGTAAGAAGCCCCGCCCACCCCCTGAGGCGGGTCTGCACCCTGGCCTTGAACTCCAGCAGCCTCGCTTGCTGACCACTTAACTACAGACCCTCCTCTCTCTTTCCTAGGCAAGTTTTCGAAAGCTTTCAACTTCAATTTTCCTTCCAAAATATGAGTGCCTTTTAAGAAATTATATTTTGGAGAAAACGGGGTTACTTACCCCCTCTCTTTTCCCATCTTTTGTGAAGATCGCTAGCCATGTACTCACTACTATCTCATATATTTTTAAAAGTACACAACTTAAGGGACTTCTCGGTGGCTCAGTCCTTTAAGCATCTGTCTTTGGCTCAGCTCGTAGTCCGGGGGTCCTGGGATTGAGGGCCGTGCGGGGCTCCCCGCTCAGCAGAAATTCTGCTTCTCCCTTTGCCCCTTCCCCTGCTCATTCACACACACACTCTCTCTCTTTTTCTCAAATAAATCAAATCTTTAAAACAAGTACACAACTTAATATCATGAAAACCTGTGTATCATATACTCCAACTAAGAAATACCATGTGACAAATGGTGTTGGTGGCTTTTACCTAACTATTCTGATTCTGTTTCTCTCCCCAGTTTCTGCCACAGGCCACCGGGGTGCTGAATTTGATGCTGACCTTTGCCATGCATTCTGGTGTGTTCGAATTCCGGGTATGCCTGCAAACACACACACACGCACACACACACACACACACACACACCCCTACCAGCCTGCCTACCTACTTATTTATTTTTCTCTTGATTCATTCACACACACACTATATGGACTGAATTATGCCCTCCCCAAAATTCAATGTTGAGGCCCCAATCCCCAGCACAACAGAATATGACTATTTGGAGATGGGCCCTCTAGAGAGATGATTAAGTTAGAATGAGGCCATTAGTGATGGGCTCTCATCCAATATGAGAAAAAAGCAAACCGACATCGAGAGACACCCTATAAAATATCGGGTGTCCAGAGCTCTTCAAAAGTGTTGATGAAGGTCATGAGAGACAAGGACAAATGGGGGGCTGTCCCAGGGCAGCGGAGGCTAAGGACGCATGGCGACTCAGTGCGATGTGGAACCCTGGCACAGTTGTTGGAGTTGGATACACAGATAAAGCCCAACGTTTAGCCAATGCTACTGCCCCGAGGTAGTGTCCGAGCGCGATCGCCGAGCTGGGGTGATGGAAAGGTTGTCACTAGGAGCTGGTTGAAGGGCATAGGGGGACTCTCTGTACAGTTTTTGCAATGCTCCTCTAAGTGTGTAATTATCTCAATATAAGGAGTCCAAGAAAACAAAGACAAACATCTTCCAAAATGAAACGGGACCTCCAATAGCGGCCTCTCAGGGGTATCCCATGAGTGACATAAGTGAGCGTGTTTGCAGGGAAGGACATGTGGAAAGCTCCTAAAAGTGTCTCTTTTTTCCCCCACCCATGTCCTCCTGAATTTACATTCAAGTGAGTAAATGACCACCCTCCCCCGTAAGACCGGAGAGGATGATTGCATAAGAAGGATGTGATTAGAGCCCTGCAACTGATGTCAATCAAACAGAAGCAGGAGAGATGACAGAAGACTTACCAGCAGTGCTCAGTGCCTGCCCCCCACCTGCTCATGACCCTGGAGTTTGTGGCCTGACCCACCAGGGCCCTCTGCCCTCAGGTTTCAGGGGGGCTCAACGTGAGGCACTGGCAGAAAATCCAGGGGTTCAGGAGGAGAAGTCAGGGTCCTTTCTCTGCCATCTCCCTTCTGGGGCCCCTGCTGTGGGCGATCCTTCCTACAGCTCTCAGCTGGGTTCTGCGATCCGCCCTCCCATGTCGCTACACAAGGCCGCTTGACCATACCTCGCCGTCCTCCTTCCCCTGGCCAGACACGGTCGGCAAATCAACGTAAGAGAAGTCTTGCTGAAAAAGCCAACTTATCCTGGATCAGTGCTGTGTTTTTATCATTTCCTCCCAATCTCTGACTGTGTTTTCTCTTCCTGGTAAACTTCATAATGATTAGGGTTAAAAATAAGTTTCAGTTAGACCCCTTTGACATCAACCTCAAACCTCTGTAATTTTGTGAGTCCCCCCTGTTAGCAGCGATGAAGAAAGGGGAGGTGGTTGGGGGAAGCCCGGACTTAGAGTGGGTAAAGGATTGTAGATATCAGGACTGTTTCCACTCAGTGCATTGGTGGGATGCGGGAGTCATGAAGAGTGACTCAGGGATCCCATCGGCTGGAAGGCTCCATGTCCCCCGTGGTTTGCATCCTCGAAGGCGTCTTGAAATGGTTGTACTGCCTGTGTGAAGCCGGTTCTCCCAGCGGAAGAAGAGACATTAAGAGCTCTCTCGGGGGCTGATCAATGGCTCCCCACTTTAAGCATGTACTGGGCCGAGATTTTGCGTCTAGATGCTTTACGTCCGGTATGCCCTTCACCACCTCCCAGGAAAGCAGAGTTTAATGAATTCCCTGATTCTAGGACACACTTAGTCCTTGTTGCCTTCACATATGAATTTTGCCAAGTTTAAAAGTAAATTATTCAACCAATTATTATTTCAGTTCTGGTATTTCCACTGATAGAAACAGACCAATTTTAACTTAAGTTTGAAACTTTAAATGTCACTTGAAATGTCATTAAAATATCATACCTTGTTCTAGTGTTGGTTATAGAAAGGCATTGTACACACAGGAATATTGCGTGTCATATGCAATTAAAGGTGTTAGAAGTGGCCCAATGGCTCAGAATAAGTCATAGAATTTTTGAAGCAAAGAGAACTTGATGGGGCATTAGAGTACCGGATGCCCCTGCATGGAAAAGTCCCCGTAACTTTTTACTTTCTGCATTGGAAAGGGTGTGGACATATCTGTCTTGAAAATTTTTAATGTTTCTCATTGAAGTTCTTGATCAATATTTTTTAGAATTCCAGTGGACTAATTATTGGTAGATTTTTGTACATGAATCACAATGATTTATTTTTTATTTTATTTTTTAATTTAATTTAATTTAATTTTTTGTATGTGAATCACAAAATTAGTGTTTAGAAAGAATAAATATACTCTTTTTATAGAGTATTCATTTCTCCACTTTTTAAAAGATTTTTTTATTTATTTGTCAGAGAGAGAGAGCATGAACAGGGGGAGCAGCAGGCAGAGGGAGAAGCAGACTCCCCACTGAGCAAGGAGAAGCAGACTCCCCACTGAGCAAGGAGCCTGATATGGGACTCGATCCCAGGACCCTGGGATTATGACCTGAGCCAAAGGCAGACGATTAACCAACTGAGCCACCCAGGCATCTCCATTTCTCCACTATTTAGTCTGTGTCTTTATCCACATTCATGTCAGATTTCCATCCATATAAACTCCCCTTCAATATATATTCAAATGTGTATCAAATATTAACATGGATTAAAAACTCAAGCTCATTAGTTGTATTAATCAAACCTATAGCTGTAATGAGTTATAATCTACTTTGCTGGTTTCCGAGCTATATTATATCTCCAGTAATTTGCTTTTTGTGTTTTGAAGCTACATTGTTGGTAATATAAAGTTAATATCTATTTTAACTTTCCAAATAAATATTCTTTGTTCCATTCAAAGACTTTTGTGATGAATTCTCTTTTGAGGCCACTGCCTGAACTGGGTGAGTGTGCATATATATATATATATATATACACACACATACATATTTATTTATTTGACACAGAGAGAGACAGATCACAAGTAGGCAGAGAGAGGCAGGCAGAGAGAGAGGGAGAAGCATGTTCCCCACTGAGCAAAGAGCCAGATGGGGGGCTCGATCCCAGGACCCTGAAATCATGACCCGAGCCGAAGGCAGAGGCTTAACCCACTGAGCCACCCAGGCGCCTCTGAACTGAGTATATTTTTATTAGCATATGAATACTATGTATTTTTTTCTATTCTCTAATTTCCAGCCTTTTTGAAATTTTGTTGGAAACATTTCTCTTTGACTTTAATCCTTTCACATTTATCATGGTTCTGACCTATTAGAACTCATTTCCGACAACTTTGTATTTTCTATTTACCATGATTGTGTCTTTCGTTTTTTGCCACATTTTGGGGTCTACTTAAGTTTTCTTTTTTTCCATTTTCTCTTCTTCTATGGATTTGAATGTAATGCCCTTCATTTATTTTTCTTTTTCCAGTTGTTACTAATAAATATTTGCCATGAACACTGTACCTGATATTTTAAAAATCGATTTAGCGGCAATGATCCCCACCTCACCGCCACTAGCAGCAGGCCAGCACCAACTTCTGAAAACCTAGAATGATTTTCACCCACCCCCAATAGTTCCCTAATAGGATGCTTTTTTCAAAAGTGCCTATTTCTGTTTTATTTCTTCCAGTTCTTCTTTCATGGCTATCTCTTTATTCTCTCACGATCTGAAACGTACTGGCTTTTGAGCACTTCTTAGATTCCTCTTTTGTTTGAGTTCTTTTTTTTTTTTTTTAAAGATTTTATTTATTTATATATTTGACAGAGAGACAGAGAGAGATCACAAGTAGGCAGAGAGGCAGGCAGAGGGAGAGGTACAAGCAGGCTCCCCGCTGAGCAGAGAGCCCGATGTGGGGCTCCATCCCAGGACCCTGAGATCATGACCTGAGCTGAAGGCAGAGGCTCTAACCCACTGAGCCACCCAGGCGCCCCTTTTTTTGAGTTCTTTCATGTGTGGAGGGTTTTCTCCCTTTAATTGTGTTGGTTTTCCTCACACTGCTTCTGGGGACTCGGGGCGCAAGAGAGAAATTGCAGCTCCTGCTCATCTTATCATGTTGAATCTGAAAGTCTTCTCTAGCTGACTTTTAACAGTCGCTATTTGTTCATAAGCAGTAATCTCATTAAAAGGAAAATTAAAAGTGTTCATGTAAAAGAAATGTAGGAAAAATCCTGGCATTCTTCAGTCCATCTCAAAAATAAATTATCAACACAAAATTATTAAAGACAAAGAATATCATATCATTATAAAAATTCATCATGATATGATGTACAACCTCATAGTAAAAATAATTCTGAAACATCCTATCACTGAATACAAAGAAAGATAAGATTCATATTGTAATTCCAATGCTGTTGGACGAAATGGTAAGGAATGTTATAGATATATTGCTGTTGGCCGAAAGTGTGAATGTTATGACATATTCCTTTATTCTGACGAGCTATTATTAAATTTACAATGTCTCTTACAATTAGTGGCTTTTTCTAATCACGAAAATGCGGTATCATCCCAATTTTACGGATGTGGACACTGAAGCACAAAGAAGTTAATTAATTTGGTCAAGGTCACAAAGAGGGGAACAGATTTTGAAATTAAGATATGTGACTACAGGGGCACCTGGGTCTCTCCATCCATTAAGTGTCTGACATTTGATTTTGGCTCAGGTCATGATCTCAGTGTTCTGAGATCTAGCCCTGCATAGGGCTCCACATACAGCGGGGAGTCGTCTTCTCTCCCTCTCCCTAGGCCCCTCCCCCTGCTCACACTCACGTCATCGCTCGCGTCATCATCACACGTGAACACTCTCTCTAAAATAAATAAATAAATCTTCCTTAAAAGAAAAAAGTTATCTGACTACAAAGTTTGGTTTTTTCATTTTTGTTTTTTCTTCTTTTCTCCATGGGGGAGCACTTGACCTTCGCATGGAAGATTAGCATGCTTAATTTCTTTGCAGAGGAGAAGGAGAAAACATCTTGGGGTGTGAATGTGGATTTTCATTTCACTTTCCTAATCACCCCAAGACTGGCCTCTCCATCTCTCCTTTTCCAAAGTATCCCACTTTCCACTTTCGTATGTTCCTAAACAAACAAGCAAGCAATAACAACAACAAAAACCCACAGGGCTTGTCTTGGATGTTGTCCCACCACCTCACTGGAGTTCATTTTCCACATCTCCGGCACCCAGCGCAGCCCCTGATGTATCACAGCAGCTCGACAGAGAGCCTTAGAATGGATGGAAAGCGCAATTAACACGATGCAAATAGACATATTTACCAAAAGCGCGGAAATGACATACCAAGATCATGGATGCCTTTTTTTTTCCTCTAGATCGCAGAAAATTTTAGGATGAGATTTCAAGACCCGTAGGGTGGAAGTTGCGGAAGCAGAAACATCAAGATGGCTGGAGTAGTAAACCAGGTCCTCGGCATCAAGATGGCTGGAGTAGTAAACCAGGTCCTCGGCATCAAGATGGCTGGAGTAGTAAACCAGGTCCTCGGCATCAAGATGGCTGGAGTAGTAAACCAGGGTCCTCGGCATCAAGATGGCTGGAGTAGTAAACCAGG
>CM052811.1:2598393-2620232 GCA_028533885.1 Nasua narica | reverse complement strand
GTGACCTCCCGGAGGGCAGGAAACACACGTCACTGATCATATGAACCAGCACACTGCTTGGCAATTGGGGTCTGAAAAATAGTTCAGGAAAGGAGTCAGGGGATGTCTCGAGCTTGCCCAGCAGAGGGTAGAGCTAGAAGCTCTTCTTAAAGCCCCTGCCAAAGTCTTGTTCCAATCTTCACAGAGGACAAAAGGGGGCAAAAACGTCCAACAACAAGGAAACTCAATGACATTCTGCAAAGATCCCTATAATCTGAATGACCTTTCTTCCAACTTTAAGACCAGTGGAAACTGGAAGAGAGAGACAGAGACAGAGAGGTTTCCCTCATGGCTTGTGAAACAAATCAACCCTACTTTTCCAAAAAAAACCCATCAGAAAGGCACTTCATCCTTCCTTCAAATTTTGCTTTCTGATTCAGACATTTGAACCAAGGGGGAAAACTCGTAGTTACGTCTTAATCGAACACTCGCGCTCTTTTTAAGTAGCTCAGACATTGAACACTAAGCACACACATATACATCAATAGTACCCACTTTTTTTCTTTTCTTTTCTTTTTTTATGTCCACTCAGAAACTGCAACAGAGGTCAAGACACTAGGAGACGTTGTGGAGACATATTTCATCTCAGTAGACAAAATACCAATTGGTAAAGACGGGCTTTACACGTGTGTTTGGTTAGAGAAAAGGCAAAAGAAGAAAAAAAAAAAACCACCAAAAGGTTAACCCAGCTTCTCTATTGGTAGTGAGATCATTTTTCTCTTTATTCATTGTGTGTGTTTTAACAATTTTCCTTAATGAGCTTCGTAGTACTTTACAATCTGGGAAAATGTATTTTAAAATTTTATGAATAAGCTGAAAGCTGCTGAAAAGACAAAAAGGAGAATGCTAATATTCAAATCGGAAACTCCGAAGCCAAAGCCTTTTCAATATAAAATAGCTTTTAAATATGACGTATGGAAACTTCCTCTGGCCCCAAGTCCCAGTTCTCCCGCCCACAAAGGGGCGGTGCTGCCCGGAGCCGCCAATCTTCCCAAGGAGACAAGATTTACTGTCCGTGTGGGGGCGGGAAGCAAAAATGTTAGCAGATATTGATTGCAATTAACTTTGCCGCTGATTGGTGTGTGACTCCAGGTGAGCCCTGCTATTTAGTAAATGGGGTAAGACTCTCCAAGATTAATGGAGGTTGTCAATAGGGTGGTGGGCTCGGGCCCAGGGGGTCACATAACTCCATTTTTCCCACTTTGAAAGTGAAATTATCAGAGAAACATGGACAGACATTATGAGAATGAGGAAAGTGATCAATGCCGCTCATCATATTCCCGTCCCTAATCACCACGACGGAGCCCAGAAAAGACAAAGCTCCTTTTATTGATGTTCTAAAGTGCATGGCCTGGATGCCTTCTGCAATTAAATATAATTGCACGATTCTGTTTGCTTCCTGCCTGACGCGCTCATTTCTGGCTCCCCGTGACGGAGCCGGGGCGGCGCCCCTTCCCTGCGGTCCCTCCACTAAGTGCTCTGTGTGGACTTCATGGAGCTGGAGACGTCATGAGGCCAAGGGCACCTGCGAGGGTGCTCCCGCGCCCCCCCTTACCTCGCGCCGGGTGCGTGGCCAGGGATATAGATTAGTCCCATTAGGATCGATTGGGGGGAACTCATTTCTCCCGGGGAATCGAACAGGACCGGGAGATGGCACATAACTCCGTGGGCAGTCCCACGTCTCTTCCTCACTTAGCAGAGTGCATCTGTCTCCTTATCGATTCACGCATGTGAAGGGCTACCAAGGTAAATGTCATCGTTCTTTGAGCTGATGAGAGGATGCAGGAAATCGGAATGGGAGCAGCAGCCGTGACGTAGAAAAGCGCAGATTCCAGAGGTGGGGCTCGTGCCGCAGAAAATCTCGGGAAATCCAGTTTTCTGCGGGTTGATGAATTCAACTTCACCTCAGTCCCCTCCTCCAGAGATCCCTTTACAGTCCCTTGTAACGGGGAATGCCAGTTCCCCTAAATCAATATGTTTTCTCGGGGACTATGGTACCCCCATAAATCATCATTTGCACGACATATTTGCCCTAATAAATCCACCTTGAAGAGAGGGCCAGAGAGGAAAGTGGTTAACAATAAACCACAGTTCTAAGCCATAGGGAGAATAACATAAAAGCTGAGTTTCTACGGACACACAGATTTGTGTGGCTGCAGTCAGATTAAATGAGTTTTCTCCCCTGGGTGGCTGTGGGCTCAGGTCCGGGCGGAATGGTCTGCTGGGATGTGCCTTCCCTTGGGGAGAGGAGGCTGAGAGCTCCTAGCCGACAGGAAGACAACCAGAAAGCAAAGGCATCAGAGAGCCACTTGTAAGTTCATTTGTCTTGGATTCTTCTCAATTACTTTTCCTAAAAGGACAAAAATGGAGCAAGTTTATTTAGCGGTTTGGATAGAGAAGGACGAAATGGATTACTCAACAAAGTCAACATCCCCTCTGGAGCCCCCCGGTGAAGGCTCAGCAACGGGGAACATTCCTAGCAAGTTAGGGAGGAACCACATGGGCTGATGACTTAGTGATGACATTAGAGACGTCTTCATAGTTCCCTAACCTGACTGCTGTTTTTGTAGAAGAATAGTTCTAGCCTTTTCTGCAAAATGTTTCACATCAAGTGTACAGAATTCTTTTTTTTTTTTTTTTTTTCAAGAAAGGCAGATTGCCACGTGCAGCGCCTCATTTGGATGTGTCTGGAGACTTGGAAGCTTGACTACCCTACGTTCTCCTACAAACGGACCTTGAGAGCTTGTTTGGAGGTTCTAGCAGGGGAGCGCAGCTACTCGTATACCCTTGACCGAGGAACGGTCCTCTCCTCTATCGGGGAAGGTCGTCCTCTTCGACCGAGCGTGCAGCTTCGGGAGGGTCGCACATGGAGCGGTGAGGGAGGAAGGGGACACCCGCCTAGCCAGCCAGATCAGCCGAATCAACCCTGGCGATCAATGGGGTGACAGATGTCGCAGCCAGATCGCCCTCACATCCTCAAGTGTACAGAATTCTTGACGATAGTGAGAAAGTACGGGCTATGGGGCCGACAGGTTCGGGTTGGAATTCTTACCCCATCGTCTATGTTACAGGAGATGAGTTTCGTGACCTCTGTGGGAGGGGTGCTAATGCGCTCATGGGGGTGGGGGGAGGTTGTTATGTGGAAGGGTTGACATAGCATTGTGTTATTTTTTTAAAAATGCACCGAACAGTGACAACAATGACAGTTCTTGGGTCAGAACCAGACACAAACAATGTGTCCAATAATGTTTCTTAGTTTGTCTTTTTCCATTTTTAGTGAAATGATGTCTGTTGTTCCTTTCATTTAAAATCGGAAATCATAGAGCTGGAAGGGGCATGAGAATGTGTCCATCTCATCACTGCTCATTCCACATGGCAGTCGGACCCCCTCAAAGACTCGTTGGAGTTGCGCCAGAGGACACACTAGTTACCAGCACTGGAGAACTCTGAATTTCCAATTCAAGCTCTGCCCACAACAAGCCATTCTTTCAAAAAGGGGTTGTTGATTGACTCTTTCTGTCTACCCAAATAAAACTTGATCACAGCTGATAAAACACACAAAAATAAGAAAAATCAGCATAACACCTGCATCCAGAGATAAACTCTGCCCATAATTCCATGTGGGAAATTTAGGATCGCCTGTCTGGGTCTCTAACCATGCACCTGGGAGAGAAGTGGTCTTCAGGTGCAGCCAGAGAACTAAAGAAAAGTCCTTCTTCCTTTGTAGATGAGGGGTGTCGTGTCTTAAGTCTCATCCTTTTCAGACAAAGCATCTCTGAAACATCGCTACCTTGTTTCACATGTGAAAGCAGAACAGCTGTTTCTACCATCGTATTTTCCCTCCAGCCGACCGGAGAGCGAAGACCACTGTGGGCCAAATGATCACCAGCTAGACTCTACTCAATTTGGAATTAATAAAGTTTCTAACTGAACTATTATTTTATTACATGGTGGAAACTATGCACTGATCCCATTCCCCAAATGTTTAAATTGTTTGGCGTCACGAAAAGCCAAGTTTAAATAAAAATGCTTGGCAAGAAGGAGTCTCCTGATAAAAAGCATGTGTTGAAGGAAAATAAAAACATAGCAAGCATACACGTTTTCACTCCGGGTTGTTGGACTAATCATTTATCTTGATCTACATTATAAATTAAGCCCCTATATTGCAATGTTTACTTAAAGCATAATGTGCTCTGGTTTTAGAAAATTATAGGATTAGGTCATACAATTGCATATAATCACATCTTTGTATGGGAACGCATGTGCGTACTGATGGAGGCATGTGCTAGCATGGAGTGTGCCCCCACGCAAGTGTGTCCGAGGACACAGCTATGGATGTGAATGTGCGTGTGAGTGTGTGTGTGTGTCGAGAGTGAGACAGGCAGAGACAGAGTGCTAGGGGATGAAGATCTGGTGTTGAGACCTGGTCGGAGGCAGGTCAGGAGCTGAAAGGGATTGAGGGAGATGATGACCTCCTAAGTTGTTCATCAGGACCCTCACGCCATCCTCTGTCCTTGATGTGCGATCTAACCCTCATCCGCACCAAAATCACAACGGGTTTCTTGCTCTCACTAGCTTTGTTTTGCAAAAGAGGAAATGAGTTTAAAGAGACAATCCGACGGTGTCACACAACCAGAAGTAAGCCCAGCTCCATGTAAATTCAAATATTCTCTTTCTTTTTTTTTTTTAACATAATTTCATGTTTATTTGCCCAGGTTTTCTAACTTTTATTCATTTATTCATTTATTCATTTATTTATTTATTTATTTATTTAATTTTTAAAGATTTTATTTATTTATTTGAGAGACAGAGAAAGTGAGAGAGAGCACAAGAGGAGAGGTCAGAGGAAGAAGCAAACTCCCCACGGAGCTGGGAGCCCAATGTGGGACTCGATCCTGAAACTCAAGGATCATGACCTGAGCTGAAGGCAGTTGCTCAACCAACTGAGCCACCCAGGCGCCCCACAAATATTCTCTTTCTTCATCATGTTTCTTCTTCACTCTTTCACCTGTTGGAAGATGGGACAGATTTACTTAACAGGGAAGGGAGCATCATCCAACAGATACAGAGGAAGCCAAGGCATTTAGTCTAAAGAGGGCTGGACAGGGAAGAGAATATACTTCCCTCGGGAGGAGATCTGAGAAGTCTATGCCTGCGGGCACTTCCTGGAATAATGACCATCTCAAGCCAGATTTGGCAGGAAATTCACTTTGACTTTCCTATCTGCCCAGTAGTGGGTGACCTGGCATATTCAACACCTGGGAAGGGTCATTTTTAACCCCCTTCTCCTTGACATGGCAAACTTATTTTCAGTGTTAATCATGTAACAATCAGGAATGATCAGTATTTTCTTGACTCATTCTTCTCTTTTAAATGGAACAATGAGGGGCACCTCACTTCATAGAGCACATGACTCTTGATCTTGGGGTCATGAGTTCAAGCCCCATGTCACGTGTAGAGCTTACTAAAAAAAATAATGAAACAATAATTTAAATAGAAGAAAGCATTTCGATTTTAAAGAAGTAAAAATTCAGAAAACAACCTCGGTATGGATTACAATCTGCATTTATCAGCAAAACTATTCTACCTCCCAGTCTGTACATCATGTGGCTGTTTTAGATGCTAAACACCGGTAAGAACCCCAGATACTTGCACTGAAGGATAAGATTGAAGGAATTCCTAAACTCACAAAACAAACTAAGGGTTGATGGGAGGTGGGGGCGGGTGGGTAGGGATATGGACATTGGGGAGGGTATGTGCTATGGCAAATGCTGTGAAATGTGTAAGCCTGATGATTCACAGACTTGTACCCTGGGGTAAATAATACATTATATGTTAATAAAAAAATTTAAAAAAAAAAAAGATTGAAGGAATTCAATTCCACTTCTTCTTTCTAATCACTGTGCTAATTTTAAAGTTAAATCTGAAGCTACTGTTGTAACAGGAATATACGGCACCCCAGCGTAGGGGACGAGAGTGTGCCTAGACCGAACCTGCCCGTTTCCAAACCATTAGGAACCTACTGAAATGGAAGCATGAAGCTCAGCCCATCTGTGTGGGGACAAAAGCAAGGGCAGATCCTCAAGACTCCAGCCTAGGCTGACAGCTGTCATACTCCCTCACTCCCAACTCAGCTGTACTATTATTATTGTGGTTGTTGTGGTTGTTGTTATTGTTCCTCCTCCTCCTCATAATCATCATTTTTCATCTTATTTTTCCAGACATCCACAAAACACAAAGAGGAAAAAGTGTTTGTGTGAAATTTACAACACCTAGCCATTCTCCACCTTCTAGGAGATGTTGGGTATCTCGATCGGCTTGGGCTCTCATGCTGGAGGAGGTAACGGGACATGCCTAAGGTATTGGGGTGTGTATAGGAGACAAGTTAGAAGGCTGGGGCATCTAACTCCAAAGCATGTGCGTTTTGCCCCATAGGACCCCTGCCAGCTCATAGGAGGACAGAGTGGGATATAGAGGACATAACCAAGCTATGTAGAGGCTGAGTGTCTGCCTCATCAGACTTTCTCATCCAGCAGGTGATGGGGCAGCAGAGGGGTGGCTGGGAGTTCACTGTAGGCGGCCAAATAAGGCAAAGTACGAAAATTACACTGATGGACGGTGTCAGCCATTGCACAACAATGTGAAGGAGCTTAAATTCACAGAATTATACACTTGAATACCGTTAAAATGGCAAATTTTCAGTTAGATATATTTTATCACAATTTTTAAAAAATAAAAATAATAAAGATTACATCAAAAGTGGAATAGAGTATGAAATGGGGGGGGACCACAATGGGGAGATGAGGTACCTTTTTGCAAGATTTTCCAGAAAAAAAAATGTGGTACAGTCTACTGAAAATAAATAAATAAATAAATAAAAGAGATATGATTTCAATAGTTAGGCATTACTTTGGGCAACCAAAAAAAAGTTATTATATGTCTTCCAATTGATGTTGGATTTTTACTCATGACTAACTTTCTGTGATTTACTGGGCCTTCCAAGGAAAGCAATAAAGTCAATTAGACTCTTGTTTGCTGAAAAATAAATGCCTATCTGTTACACTGTGTAACAGTGAATGTGTTTTCATTCGAGCTAACATTCCTAAAGCCCCTCTTTCTAGCAAGAGTGGGCATCCTCCCAGCTTTACCAGAAAGACATAGCTGTGCGTGTTTCAGGAGTCCTTCTGGGGCAGCCATATTGCCAATGTGGACTCTACATTTGGAATGGTGCTTCCTACACTGTTTTATGCTGATTATCTTTCATTTCGACGTGCTCTGTATTTGCCAAAAGTCTTCTTTGCTTAATTAGGGAAACAGGTTTGGGGAATAAAATTGCATGAACCAACAGAAAATAATTGCATCTCAGATGCGGGATTTTAGGAAAATTGTCTGCTCATCCTTCTCTTTGGCTTCTTACCTCCAGCAGCCCCCTGCCAATATGTGTCCACTGGGAAGAATATTCTAAAAGACAGCAGGTAATTAAGATGTTTTTGGCATTGAGTAAAAGTTCCACATGATTTTTCATAGCGCAATGGGTTTGAAAGCATTCCCACGTGGCATAAAGAACATCCACAACTGTCAAGTAAACTTGAAAATCAAGTTAAAATTGAAACACACACACACACAGAGAAAAATAGTGTTTAAAAGTAGGAAATAACATTCACAATTTAGCTTAATCCCCTCATTTTACAGTTGAGCAAACTGAGGCATGGAAAGGTTAACTAACTTGCCACAAAACTAGACAGAGCCCAAGTAGAGAGAACCCAGATGTCCTGCATCCTGTGTCCGGGCATTACTCTATTTTATGGAAGAAGAATAAAATCTGCTTGTATTTTATTTCACAATTGTAAGATATATTCAATATATTCAAAATGTAGTTAAATTTGTCTAAGAAAAAGCATTTAAATTTTGAGCATAATTGTCCTTATAAAGCCACTACAGTATAATATAATAATATTAGCATACTCTTAAGCTAGTTCAACAATAAAAAAAATTAAAAGGCAACTTAAAATTGGGGAACCAAACTGAAGAAGTAATGAGAGATGTGGAATCATTTCATTCACTCATATATTAATTTATTCACCAAGCATGGCCCCTCAGTTTGTTGATAATAGGTCAGGGTGAATAAGATAGTTCTACACCCACATTTTAGCCAGGGAACAGAACACAAAACCAAAAATGTATGACACCCGTGGCCACGTCCCCAAAGTGCCACAGTGAAGGGAACGCGCCTCTGGTGGGGGGCTCCTTGTGCTGGTGGTTCAGATGAAGTGAAGATCCAGACCTTCACTGGGCACCTACTGGGGAGAAATAAGTTAAACCCAGCCGCTGTCCGCGGTGGGGTCTGCCATCTGATTGGACAGTGAGAGATCGGAAGACGACTTTCTATCAGACTTCTCTCCAGAAGAGGCGGTGTGCAGGGTCACCTGAGGGAGAGTTCCAGAAATGCCTCACAGTCAAGAGCAGCCCCCCGCCACGAGTTGAGACCATGAAGAAGTGAACCGGGACATGTGTGTTTCTTCTAGAGGAAGAATGAAAAGCAAAGGGAACAGCCGCCTTTCAGAAACTCGGGGACACAACATAAGAAGCAAGGAGCTTGAGCAACCAGAAAGCCTCCTGCGAATAATGAGGAGAAACAGCGGGTTCTGGTGACACAGAAGAGTTTCTACTTCTACACAGTCACTCTGCTAGCAACAGGAGGTTGGGGACAAGATGACATTAGAAGAATTTGAAAAAGATATGAACGGACCATGAGGCAGATCAGCAGCACTGGAGAGGAAGAGAAAGGAGGAGATTTTAATGAAGAGGAACATGGCAGCTTGGACAGGACATGAAGGATTTAGGAGGCTCTGCTGTAGCTCCCATGAGAGGGATGGGCTGGATGTTGGTGTCACCAGCTGAGATGACAAAACAATAGATTTAGGAGCCAAGATAAAGGCTTTTAGAGATTAAATGAAGCTATAGGGCAACATTCATGATTGAATGTGATGCCTTTAAAAAGATTTGCCATGTAAAAGGTTCTGCTCATTTACTATAAGGAACGATGATATTATTACCAACAGCCACAAGATTAATAATTAATTTCAGTAACTATTAAGTTAAATAAAATATTTTCCTGAGCATCTCCTAGTGTCACTGAAGAGTGGTACTATCCTAACTAGCTTAAGAAGTGCCTCAAGAAAAGGTCATGATCGGGACACCAAGGTGGCTCAGTCGGTTAGGTGTTTGCCTTTGGGTCAGGTCATAGTCCCAGGGTCCTGGGACCGAGCCCCTCATTGGGCTCCTTGACCAGTTGGGGGGCTTGCTTCTCCCTCTGCCTGTTGATCCCCCTGCTTGTGCACAATCTCTCTTTCTCTCTCTGACAACAAATAAAATCTTTAAAAAAAAGAAGAAGAAGAAGAAAGAAAGAAAGAAAAGGTCATAACTGGATGTGAAAAATCTCCATCTGGAAAGATCTTCAAAGATCCAGCCGGTCCCACAGCCTAGTTTCTGTGACCCAGGTGGTGTGGTCACATGATCAGGAGGGGCACAGAAGGCCCCAGCTGCCACCCCGCCCCCCAGCCCTCTACGGATTCCAAAGACTCTATATTCACTGTGGTCCCCGACACGATGTCTTGTGCGGTTCTCAAGTGCACCTGCTCCCCATGGCAGCGGCCATCCTCTCCTCCTCGGGATCCTGGCAGCAAGTTTCCACCAGCCTCAGTCATCACGGGCATCTGCTATGATCCTAGGAGATTGCTTCCAGAGGTGCTGGGCCTGCTCCCCAGTGCCAAGACCCCCAGGGATCCCCCAGGAGGTCCCGCATCACAGACTCACTGTCTGTTGAGGCCCAGAGGACCAGTGATATTTGGCTGAGGCGCCTTCCCACCTGCTGCGCCCGCAGCGCCCAACCTCGCTCAACCAAGGTCATGAGGACGATGAGCTTTGACTTAAGTCCAATGACACGCTTGTGTCCCCTTCACTTAGAACAAGCTCTTTCCCACGTGTGTCCTTGGTCTTCAAGCAGCCGGACCACCAGGCAGCTGCATTCCCAACCCCCGGGCCCCGTTCTTTAACGTCCCGGGATTCTTCGTCAGCTCAGGACGGTGGGACTCCCGCAGGTCTGGGCTCACTGAGCCCCCCTGGAATGCTCAAACCCCTCTCCTCACTCCTGGCTGCTTTTGTTGACTTTGTTTTCCTGTGTCCCACAGCACCTCCTCACATCTTTCTGTACTCATAAAGCTCTGTTAGTTTGTTGTACGCCTTCTCCTGCTAGGGTGTAAGCTCTATGCAGGCGGGACTTTTCCAGGTTTCATTCAGTACCCACAAGGGGGGCCCCAGTGGGGTGCTTATCAAGACATGCTCGATAAGTCTTTGTTGGTTTATGGAATGAATGCCTGGGCACCGATGGTCTGAGCCCTGGGGTGAAAAATAGCTGAAATTTATAGAGAGCATTTCAGAGCTCATGGTGGACCTCCAGGTGCATTGTCTTCTCGACCCCATGAGAACGCTGTTAGGCAATCCGGCCATCTTCACCCCACCAGGGTCATGGCCGCCAGAAAGGTTCACGGACCTACCCCCAGGGTCACAGCTCTGGAGGACCCTTGGCAGCCCCACAACTTGAATTCAGGTCCTCTGGCTCCTGTGTTGGATTTATGTGCTTCCAACAACCCTTCCCTAAATGCCTTTGCAAGGTTCCCAGAGCTAACTGAATCAGGGGTGAACTCTGAGGCCCCACCTTCATGCTCTCCAGGGCTTCCGCACCCCGGACTGCTTCCCGAGGGGGCCCAGGAGACCTCGACTCAAAACTGTCGGAAACTCATCAAATTTTCCGGAAAAACCCTAGCCGAACACTCAAGAAACATGAGAGAGAAGGGAGCCGTGTTTGAAACAAAGAGCTGTTTTGATGGCATCCCAGGTGTGTGACTATCGCCATCTTAAATATCATTTATTACTGATAAGTAACGTCAAAATTTGGCAGTGAGGAAGCTGGTGCCGCTCAGAGGCCGCGAAGACGTGCTGCTGTTTATTTTTTTTAAATCTCTTAAGCCGGTCCTCAGTCCTAGAATTCGGCTTGCCCGAGTGGCTACTCCTACCTGGGGCGGCCTCCCGGCCCCTCTTGCCGGACTCTCCCGACACCCAGCTCTCCATCCAAGCGCCTGTGGGTGGCAAGTCATTTTCAGAAGGACCTTAACACTGTTAGTCTTCCCTTTGCTGACTTCGCATAAATTGCCTCCACCCTTTGGACGAAGAAGGTTAAATCTCTTGAGCTAGCTAAGATAAGAGCACTTAATCGAGACGATTTTGCATTTTAATTTATGGGGTGAGCGATGGAGACGAAAGGATGCGTGCTTCCTGCCTGGGCTTCCCTCGTCCCGGGACCAGCCCGGATACAAGATGTTCCATCTCAATCGGATTCTCCTCCTAAAACCCGTTAATAATTTTTTTTTTAAAGTCATGTTATATAGGCTTGTATGGTCTTTTTATAGGTTGCTGTAAACGATTTTAGTTGCCTCTTCAATCTTTGTCCCGGTCTTTCCATTTCTAATTTCAAGGCTTAAAAGTTACTTCTGAGAGCCCAAAGAAAACACTGTTAAGTCGAGGATGAAAGAAAGGGAGAGATAAGAGCTTGTAAATATAAATGATTGCCAGATTAAGTCTGACGGAGCTGTTTTCTCTCGTACCTGCATTTTACAGGCTTGCTGAATAAAGACACTCAGCGTCCCGCTGCATGCTGCTGGAGCCTGGGTTTTTTATGGGCTCTTTGATCGACAGCACATAAATCTCGCAAGCTTTCCCAGGAAGCCTCTGTGTCTCCCTCGCTGGGCCGAGAAGTCGGGTAGAGTCTGCCCCGAGAAAAGAGCAGGGCTTGCCTCTCGCTTGACTTCCTGAAGCTGCTCCAGGCTGCTCTGTGCGTTGGGGGCCTGGGGGAGGGGGGATGGATTGCAACTTGCCCCATACCGTGGGGAGGAAACAGCAGCTCCCCCCGCCCCCCGCCCCCACAGGCCGGCAGCCCACCCCTCCTGCCTGCTGGTCTCACGGAGCGGAGCGCTCGGCAAGAAGAGATCTTGAAGGAAGGAATTCAGGGCAGTGGAGACAGGAGACCGGGCCATCCTTCTGAAATGGTGCGACGCGCTCTCCCTGCACGCCCTCCCCCCGGGGACCCGGCCAGCTTGCAGGTGGCCCGTGCAGAGTCTCTGTCTTGTTCGTCTTGGAGCCCCAGGGCTCGCCAAGGCGGACACAGATCGCGGACATCATGCTGCTGCCCAGGAATGCTTCCCGAGTCCAGGAGTGGCCCCTTTCCAGACGCATCTTACGGACGGTGTGGAGGAAGAAGGCAGTGGTGACGTCTGTGTGGGGCCATGGCAAACCCCGGGTCCTGCGATTCCCCGCTGCTGCGCGTATGCAGGGTCCGAGAACGTGGACAAGTTCTCCGTGAACGTGAAGACATCCTTCTCGTTTCCTGGATGAAGAAATTGACTCTGAGGCCGGAGGGCCTGAGGTCGTACTCCCTGGGGAAGCAGAGTGGACCCCAGACGCCTGCCCTCCAGCCCAGGGCTTTCCGGCACACACTGATGCTTCTAGAACATAATAACCTCCTACCGCACGGTAAACTGCTTCAATGCCTTTATCTGCACCACACACCAGAGCCCACAGACAGCAGGTGCTCAATAAATGCTTAGCAAATCAGTAAAGGAATACAGGGATGAGCGGAGGGATGGATGGACAAATCGTGACTCCCTGTAAATGATACTCGGCCTTAACACAAAGAAGCTTCTAATTCACCAAAAACATGTCTTCGATAAAATAACCCTTCAACCAACGGATCTCCCTTTCCTCCCTCACAGCATTGAGCCAGAATAAAGCTTTAATTTCTGTCATACACGTGTGCTTAGCCCCAGCCCCTCCCACACCGACGCGTGCAGGGAACAAATAAATCGAAGCCGCAAGTGAGAGCCAGAACCATTCCCAAACGAGCGGATCGCGGTGCCCCTGCGGACGCGTGGGCTCGCTCTCTTTCTGCGTGCTCAGTGCCTCCGTGTGAGGGACGGGATGCTGTCCCTGCAAGGACTCCCTGCAAGTTAAAGCCCGTCCCAGCCACATCTCGAGGGCACTCGAATGCTGACACATGAATGAGCGTGATGGCCGGGGGCCCGTGCATCTCCCACTGCTGTGCACCTGGGAGTTTCTACCTTTGAGCGTGCTCCTGAAGGTTCCTCTCCTCCCCTTCCCTCTGCCCAGTGTCCGTCAAGCTGGCATCCCTTCCGTAGAGAATGAGGCAACAGCTTGTGAGCAGGCTTTGAAAACGTGTCCCTCTCTCTGCCTCATGCACCTTCAACGTGGCTTCCAGAATGGTCTTTCTGGGACACCGGGTGATCCTGCCACGCCCCCACTCAGGATCCTTCTGCGGGGGTCCGCTGCCTGTAGAGGCGCACACACACTTTAGGACACGTGCCGGGACCAGGCACTGCAAGAAATGCCCCAGGCTGGTTTTTTGTTTTGTTTTGTTTTTACAGGAGACAATAAATCCTAGACTGCCGTATAGACCATGAAGCCTGATCCCGAGTCCCGGTTCCCCTGCTTACAAGCCCACGTGGCCTGGGGAACATCACTTGCCTTCGCCTGGACAAGGGGTAGAACCACACTTTCCCGTGGGTCCCCGGGAGGACGAAGTGGGTCCGTGCAGCCCAACCGCTGGGAAGAACGCGGGGCACAGGCCCGGCTCTGCCGTAGCCTTCGTGCTGGGAGCCGCTGCACTCGTCACAGCAGAGAAAGTCCCTTCTGCTGCACAAACCGAGACGAGCACGTCGCTATTGCTGGCGCTCCCAGCCTCAGCTTAGGGTTCTCTGAAGATCCCGGGGTGTGCACCTAACAGAGCGCCGAGTGATAGGCTTCTGGGCTCGGGGTTTCGGGGAGGCGTCCATGTGCCCAGAGAACTTGCCTCCTTGGCTGCCGTCCATCCCCACTGCCCCTTGGCCTGGCTGGGATCCCGCCCCCCAGCCCCCCAGCACCTTCTTTCCCTCAGTGGCTCTTCCACACCATCCCATCAGTCAGCACCCCTTGAGATTTAGCCTCCCCCCGGCAGGCCATGAGGGACCAGACTCACCCCTCCGTCTCTACGGGACACGCAGGACCTCTTGCCAGGGAGTTAAGACTTGACGCTGCCTAACATCTTTTGGACTCAAAGACCTACTTGTCCTTCGAGAAACTTCAGTACGAAGTGGGAGAGGAAGGGAAAGTTCTCCCATTTCAGATTTTTCTGGAGGAATGGCAACAGAATACAAACTCGCAGCTCAGTAAACTCTGGTCCTGCAGAAACATCTAGCTTTGGGCCCTGCCGGACCCTCCAGTGATGACCCACCACACCCCTTAGCCTTTCCTGAACACCACAGACCTGGGTTATCACACCTGTGATGCTCTCTGCCTCTCCTCCGCCCATGGGAGTGAACTCCTGTTCATCCTTCAAAACCCTTATCAAATGCCCGAACTTCTAAAATCTCTTCCCCTAGTTCCCCTAGACTTACCTTCAAGATTATTGACGGCCAAAGCCAACGGAAAGTTGCACAGTTTGCACAACAAACAAACCAGCGAGCACCCAAGAGGAGTACCCTCCCGTCCGCAGGGGGCCCTGCTTCCCAGACACCGCCACACCCAGGGCTGACTGGAGCAAGGGTCAGGTCTTTCTGTTCCCTTCGTATGTAGTTCTCACCTGCCGAAAACCGCATCCCTGGCCTCGGGATGCAGGTAAAACTGCCGACGAATCTTTTCCTTTTGCTATTGTATGTAGCCGGTTTGAAACATTTAATTTTCACAGTGGTGCAATTTGGAGTCGGAATTGTGGCCTCCCCTCCTGGTGCCACAGGCAGGTCCCGTGGTCTGAAATGACTCCCTGACCCCTCTGAGCCTTCGCCTCCACACTGGATGCTCGGCACGGAGCTACTGGGAGGCGGAGAGGAAGTGCTCCGTAAATGGGACTGTCCCTTCCCTGCTTCTGCCCAAAAGCACTGTTACTCCATTACCATCCTCCCCACCCCAGATGCTTCCTTGTGGCTGGTGTTCAGGGCAAGGGGGCTTTTGTCTTTTGACGACCCTAATAAAGAGGACTGAGGGCAGG
Organism: Nasua narica; assembly: GCA_028533885.1. Lineage (NCBI taxonomy): Eukaryota > Metazoa > Chordata > Mammalia > Carnivora > Procyonidae > Nasua > Nasua narica. The sequence continues at coordinate 2,605,099 of CM052811.1, read as the reverse complement.
CAGGCTGGATGGGGGGACTTTCGCCCCTCGAGGAGGCCCCGGTGTTCCTTTCCCGAATGGCCTTGTCTGGGCCACACGGGAGCTGCCCCAACTTGAAAGGTACTTGATAACTTGATGGCTTTTTCTTACCCCGGGGCTCTCATTCCAGCTTCGAGCAGCCAGACTTCTGGGAAACAATAACAGGGTAAAACAAAAGCGTCTTCTTTCCTTGAATATTTGTTCCCAACAGTCTAGTCAATAGACTGCGCTTCTGTTTATAGACTAAGAACGATCGTCCTGTATTTTTACTCAGCACGTAACCGTTTACAGGACACGCGCCCCTCTGCTTTCCCACTGAACTCCCACGATGACCCCGTGAGTCAGGCAGGGGCAATCGGCCCCATTTCCGAGGGGAGAAATCCGAGGTGACGAGGAGCAGGTGGCTTGTTTAGGTGACACATGCTAATGGCCTAGCTGGCAAGAAAAAGCAGTCTGGTAGTTCTGGTTTTTTAAAAATTACACCTGTTGAAATGAAAAGAATTGTCTTCCCTGTTTAAATAAAACTATGCCCTGCAAAGGCGTTACGATGGGAATAGTTACTGAACTAAGTGCCTACTACAAACCAGACACACTGTTTACATTGTGTCTAGTTCTCAAAAACATTCTAGAAAGTGGACGTGAGACTCTGCAGGCCGCTGACGCTCAGAGAAGTAAAGTCATTTGCTGAGAGTGACAGGGAAGCTGGGTTTGCAGAGGGGGCCCGCCGAGTCTGTCCGCATGCAGCCCGAGACCCCGGATGGTTGGGCCGCGGCCCCCGGGAACCCTGCTGGGAAACCCCCGCAGTCCGGCAGTGAGCTAAGCCGCCAAAGGCCCCCGCCTCCCTGCATTTGGGTTCCAGCGACGTAATCACTACAACAATCTCGGTAAAAAAAAGTTGCGTTATTCACAACAGCCAAAGAGAGAGATGACCCAAGTGTCCATCCTCGATGACTGGCCAAACAAACGTGATGCATCCGCACAGCGGGGCACTAATTCACCTGAGAAGGAAGCACATTCTGACACCTGCGACCGCATGATGAACCCTGAGGACGCGGTGCTGCCAGAGGTAAGTCAGACACGAAAGTACAGGCACCGCGATTGGGCTTCCAGGCGCTTCCTGCGCGTCTGCAGGGGCGGCGGGAGCTGCGGTGCGTGCCCGGGGCCAGGCCGGGCCAGGCTGGGGGAGTTCTGTCCGCTGAGCACAGAGTCTCCGTTTTGCAAGATGAAGCGAGGGCAGGATGTGGATGGTAGATGGTGGGGGGGCTGCCCCAAGTGTGGCCCCGTGAATTCCGTGTTGTATGCCACTCGCCCCGGGAAAATGCATCGAATTTCTTGGTAGTTTTTGTTTGTTTGTTTTATAAGATTTTATTTATTTATTTGACAGAGAGAGAGACAGCGAGAGAGGGAACACAAACAGCAGGAGCAGCCGAGGGAGAGGGAGAAGCAGGCTCCCCGCTGAGCAGGGAGCCCGACAGGGGGCTCGATCCCCGGACCCTGGGACCATGACCTGAGCCAAGGACAGATGCTTGACGACTGAACACCCCAGGCGCGCCCCATGTTTAACTTTTAAAGCAATTTAGAGCAACTCTTCTGTTCCCTGGGTGTGTTCACGTTGTCTTTGCTTCTGGAAAACCCCGCTCTTTGCCCCCACGGGGCAGGGGTCCCAGATTCACTCCTCCAACACCCAGGGGGCAGGTGACAACCTTCATGCCCCTTTCCGATCCCCTAGGAAATGCAATCTTTTCCTAACCTGAGTTCTTCAGGTGGCGTCTGGACCCTCCCCCTGCCCGCCGCCCGCAGTGTCTACGCTGCCCCTCGAGGGTGAACTCCAAGTGGGCTCTCCTTGGCCTCCCGCGGCCAGCAGCGAACCTCACACGTAGAAGGTGCTGGAGGCTGACGGGGGGAGTGAATGCGTGGACCCGTGTCAGCTCATCCCTGTGTCTTCTTCATGCGTGGAGACTTTAAAAGTGCCAACAGGAGTTGTAGAGTTCAGAAAAGACCTTGCACATCACCAAGACCCGAGGTGGTGGTAATGGCTACGGAGAAGCCAGATCTGAGAGTGGGAACCTACGGCTCACAGGACACTGCTTCCAGAATGGTCCCTGGCGTGGTTTACTTCCTTGCAACATTGTACCTGCTTCATGCAGCATCACTGGTATCCCCCGGATATCACACGTCTAATCCCAGGGTCAAGTACAAGTCAAGGGCAGAATCGGAATAGGTCGGAATCAGGTGGATGGGGGGCCAGGTGTGTTAGTAAGCACTCTCCCACGCGTCTAGCCTGCGTTATGCACATTACCAGTAAAACACTGCCTCCCTGTTGGCCGTGCACTTGGCATCGGCCTCACCTCCAGGGCTGTCTTTGAAATGCAAGGTCAGAGGTGGGGCAGAGGACAATGGGGAGCGTGTTACCCAGTACTCATCTCCAAGGTTATAAGCCCATTTTGTGTAAGCCATTCTGGCATCTCCCTTGGCAGGGGGTGGGGGCGGGGAGAGAACTGCTTCACTAAGTTAATAATATTAATAACAATTTTAGACCCTTATTCTGTGAAAATGGCAGATATATTTAAACAAGTTTCCTGCAATGCTTAATGTAAAATTATACCACTAAATACAAATATAACATTAAAAATGCCAAGGAGTCAAAAATCTCAAAATAGCCTCTCCTTGTGGTAAAAACTTCTAAAATGTACCAAATGTTTGATTTTTAAGCCTGGCAGCTAATGGTGGGAGTCAAAGCTAAAGGATTCTGTGATATTTGTAGAGCAATTTCAAACTCCGTTTGGGGACCAGGGGTGCCCCAGGTGAAGGCTTCGCATGGGGCGGGCATCGTAGGAGAGGAAAAGAAGCCCCCAGAACTGGCGATGAGCACCACTAGCTGACCAGCAAGCTGGGGGACAGCCGGCTACCCACCAAGGACCTGCTCCTCTGAGGACCAGGAGGCCCCAGACCGTGTGAGACCGATAATTCAATGGGACAGGCTTGCCTCGTGCTGACTCAACCCTCAAATGAGGGGAACCCCTCTCTGAAAATGTCCAGGATCCGAGAGCTGCCGTCGGACAGGTTTTCATCATAGAAGTCCATAGTTAAGCTCGGAAAAGGGGGTTTCGGCCCCTTGGCCAAAGACAGTTACTGTGGTTGTTCCCGGAGCAAAAGAAAGGGACTTTGAGAGGACCTTCCCCCGCAGGGGACGGGCTCCTGTCACTTCCCTGCTCTGAGACAAACACTGGGTTCTGTCCGGAGACTTTCAGCACATTCGGCGTCTGGACTCTTGGACACTGACCTAGCCGGTGACCCCTGCCCCCTCTCAGATTCCATGGAAATGCACTCGTGAGTTCGTCTCATAAATACTAACTGAGCACCTAGTATGTCCCCGGCTCTGTGCCAGGCTCCGGGGTCAAGGGAGTGAAGACAGCACCCGGAAACCCATGCGGCTCTGGTGTCACAAGCCAGTGGGAGAGAGAGAGAATAAATAAGCACGTCAGATAGTGGAGTAGGGCATGGAAAGTGCTGGAGAAAGTAAGGCCAAGAGAACAGAGGGTAAGGGGGGAGGGCTGCGGCCTTGAGGCGGGCGGCCCGGGGCCTCGCTGGGAAGTGGCATTCGGTGAGACTTGAAGAAGGGGACAGGATGTGAGATCAGGAGAATGAGTCGTGAGGTCAGAGCTGGAGCAGGGGACAGAGGCGGGGACGGAGGGCACCACGTGGGCTCTGGGGACGCAGAGCGGTTCCAAACAGAAGCGTGACTGACCCAGCCTGCAGTCCGTCCGCTCAGGGGAGCCACCAGCCGAGGGGGGCTTGGTCGAGAGGCTGCGAGGGTCATACAGGCTGGAGGGAACGGTCACCTGGACCAGGCGACGGTCCTTGGAGATTCAGACTACGTTTCCAAGTGCAGCAAATGCGACGTGCCGGCCGTCGGAGGGCGAGAATGCGAACCCAGAGCCGGGTCTCAGCGGGCCAGCTCCGCAGCGCGGCCCCCGAGTCGGGGGGCGGGGGGGGGCTGCAGAAGCCACACGCCGGAATGGCCGGGATGGTGGCCGGCGCAGGGGGCATTCATGGGGTCTGGCGGAGCTACCTTGGAGGTGTTTCTTACAACAGCAGGGGGGTCGAGTCTGCACCCCACAAAGCTGGATTCCAGGGAGAGCCTGGGGCCGGAGATGTGAGTCCGGGGCTGTGTTTCCACCGATGGAAGGAGCTGAGCTCGCTGGGGGACGGGCCCAGACACAGGAAAGGTCCGCGGCCGAGCTCCAGGCCCCCCATTCCGAGGGGCTGAGGGGACACGAGACACCAGCAAAGGATCCCGACAAAAAGCGAACGGTGACTTCCTATAAAAGCACGGTCCCCAGGAGCCAGGTGACTAAAGCCTTTCTTGGGGCAGGTGTGACCTGTGAGGTCACGACCCTACTGGTCACCGTTGGATTCAGTGCGAGAAGAGCGCCGTGGCTTCGGGGTGGCTCCGAGGAGTGGTGGGCTGGCGGCGGGGCGGTGGCCGGCCCGAGGGAGCAGAAGGCGCGTGTGGAGCTCCGCTCTGAATGTGCCGTCGGCGGGACCGCGGCCCAGGGAGAGGGAGAGGCGAGGCGGGGACCACTGGGGTTGCGGCTGGCACTGCGGTCTCGGACGAAGAAGGGAGAAGAAACAGAGTGGGTGAGGGGGGCACGTGGACCCCGCTGGACCCTGTGTGGACAGGTCATCCACGATGGCGGGGAGGGCAGACGGGGCGCTGGGAGCCCATGAGAATGTTGTCGGCCCTGCTCCCCGTCTCCCCAGCGTCAGCTGACCCAGAGGGCACGGGAGGAGGCCTTGGAGTTTGGGGGACAGAAGGCGTGAGGTCGCTGTCCGGAAGAGAGGAGAGCGAAGGGCCCAGGCAGGGGTCCGGAGGCCGCACATGCCCGCCGGAGGTCAAGGCCAGGACTGCAGTGTGGGTTGGGGCCAGAACACTGAGACTCCCAACACCTTCTGCGGGACGGCGAAGAAAGCAAGCCCGCAGTCTCGGAGCTTTGTCGAAAGAAGAATGGGCTCCAAGGGGTGAAGAAGGGGAGAGCTTTTGAAAAACAGTCACCTTGGGGCGCCTGGGTGGCTCAGTGGGTTAAGGCCTCTGCCTTCAACTCAGGTCATGATCTCAGGGTCCTGGGATCGAGCCCCGCATTGGGCTCTCTGCTCAGGGGGGAGTCTGCTTCCCTCTCTCTCTGCCTGCCTCTCTGCCTACTTGTGATCTCTCTCTCTCTCTCTCTCTGTCAAATAAATAAAATCTTAAAAAAAAAAAAAAAAGGAAAACAGTCACCCTGATTTGGGGCCAGGCCCTTCCTGCATCCTCGAGTGTGAGCTCATTTACACCCATGGCTGCCTCATGGAATCCTGGGGTGTCCTCAGAACACTTAGTTCACAGCCGACATCAAGAAGGTCTCTGGGATGTATGGTCCCTAAAATGGAGCTAGTGGATAAGACAGCAGGCCAAGAGTTTGGAGACCCTGGGTTCCTTGCAGATCCGGCCCCCCAGGGCTGTGCTGCCTCAGACAGTCTACTTGGCGTCTCTGGGTTTATCCCGCACCGAGAAACTGCTAATTTAAGGTGACCCGCGTCTCCCTCTGCCCAGGCCCGGCTGACCATGCTTTTGAAGGCGAGTGGAGAAAGGTCTGGAGACGGGCGGAGGGGGGGTGGTCCACAGAGCTCAGAAAGCCATCACTGCGGCTGAGACAGCAGGACCACTGGCTCCATGTCCTGCGAGCCCCTCGCAGCAGGCCCCAGCGAGTGCTCTCTGCCGGGGTGCAGTTCTCAGGCATTCAGGGAAGTCTGGAAAGCAACAGCGTGAGTTTGCCCTGAAGCCACCTGCGTGCCTTCATCCCTTCGCAGGACCGTCCTCTGCTCTCAGGCGACGGACGCCCCTCCCCCCTTCAGTAGGAACCGCTCCTTTCCTTTGTGAAAAGGTGATGGTCTCTTTCGGAACTCCCTACTTGGCAAAAGCAAGACTGCTCCCCTTTCTGTCAACGTCCACCTCTTCTGGAAACTGCTCTTCTCCGTGAGGAAGAGGAGAAGCCCTGCCCCCCCAGCCCCTCCAGATCCCCTCCCCCGCACGACCAGCCCCCCTCCCCAGCCCGCGACCTCCCAGGCCCCCAGCTCCGGAGGCCCAGGGTTATCACCCCTCCTGACTCTTGCGGCCCCTGGAGCTTTCAGGAGGGTGTGTCAGCACTCTTTCCATGAAAATACTCCTTTCTTTGAAATTCTCTTTCCAATCAGATCCAACAAGGGCACAATCACAGGGCTTCAGAAGAGGCCTTCAGAGCTGGCCCTTTGTAATTTGCCTTTCTGTTTTTGGTTTTGAGGGCTGTTTTTGTTGTTTTTTTCCTCAGGTGTGTTAGAAGTTTGTTAAGTTAATAAAAAATATGTTAATGTTCTGCATTTAAATAACTTTAAGGTTAGCCTAAGGTGAGGAGAGCTCCTAATTCAATTGTAACTCTCTTGGGAAGACAAAGTCCCCTCTCTTCCCAACCTGCAAGGACAGGAGAAAAGCAAAAGAAAATCCCTGAGCTCTATAGTTTGCTGGACAGTAGGACTGCTGTGCCCTTTATATTCCACCTTCCACTGGATTTGGGGGCTCCACGAGCAAGCAGGGTATCTTCAGTCCCTGCGTAGAGAAGGTTGGGACGTTTAAGTAACTCGCTCAAGGCCACATCGCGAACAAATGGCTGAGATT
>CM052811.1:2360797-2598293 GCA_028533885.1 Nasua narica | reverse complement strand
ACTCTGGACCCGGAATTCCGCTTGGTCGTGAGGTCTCCAACATGAGGGCCTGGGGGGGGGGGAGGGGTGGGTGCAGGAGACGTTAGTTCCCAGGCTCAGGGACACTCACCTGAGAACGCCATCCACGGTGCGGGCGGGGGACGTCCCTGGTAAGAAGCCCACCCAGGAGGAGGGGTGGGGCCCTACGTCTGTAACAGGTGACCAGGCTAGACCCGAAACGAGGAGATGAGGCTCCGTTTCCATGTTTCCTTTACCCCCGTTTCTGCCCACCTCTGAGGACCCTCTGGGTTCTGAGCCTTCCGTGTCCTGAGGCAGCGACAAAGGCCATGGTCCTCACCCCACCAGCCCCCAGCGGCCCACGGGCTCCGCCAGCTCTGAGCCTCACACTGTTCCAGGCATCCCCTGTGTCATGCTCACTCTGAGGCCGAGAGAGGGCAACACACATGCTGCACATGTTACAGAGGAGGAAACCGAGGCACAGAGGAGTTGGCCGAAATGCCCAGGGGTTCTCCGCCTAGACCTTCCGGCCCCAACCCCTGGGCTACTCCCCTGACAGCCTTCTTGTTCTCAGGTCCCTGCCGGCCTCGCTCCGGGGCAGGCCTGGGTTGTGGCCCCGTGTCCCTCTGTGCCCCCTGCCTTCTCTGCTCCTCCTCTCCTTCCCGGATTCCATCCTCTGGCTGGGCCTGCTGCATGACTCCAGCCCAAACTTCTCCCCACCTTTCCGAGGCCCGGCCAGCCTCTTCCAAAGCCTCCTCTGCCCCGATGGGATTCTTGCCACAGTGATAAGCCTTTCTTATGAAATCTCCCAGGGGCACAGGGGAGGTGGCGAGGGAGAAAGGGGGGGAGGGGAGGCCATGGAGGGACCTGTAACCGTGGAACAGTTGGGGGAGTGGGGGGCAACTGCTGGGGCTAGAGCAGCCGAGGCTGATTGGGGGGCACCTACGGGGGCTGCGGGGAGGTCTGGGCCGCAGGGCGGGGTTCTCCCCCTGCCCACCCAGGGCCCTGGGGCCAGAGGCTGGTCTTTACCAGGCAGGCCGGGGAAGCTGATGCGGGTGGTAGACACGGCTCACTTTCTGAAGTGTGCAGCCTCCCGCCCCCAAGAATTCTGCAAACAGCAGATCAGAAGGGTCGAAGGTCGTTTCTTGGTGCGCTTGGTAAGGAAGAGCTGGTTTCCGGGGAGCCCAGGATGGGGAGACGCGTCCTAAGGGCCCGGTTCCCTCATCCGCAGTGTTCGGTACCGTCCTCTTCACCGTGAGCTCGAGGACTTGTGCAAAGCCCCCCCCCCCCCACATCCTGACACGGCTTCGCACACCGCCATCCAGAGCACAAGAAGCATCGGGGGCTCCAAGGACAGTACCGTTGTGGCTCAAATTTAAAATTATTAACGGTTACTTTATTGCTTACAAAGTGGTGTGCCATTTACGTGTATGTCTGCATTTGAGAAATGAAATAGAAAAGATTGTTACGGGAAAGAAACAAAGCTTATGTTATATTGACAATGACGGAAATGAAAAGCGTCTTGCCAAAAGCTCCTTTATTTGAAGAACCAGGCAAGGGGCACACATTCACGTGAAGGACGGGCTTCTCTGGGTGTGTTCACATACCGAGCCTCTAACTGCTGCAGTTTTGCCGCGTCCGAGAGGAAGAAGAAAAATCCCTCATCTTGTTTTGGCTTGTGCAACCGGGAGGGTTGGATTTGGGAGAGAAAGCCGGTATTTATGCACAACCTTAACTGATTTACTGCACCTGACAAGCCGGCCTGAACGAAGGGTCCTGTCTCCCAGGCTCCCCACCTCGCCTCTCCTGCTTTGCAAGGACGAGAAAGCATGTGACCCGTCCGACGCGTTCCAAGCGGGAGCTCAACTGCCCCGGCGGGCTTGCCCACGGCAAGTGGGAAAGGGGCGCTGCGGCTCTGGAAACTGGGTACGTCCGTGCAGGGGGGCATAAGACGGCGCACATCGTCCCCAGATCGGCTGCAGGGGGTACGCCGTGAAACTGGAAACTGCAGATGCAGGAGAGCCTCTGGGTGGTCGCGGGTGGTTTCCAGCAATAACCAAGTTAGTCCCTCTCTGTCTCGGGAAGGGAAGCCACGTTTTGGGATCTGAAGACATCAAACTAGGAAGGGGAGTGTCTCCGTCCCCCTCTCTCCCGCTCCTCTGGGCCACGGTGTCAGGACCCGGCCGCAGGATCTGTGACCGGACCACGGAACCGAGTCTCAGATTTTTGCCTCCTCATTGCCTTCCAGTTTCAGCTGCCTTCACGGTTCTCTAGGAAGTGACGGGTTTTTGCACTTGGTATCATTTAAGCAGACGTTCCTTGGCTCGCTTGATGGTTGGCCTAAGAGATGGTTCTTGCACTGGGACAAGGCCAAGAGCAGGGCTCCCGTCCCTGGACGGCAGCGGCGGATCTGCCCCTCCCGGCTCCCAGGTAAGGACACGAGGCAGACAGGGGGACTCCCACAGACCTTGTTCGGGGGTGTGGACCCAGGGGGAGGGATGCTTGCGTCTGGAGGTCACCCTGCAGGACGGGGATGGGGTTGTCGTCCCACAGCAGGAGAGAGGCATCTGGGACCTGCACACAGAAGGGTTGTAGAGGGAAAGAGGGACGGGGAGCAAGTGTGGTCCTGCCCCTGGGACAGGACACGGGACAGAGAGGTGGCCGGGGCCTGAAGGGCGCCTAACTGCCCTGCACCTCTGGGTAGCCCCGGGCAGGTGGATGGGGAGCAAAGGGAGCAACCCCGGAGCAAAGGGAGCCCCTCGGAGGAGGCCTGTGTGGGACAGGGAGTCGCCCACCGGGAGAGAGTGGCCTGAGCGCGCAGAGGCTGCTGGGTGTCTAGGAACCGCTGCAGGAGCAGGTTCTGGGGAAGGGAGACCTGGTGGGGAGCTTGTTCCCAGGACCCTCCCGGGGCCCTCCGGGGACTCAGGCTCCTGACTTGGGCAGCAGGGGAGGGCTGGGCCCCTGGGGGAGGCCAGGAGCTGTAGACACAGTGACTGAGTCAGAGGACAGAGTGCCGAATGCTGAGCTCAAAGTTGAACAGGTTGGTCTGGGGATGTCTTTGCGAATTCGAAGAGGAGAGGCAGCTAGAAGTGCGCTCTGGCAGCCAGAGAAAGGAGAAGCGAGGCTGGGAGTGGGGTGTGGGAGCGTGGGGAGGGCCTCGGGCTGGCGGGGGGGGGGGGGGGAGGCCCTCGGGGCCTCACACAGTGAGGGGAGAGGAGAGCCCTGGGGCCCCAAGTGTAAGGAAAGCCGTTTCCAAAGAGAGAGCAGAAAACACAGAAGCAATAAAGGAGCCTGCGAAGAACAGGAGATAGGAGTGCGGGTAGTCGGGAAGGTGTATTAGCAAGGGAGGCCAAAGGAACCCGGGCAAATTGGTCGGATGTTCACAGCAGCCAAGAGAAGAGAGGGTAAGGTACCCGCTGGGTTCAGATACACGGAGAAATCTCCAGGACTTTGGTGAGAGCGGATCCGGTGCGGAGAGAAGGGAGGCACCGAGAGTAAGGGCAGGTGGGATGCTCGTCCAAACTCACGTAGACCCAGAAGGGGAATGAGTTTGAAGGGGATTTATTTTCTTCTTTTAAGTTTGCAGGCATTGGAGATAGTCGCTTAAGGTCAGGAAGGAGCCAGTGGTAGAGAAAGGTTGCAGACTTCGGAAAAGAAGCAGAAGAGAGAGGGGCCACCACGGCGTCTGGGACAGTGGGGCACGGAGGAGGGGCAACCCCCATCGCCAGAGGAAAACAGACGGCTGAGGAGAAAGGGAGAGCACCTTTCTCCTGGGACGGTCGGTAGCTGGACCGTTTTTCTCTTACGGTTTCCAAGTTCCGTGAGGTAGATAAAAGGACGCCAATGGTATCAGCGTCAGGAGCCCAGCTCTGGAGGCAGATCCGAGTGGGGATATTTGCTCATTGTTCCCAGAAAGCTTGGGAGAGAGACGGCCTGGGGACACCTAGAGTGTGGCAGGTGCTCTGGGGTCCGGGGGAAAGCAGCCATCCTTCCCGTCTACACCAGAGGCAGGAGCCGGGCCCGTCCCCGGTCCAGGCCTCCGTGGACATGCTCTTTTCAGCAATAATAAAATCTTTCAAAATGTCGGCTTTTCTAAGTCATTGTGGAGCCAAGTGTCCGAGGTCGCTACCTGCTCCAACTCCTAGCGTCTCTTCCAGGAAAGGGAACACTTTTCCGTGCTCGTGAGTTTACAGCCGAAAGTGATTTTGAAACTGGCTAACTCACCTCTCGGCTCTTTTAAAGAAAAACCGTGTCGTGTGTTGAAGCCCCCTTGGTGTTTCATGCTGAAAAGTCTGACCTGCGAGGCATCTCAGCCCCCAAACCACCCACTGGGCTAGCCTGCCCCCCCACCCCCTCCCCAGAGGGCGGGCTCCGGGCCCCGCAGGGCTCTGCGAGCCTCAGCCGCGGACTGGGTCGTGCCCCCGTCCGTCCTGGGCTCTGGCACGGGCTCCTCGCTGGAGAGAAAGGTGCACGTGCTCCGGAAACCACTCTGAAACGTCGGATGGACACTCGCCATCAGAAGAAAAAGGTCCCCCTGCCGCGGCCCCTGAGCCACCCTGGGACAGCACCTGGCTCGGGGAGCATCCCTGGAGTGACAGCCAACATGCTGTAGGTTCCGGGAGGGACCTTGAAAAGAATCAAGCCAGAAAACTATTTGTATTTCAACTTGAGATGCGTCCCACGTGATTTCACGTGGATTCTGGACTCTCATAATTCCTTCTGTGCTCTGGTTCTATACTCCTACTAGACTCACTGATTTTCTCTGATTTTTTTAATAATACAGTGTTTTGGGGGCGCCTGGGGGGCTCAGTGGGTTAAAGCCTCTGCCTTTGGTTCAGGTCATGATCTCAGGGTCCTGGGATCGAGCCCCGCATCGGGCTCTCTGCTCAGCGGGGAGCCTGCTTCCCCCCCCCCCGCCTCCCTCTCTGCCTACTTGTGATCTCTCTCTCTCGGGGTCAAATAAATAAATAAAATCTTAAAAAAAAAAAGAATTGCAAAAAAAATAAAAATAAAAAAAATAATAATACAGCGTCTTGATGTCCCTCCACAAATAACGGGTAGTAGTTGACGGTGGACTATTACTCAACAACATCTCGGTGAGGACTTTTTGTTTCAATGCGATGCGTTGTCACGTGTGTGACACGTATGTGACACGTGTGTGACATGTATGTGACACGTATGTCAAAGGCCGCCGGTGCTAACGTGCAGATTCACTGTCCCAGGAGAAGGACGACGGCCTGCCTGGGGAGAAGGCGGAGCCTGGTCGCAAGCAGGTAATGGACGTTCCCTTTGGTGGGATGGTGGCACCCTCCTCCTGGTCGTCGCTGTGGAAGGACCAAAGCCATGCAAGCCTGTGTAAGGGGCTGGGGAGTAGACGGTGGCTCTTTTCGCTCTTCCTCCAAGCTCGAGAATTTACTAGAAGGGTCAGAGAAAGTATTTACCGATTCATATAGACTGTTTCCATATAGACTGTTTCCCAGAGAGTCTTTGCCCTCTGATAACTGCAGGAGGGACCAAAACGGGCCCTGCTGGTCCACTGGCACTCGGGAGCGCGCCGCAGCCCCGGGAGCGGGACGACGGCCCCGCTCAGCCCGCAAGCCCACAGAGCCCCCTGAGCCAGGGAATCGGGTCCTGCAAACAGCCTGGCCAGCCGGGAATGCCTGTCTTCAGTCTGGCAGAGGCGGCCTGAGCACATTCCTTCTCAGCAAAGTCAGAGCTGCCCCGGAAGCGTCCAGGGTCACCTCCGCCTCCCCCGCTAGGCTGGGTCCACCCCCACGGTGTGGATCCTCCTGGCCTCTGCCCACCCTGAATGCGGATTCCCTTCTGTCTGTCTTCTACTGTAGCTTCTGGTCTTCTGCGGAAGACCACCTACAGCTCATTGATGAATGAACGAATGAGGGAATGAGAGAATGAATGAATGAGTGAATTTGTTTAGAAACCAAGTTCACAAAATTCGGTAAGGATAAGAATGTGATGCGATTTCTGTACAGCGAAATGACCAGAGCCTCCTCCGGAAACGGCTTTCCTAAAGACGGTTGAAAAGCACCACGAGAAACAGCATACTTTTCTCAAGCGAATTCCAAAGCACTCCGGCACTCTTCAGTAATCAAACCTCGTGCTTCTGACGACCGCCAGAGGTTTACTTTAGCGGCCTGGCTGGTTTTATATAGTGAAATTGAGAAAGCAATGAACCTCCTAATGCCCAAATCATGCTGATAATTTTATGCAGATTTGGCTTTCTCTTCTTACTGGAAATCCGTATGCCATATTGTTTTATGCATGTCAGCTAATCGTGCAACGCCAATGGAATGCTCTCGGAAAACGTGGGTCATCAACCCAAATAAATCTTAGAAACCCCCCCCAAAATTTCTCAAGAGGGCAAAATTGGCATATCCTCTTTAAAGACAAGATGTAAAGACTGCTTCTTCCTTCAAATCTCAAAATCGGCCGCCAGGACAATAAAGTGCCCCATGGACCGCATTTCTCTTACAGGGACAAAGTTGGCCCAAGGAAGTGTTTACAGCGTGACTTTTTGCTGCCTTCTTTGGTAGATGTAATGGGAGACGCAGCGCAGAGTGGTGAAGTCTGAGCTGCAGGGTCCCTGGTCAGCGAGCACATGGGCCCCACGGGGTCCGTACACCGATTCCGTCCTGTGCGTGAGCCCCATGAGCCCCCATCCCATAACCCCGCGGCCGCTCTTGCTCCTGGAAATAAATGTCCCCGTTACAGAAAACTCTCCATTTTAATGTCAAGCACTGGGAGTTTGTACCTCCAAATGAGCGGTAATTGCTAGCCATTCTGATGCGAACACCCCTTCGACAAGGATCCTTACAGGTTTCCTCCCTCCCTCTGTCTTTTCAATCTCGATGTTTCACGGTTTCCACCAAAAGCAGATGCCTAGACTGTTTTTGCAAAGTAGCCACGCACGGAAGAAAAAAGAACTAGTGAATTCACTTTCCGTTCCCTGGAAGTTCACCAGAGACACAGCAATCGATGCCGGTAAGAGAAATGGCTTTTTAAGGAGGCTGGTTAAAACCCCGCGTGCACACACACAAAAGAAGTGAAGAGCGCGCACGCTGGGCAGGAGGCATTTTCTTCCGTCACACATAGGTGTCCTGGCAAAGGTTCGGACAGTCCTGACCCAATCCCCCTGCGGCCCAGTCCTGGCTTTTTGTGCGAAAAGGGGAGGCCCACGGGGGTGCTCCCCAAGCTCGGGAAGGCCCCCCCGAGTGAGCTCGCTGACACAGCGGTTCTGCTCCCATCTCCCAGGACGGCGGCGGCCTCCTTCCGAGCCCGCGACCTGCAGCGGCACCACCGTGTCCCACTTACCTGTGCGAGAGCCAAGTTGCAGGGGTGCCCGGCGGGCACCGTTGGTGAACCGTCTGACCTTTGGTGGCTCAGGTCATGGCGTCAGAGCCTGGTGTCAGGCTCTGCACTGGCGGGGAGTCTGCGTGAGATTCCCGCTCTCCTCCCTCTGCCCCTCCCGCTTGTGCTCTCGCCCTCTCGCCCTCTCGCCCTCTCCCTCCCGACAATAAATAAACAAATCTGTAAAGAGAGAGCGCCAAGCTGCCGCCGGTGCGCTCCTTCTGCAGACCTGGCGGGAAGAACAGACCCAGCCGGGCCCCCCGGCCCCCCGCCCACGGCAGAAGATTCCAGAGCCGCAGGTACAGGCTGAAGGTCAGGCTGCCCTTGAAATGAGGCCGGTTGGCAGAAAAATAACCTCTCTGATGATTACAGAAGCACCAACATTCAGGCTCCTCGTGGGCCAGCTTGCTACTCGGGAGCCCCTTCCCGGCCCCTCCCCTAGTCTTGAGCTCCATGGAAGGCTTTCAGGGGCTTCTCTGTGCTTACAGGATTATGCATTTTTTCTCTCTCTTTTCCCATCCCTACTTACATAGGCTCCCCCTTGTCCCCCAGATCAAGCCGTTCCTGAATGTGCCTTCAGTTCCGGCCCATCGTTCCGGGCTCGTCCACTTCTGTCCTCTGTGCCTGAGCCCCATGGAGCCAGGCCATCCCCAGAGTCCACGGCCTGGGCACCTGCACTTCTGTCGGCCTGGGCACAGAGGTCCGTTACCCTTCGTTTCCCTGACAACTCCTCGTCTTTCGAGGACACGACGCCACCTCCCTGTGTCAACTTGCTGAAGCTGCAGTAACAAAGCATCACAGACTGGACGATTGGCCGGCCAAGCGCATCAGCTCAGAGCTCTGGAGGCTGGACAGCCGAGTGCGTACTGTGTCCCGGCTGCTTCCCGGAGGCCTGACGGAGACGCTGCCCTGCGTCTCTCTCTCTGCTTCTGGGGGTTTGCTGGAAATCTTTGACATTCTCTGTCTCGGACGAGCACGGCCCTGACTTCTGCCTTCAAGTTCGCATTCTCCCTGCGTGTGTGTCTGCATCCAATTCCCCCATTTCTCAGGGACACCGGTCATATTGGATTAGAACTCTGCTTCTCCCCACCAAAGATCTCATCTTAGTCTGACATCTCCAAAGACCCTGTTTCCGAATGAGGTCACAGGTCCTGGAGGGTTAAGACTTGGATATATATATATCTTTTGGGGGGACACCCTCCACAGATCTCCTCTTTCCTGCTTCCTGCTCTGCCCCACCCCAGCCAGTGGACCCAGGCCCCCCCTCCATGAGCCCTAGGGCTATTTCACTTTCTCATCCCTGCTCCCGCTGTCTGTGCCCTTGAGGGTGGGAGCAGGGAGGACATCTTTCTGCGGGGTCCCCACACCACACGGCCTCAGAGCAGGGACGAAGAAGACAAATGATTGTCCAACTGACAAGTTGCTTTGAGTCCTCATCTTCAAACTGGTTAGTGTTCCCTCCCTCTGGGTCTGTAAATTCCTTTGGGGCGGGTCCCTATCCTGCGCTTCTTTCCCATGTCCTAGGGTGCTGGCGAAGCCGTGGGCACTGCGGGAAGGCAGAGAGGACCACACTGTGCCGTCCACAGGCCCGGGAGCGTGCTGGGCCCTCTGCCAGCTCTCAGGGGAGGACCCTGCCGAGGGGACTGGGCCGAATGGCGCAGAACCAGAACTGCATCGTTCCCACAGAGACAAAGGCCCGATTTCTCCCCAAGTCAACTTGCTCCTGAGAAAAGAATTTTCCTTTCTGCAACTTCTCCTTAATCAAGCACTCTTGGCATCTGAGAGTCCACAGTCGGTATTTTTCTAAACACATTTGGGTTGCTAATCTCTTGACCTTGATGTGAATCTCTGAGCAAACATTTTTAGCATTTGAACAAAAGTAGTGCCTGTCACTAATTTTCAGCCAACCCCGCATTGTGAAGCATTGGAGTGGGGGAGAAAGAGCTTCCTGGCTCACCTGGCAAGTGCTCTGTTTCCAACTAGCTCTGGTCTCAAGTTTCCAGGTGTGCTCAGGAACTTTAAAGGGCAAACATCCTGTGCTTTATCCTAAGGCTACACCTTCTAATTGATGTAGACACAACACAAAGGAAGCAAATGCCTTCGTTATCTGGCCCAGGGAGATGTCACAAATGTGCCCTTCCCGCTGCCTCCCGTGCACACACCTAATTGCTGGTTAGGGATCTTCCCTCCTGGTCCCGCAAGCCTGGCTTTCCCATCTACTGTGTTCAAGCCTTCCTCCCGCTCCAGGCCCTCCCCTCGGAAGAGGACAGAACAGGCCCCCGGGAGGTGGAACTGTGACCGAGCTTTACTACGTTGTGGTTGGTGCTTTTAAATAGGGCTTTTTTGTGGAATAAATACCATAGCTCAACATTCACTCTTTTGAAATATACCATTCAGTGGTTTCCGCGGAGTTCTGCAAACACCAGCACCGTCTCGGGCTAGAATGTTTCCACCTCCCAAAGATGCCCCGTCCCCATTAGCAGTCACCCCCCACCCCCGTCCCTGGCAACCACTAATCTACTTTCTGTTTCTGTGGATAAAGAGGAAGATTAGCTCGAGGGATTGGCTTGTATATTTAATGCTTTGCTCAGTAAACAAGGACAAAATACAAAGACTCAACAGTTTAATTTTCTAGGGAACTCATTCTATGCCATTGAAAGAAAAACTGTGACTTTTCATTAGGACCGATGGATTTATTTAATTCCCACTCCTGAGAGACGGACCAGGGGGAACGAGGTACCCGGGACGCCGACGCTGCCTCCTCAGTCTCCCCGGGTGTGATGGGGCCTCCCCGAGAGCCCGTGGCCGTGGGGTGCGGCCAGAAAGGCCGCTGGTAGCAGGTACTTAGGAGAGGACAGTGTTCACAAAGGGAGCACGGGGAAGCCCTCCCTGGGTCTGTGGGGCGGCTCTGGGGGCACAGCACTCAGCTCCTCCCCGAACCTTCCCAAAGGTGCATTTCCCAAGGATGACAGTTTGGGGGGACACCCTCCGGCGGTGAGCTGGGGGCCAAGACCTGAAGGTCTAATGCCTTTGCGCCCTCGTTGCCCGGCTCTGGGCAGAATTAGATCAGACGAATCGACACTTTCTGATGGTCACTTCGGCGCGTAAAAACCATAAAGCGAAGCGGTTTGGAGACATCGCAGGCCCTTACAAACACCTGGGGAGCAGGGCCCCCTGATGCCGGGGCTCTCGCCACTGTCGGAGGCTCGGCGGAGAGCCTTGTGCGCGTAGTTTCCTACATATTGTCCTGCAATGACCCAAAAAAGTAGGAATACCATTATGCCCTTTTCACCCCCAAGGACACTGAGAAATCTTACATGTGGTGTAAGTAGGACGAGGAGCGTCTTGAGTCTGAGCCAGGCTGTCACCCAGGAAGGCCAGCCGCCCGCCGACTTGCCCAGGGGAAGGGCCAGAGGGGAGGAGGCCTGGGGGGCCTTGGGAGGGGGCAGCGGTGAGGGGCAGAGTCACAGTCCCGGCTCCGATCTGTCTCCCGCAAAGGCCTCCTTGCTCAGCTGCCCTGGCGTCCCCTGTAGGCTGCAGACACTGTGCAGTTCTCGTGTCCCAGAGGGTTTGGCAGGACTCGGGCACAAGGGAGGCTTTGAGAGCCAAGCAAATGCTGGGCAGGGGGCAGCAGCGGGGCACCCCTGTGGCAAGTGGGGGCTAGTCCTCCCGTAAGACGAGCGCATCCCGGACCCACCGGGCCCAGCGCTGCCCCACAGGCAGGGGCCGCGAGGAGTGGGAAGGGCTGCCACAGCCCCCAGGCCCGACCCCAAGGGCAAGAGCACTTGCTGCGGCCGTTGGGGGCCGTTTTCACAGCCAGATCGAGCCACTTCCCAAGAAGAAATAAAAATGAGTAGATCGTAGCCCTTTAACTCAACTTTGTAGCTTCGACCAATATCGTTAGGAGAGGGCGATTAGAACGGGAACTCTGAAGCCACCAGAGGGCCGGGCACGAATCAGGAAAGGTGTGACCTTGGAGAAGTTGGACCAACCTGTCCGTGCTTCAGTTTTCTCATCGGCACAATGTGCACAGACGGGGCCGTGGGTGAGGACAGGGGCGCCTGGGGCCGAGGGAGCCCCGGCAGGCACTAGCTCTCTTCCCAGGGAGGGTGGCTTCCGGGGGGCCAAGCCACACGCTTGATGCTGGGAGGGTCTCAGAATGGGAAGCTGTTCTTCAAAAGCTGTGAGAAAGCTTACCTGTAAACATCCCAAAACAGGCAGCTAGTACCTGTGGGCGACGGGGAGCCGAGGGGGTGACCGGGGGCAGGCCCGTAGGTTCTGGAGGCGCCTCCCGAGGCACCGAGGACATGGAGTGCCGCTTACAAAGAGCCGGAGGCCGCCGTCGCTCGGGTCGCCAGGTACTGGGGGCGGAGAGGGCCCTGCACGTCCTGCCTGCCTCTGTCACCTTCTGTGCCCTGTCCCCCCCATGCCCATCCGTTCGCTGGCTTCCCAAACAGCCCAGGGCCATGCTCAGGGTGCTGGATGCTGTGGGCCATAAAGAAGCATAATCACGATTTCTTTTTTGAGCCGCAGACAATCTTATGGGGCATTCTACGTAATTATTAATGTTCCAAGATTCTTAAAAGAACCCAGTCATCGAGACGAGATTACCACCCAGAGTGTACTCTCGCCTGGAGTCAGTTCAAGCTTTCGGGAGCTGTGGCAAAGGGCACCGACCCGAGCGCCCTGCGGGGCGGGGACTGTTGTCCATTCGAGGGGACAGAGGCACAAACAGGGTCGGCTACGGGACGCGGCCTCGCACCCACTCTGAGGAGCGTTGTGGAGACAAACAGGGAAAACATGCGACCTTGTCATAAACGTTTAGTTCTGCTTCCTTTTAAAACTGTGTGCGTGCGTTTCACGAACGTGAAGAATGCGTGTAGACCTGACATCCCAGCTCAGGGCAGAGGGAAGACAGGTGACGGCAGCCAAACCCGCGAGGCCCACGCCGGGCCTGGGAGGGCGAGCGGGCAGCGGCGGCGGTGGGCGGCGAGGCTTCGGCTGCGCCTGGGTCTTTGCGGGACGAGACCTCCAGGGCCCCTTGACGGCAGCTCAACAGAGACGGACTGAGCCCCGCAGTGTGTGCGTGTGTAAGACATTTAGGGAAGGGCCGGGCCAGGAGGAGCCGTGAAAATGGCGCCAGTGACTCGTGAGCAAACTTGTCATTGCTCGTCCACGGAATCGCTTCTCCGGAGGGAAAAGGGGCCGTGCAGCCCAGCGGGTGAGGGCACGAGCCCTGCCGTCAGAAGGCCTGGTTTTGAATCTCTCCTCGGTTATCCACTGCCAAGCCAACTTGGATGAGTCCCTTAACTTCATGCCTCAGTTTACTCAAGTCAAAATGCAGGTGAGAAAGTCCCCACGTATGTCGCCGGGAGGCTGCACTAAATGGTTGGCTTTGTGTAAACCTTAGAACAGTCCCTGGCACGTCGTAAATTCTAAGGCAATTTCTCAATGCCTTGGATTTTAAAATAATGAAGAACGCCACCCCGTGATCTATGTCAAGTTCATTTAAATACTGAAAGGATAAACAATATATTTATAATGGTTAACTCTGGACAGAAGAATTACACAGGATTTTAACTTTTTTTAATGCTTTTTAATGCTTATCTATATTTTCTCAATTTGTTGCCAATAATAAGCAGGACTTCTACAAGGAGAACAAAGCAATGCCAGTGATAATTAGGTCTTTGGCCATAAGGAACGATATAATCTTTGTATAACATTAAAAGGCTAGAATGAATTTGGCACCTATTGTTTTATTTGGATCTCCGGACACCCTGTCCTTGTCCCCATGAGGACAGAGGAGGTGATGAGTGAAAGACCCGACAAGTTGCACCGCTATTCTAGCTGGGGTCTCAGCCTCAGCAGGAGTTTACCTGTTTGGCCAAAGATCTCCCTTTGCTTCTTATTTGCAGTGAAAAAAACATAGAAATGCAATTTGCGGATATCTGTACTGATATTTCAAAGCCCCTAGCAGGTATAAGCGATATGCTAAAATGTCCAGGAGCCCCTGGAATTCTTAAGCCTTCTACAAGATTAGTGCTTTGGAGGAAGTCATTGGAAGGCCCTGCCTCAGAAGCTCTGCTTTCTTATGCATGCCTGCTCGCTAAGTCTGAAAACCATGACAAAGCAGGAGGCTTCGGCGGGCCAGGGGTCCTCCGGGCAGATTCAAATGCCTCTGACCCAGTTTTTTCAGTTTCGGAATGCCTGCAAGATCTGGAGAAGGTGCCCAAGGCTACGTGCTGGCGAAGGCTCTAAGCCGGGCTGCCTGAGGGGCAACTGTGCTGCCCTCAGTTTCCCTCTGAGTTTTACCGATTTGATATTCTTCCCCCCCCCCTCCGCCGTGTTGTCGCTTTCCATTTCTGCCCTCGGGTCCTGACCCGGCCCCTCCACATCACGAACCCGGAAACCCTCTGGATGCTTATGAAGGAAAAATGCTACAAAATTGCCCAGGACTGAAGACCTCTGGGGGTGGGTGGGCATAGTCGTGAGACTTAAAAAAAATATCAACACGAAAGACTTCAAAATGGGGGTGTGTGTGCGAAGAGGACCAAGAACTTCTTCCCCCCACCCCACCCCCACCCCCCCCCATCCCCCCCGCCCGCCGGTCGCCGGAATGTTCTTTCTTGCTCTTTGTCGAGCAGGTGAGTGACCTCAGCCCCTCTGTTCTCCCAGCGTGGAAAATGTGCCCTGCCCATCACTGCAGGGCCCGGGCCAGCCCCCGCGGAGCCAGGGAGGCCAGGGAGGAAGACTCTTTCCGTGCGTATGAATACCTTTTCCTTGTAGGAATCACGGACACCTACGTGATCTTGTCCGAGGGCTCCGACCAGTCCTGGGGGCGGAGCGGTGAGAAAAACCAACTCGTGGAAGCGGTGAAGCGGGCCAGGCGTTCACCTGAGTAAGCGCTTTGGGTTCTTCTCTGATCCTCGGGAGAACCCGTGGAGAGGGAGACGCTCGTTCCCTTTTCACGGATAAGGAAACTGAGGCGGGAGGGGCTAAGTCACCTACCCGAGAGCTAAAGAGGGCAGGCAGAATGCCAGCTCAGACTCACTTCCCGGGCCCGGAGCCGGAGCTCTCAGGTCAGGCGGCCGGGGCCAAAGCAGCCCCGCGATGAGCCGGCGCGGCGGAGCGAGCCCCTGGTCATGGAGGAGTCGAGCCCAGGCCTCCCAAACTCCAGGATAATACAGTGCACACGCAAACACACACGTCCCGGACCGGACTGACTGGGTAAACAGCCCCACTTAGAAAAAAAAGAAGTTCCTGCCATCGGTTCATCACCTTCGGCCACAGCCTCCGTGTAGGTACGCATAGGACTGTGCATGTTCAGATGGACGAGCGGAAGGGCCTTAACACAGGGAGACCCGTGGGTGCCCTGTAACAAAGGTTTGCTGAGCGCCAACCCTCTGATAGGCCTGGGCTGAGGCGCACGGAGCACAGAGATGAATGGGACGGGGGCTCGGCCTCCCCAAAGCTGCGTAAACAGAAGGGCCACGAACCCAGCAGTCAATGTAAACAGTTGTATAAACACATAAACACAAGTGATAAATGCAGAGGGGCAAAGTCCAAGAGTTCACCCTCCCTCCGAAGGGCAAACAGGTTGGTCACCGAGGTGAGCAGGAGACCCTCTGGGACAGTGAGCTGTCACTGCCCGGACTCCCTGGGCACCCGGGAGGCGGCTTGCCCAGAACCTCGGGCTGGAGAGCTTTGAGGGCCAGGAGCCCCGGGCTCGGGCCTCCCCTTGTGTCCAGACACCGGTGCCCTCAGGACAGACGGGAGGGGATCAAAGGAGCCCCAGGCACTGCCCGCGACGTCCCACCCTGGCCGGGGCCTTACACTAGCCAGAGACCCCACACTTTCCCTGTAACAAACAGAAGCAGATTTTAAGGTGTTATTCTCTGTGTTGACCTACTTGGATGATCTCACTCATCTCAACACATCGTCCAGGTGTTCTGCGAACGGCTGTGCTGTCCACGTGAGAATGCGCGGTGGAGGAATGAAGGGCTCCGGGCCAGAGACACCTGCTTGCACCGCTGTCACTTACTCGCTGAATTTCCTCTAGCTCAGTATTTAACCTTTCTGTGCCTTGGTTTCCTTACCAGGAAGATGGGAATATGCCCATTACACCCACGGAAGAACATCATGGAGCAATACGAGATAATGTAGGTAAAGAATTTCATAGAATGGGGGCGCCGGGGTGGCTCAGTGGGTTAAGGCCTCTGCCTTCAGCTCAGGTCGTGATCTCAGGGTCCTGGGATCGAGCCCCCCATCGGGCTCTCTGCTCAGCGGGGAGCCTGCTTCCCCCTCTCTCTCTGCCTCTCTGCCTACTTGTGATTTCTCTCTCTGTCAAATAAATGAATAAAATCTTAAAAAAAAAGAATTTCGTAGAATGACTAGCCTATTAGGGGTAGTCAAGATATATTCTAATATAAGAGGTGTATTCTAATAAACATATCTAATAAATCCAGTATATAGTTTTCTAATGATAAATCTAATATATATAGTTACATACATAAGTCTAAAATTCATTAGACTTAAAAAACCAAATAATTTATTTTAAAGTGATAATTGTCTCTGAACTAATGAGGTCACCTTTAATATATTTTTCCCCCCTTTGGGACCTTCAAATTCTATGTAAGTTTTATGAGATGTCGCCACGCAGGGAAGGGACAATTAATTAAAGGGGTAATGTTTTATAAACGTGATTTGATTCAGTGTTACCACTAAATATTAAAATCACTTTGTCTGTCTGGCTTCAAATATGTTAGGAGTACCAATGATTAAAAATATATATATAATAGAAAATTTCATAACACCCATCAAAATAGAATACAATGAGCTCATGTTTCCAGTATCCCATTTTGATAACCAATAATTCATGGCCATTGTGTTTCATTAATAACTGATCTACTGGACTTTTTAAGCAAACCCCAGGCATCGTCACATGCCAGTAATTTGGGGACTATATGATTATGCTAATACAGAAGAACTTTGTAGCCAGTGATTTTCCTGAATTAATCTATGGTACATTTCATTGGTAAAGCACAGATTTGATAAAACACAGTTTCCCATCCTTCCATGGAGTTGGATCACTAATAGAGCCTCCATTAATCAATAATGAATTTATTAATAGTAGTAACGAGGACTGATTTTTTTGAGTGTCACTTCCCTGCCAACACTGGTCTATACTAAATAGCTTCGAGGAAAATAAGGCTTACACAGGTGAATTATTTTGCCCCATCTGAAAAAAAACTGGTAAGTAGCTAAATAGAGATCTGATCTTAAGTCTGTAGAAATTCGAGAGTTGGCAACCGCCCCATTGGGAAAACTTCTATTGAGATGACCCTTTTACCTGAATAGGTCTACATGTGTGTCCTGGTAATACTTTAAAATGTTCCTCGGTGCACGGACACAATGTCTTGTAGCCTCACCACACTTCCCATTTAAATCAGATATTAACCTTGACTGTCTTCAGAGTAGAGTTGTTTTAAAAAAAAAATATGAAAAAGGAGCATAAGCAGCCACTTCCTGGCTCTCCGATGTGAAGCTTAGATCTGTGAGTAGCTGCTGAGGTTCCGGGCATCACGCCAGCCCACCAAGCCCCTCACTCCCTCCCTGCTCATCCCCCAGACCCCTGCCCCACCAAGCGGGCTGAAGTCCGCAAGGTGCAGAGCCCCTCCCCTAAACCCAGCGAGTGCCACGGAGAAGCAGCGCTGGGCAGAGCGACTGGGGGCACCGCCAGCATCCCGGAGACAAAGCCCCACTTTATCAAAGCGGGGTGCCAACTGGCCTTCCTTTGCACGTGGCTGACAACGAAGCCTGACTCGGAAGACGGGACTGACCGGAGGGTGCCTCCACTCCAGCAGCGGCCAACTGTGTCGACTCAGAACCTGCGGCCAGTGAGGACGCGCGCGTTTCAGGAAATCCCCACGCGATCCTATCCTTTGGCCATGGAAGCCGATTCTTCGTTGTAATGTACACAAAACCCTGAACTAAATAAACATCTATTTGACTAAATTGACCCAATTGTGAATAGTAAGTTTCTGCCACTGGGCCAAGTAAAGGCTTGCTAGAGAAATTGTGTTCAGTTTTGGGGGGAAACAAAAAAAAAGAGAGAGAGGGGGGAAATGAGCATGTTTGCATGGAAACGGATGGCCTCTATAATCTTACCTGCTTATTAGTATTACATGATGTAGGTTTTAATCACCACTTTTCATTGTATGAAATAGAAATTATCCAAACAATGTATTAATTGTGTATGTTTCGCAGCAAACGTGCGCAGCTTTGGACCTCCTGGGGAGAGACTCGCACCTGCCGAGCCCCGGTGGGCACCTAGGGCCACGCGACTCGTGGTAGTCGATGACGTGCGGGGAGATGCGACTGCCAGCTTCCCCGGCCAGCAGGTCTGCTCCTACCCCGGACTTCCCGGAGCTCTTTCCCTGTTCCCGTCCCCAGGCCGGGGTGCAGGGGTCCTAGAGTGGGGCAGTGCCCTTGGCTGATGTCACTACAGGGAAATGAACCTTGCTGCTTTCAGCCACTGAGAATCTGGGCTTTCTGTCCCTTTAATTTTGCTTGTTTGCATGTGTGTGTTCTTTGTTTTGTCATCACAACGTAACTTAGGCGATCCTGAGGATTTGGGTGATTTTTCCTTGTAACAGAAAGTCCTTACTTCATTGGTTATTTCCTGCACACTCTGTGCTGTAGATTGGAAAATTCGCATCCAAAAGAAACAGCTGCTTCTTTCATTCATTCCACCCAACCTTGTAGAAAAATATAGAAACGTTTGAAAGGAACTGACTTGGAATCGTAGGCTTTGAGAACGGCGGCCATCATCTCCACGGGGAAGAGAAACACCCGTGGGGATGCGAGTTCGGGTAATAGGGTGGGATTAGAGATGCCCTTCCTGATAGCACGCTCACACTTGGGGAGGTCCTGTGTGTGTGGTGAAGACTCAGCCCCTCTCTGAATGATGCCGAGTTTGGGGAGGATGCGGTCCCCACTCAGGTCACCGCCACCCCACCCCACTTGGGTGCATTCTCCTCTAGGAGTGTGTACAGATCGTGCCTGCAGGCATTCCGGCAGTCAGGGCAGAGAGACCTCCTCTGGGGGCGGGGTGGGGGCAGCTCAGGTGAGAGAAAGGGCAGCTTTCCATCCCTGGTTCCCGCGTCCTTCAGCCTCCGGGTCTGAAGCACTTCCTGGAGAGGACAGGCAAAGCGATTTGACGTCAGGCACATGTGGCTCATCTCTGCATAGCAGATTTCCACGCTTTTCTAAAGCGAGAAGCTACTGCGAGGGAAACACCAGTTCTCTGGCTGGCGAGGAACACTTCTACAGCCGACTTGGAGGTGTGTCCCGGGGTTCACCCTTCCCCAATCCTCATTAATGGCACAATGGCTCCTCCTTGGTTTCCTAAAAGAAAAGTCTCTGACCTTTTAATGAGTCTTGCCACGATCTTAGCATAATTATGGGTGTATTCCCTATGTACATGTATTAGCCGTTACCTCTGTGGGATTTGGGAGAAAGAGAAGGTGCTGAGTTGGACCCACTGAACTGGAAGCAAGCCGTTTGCAACGCCAATGCCACGTAGACTAGCAAACAAACCACGTTAGCTGCTCAGCTGCTGGGTGGCCTGGATAACCGAGGGCCTGGGAGGCGCCTCAACAATGGAAATTCACCATCTGAGTTCCGGAGGCCAGAAGTCCGAGATCAAGGCTGTTGGCGGGCTTGGTTCCTTCTGGGATTGGGACGGAGAGTCTGCTCCAGCCCCTCTCCTGGCTTTGTGTGGCTTGCTTGCAGTCTTTGCTGTTCTTGTCTTTATCTTCCCGTGACACTCATTCTGTGCCTGTGTTCGGGTGGAAATTTCCTCTTTTGTGAGGACGCCGGTCATACTGGATTAGGGGTTCTCCCTCTTCCACTCTAACCCTGTCTTAACCAATCACATCTGCAATGACCCTATTTCAAAATAAGGTCATATTCTGAGGTGCTTCCTACAGGTTAATCCCACGGGTTAGGATTTCAACATATTAGTTTGGGCAGGGCGGCGGCGGGGGCACAGTTCAACCCATAATACATAGGTAGCTTACGCCAGAAATTATGATTTAGGTAATGCTTGTGCATCTGTATGTCATCACCATAGGTCAGTTAGAAGGAAAACGATAAACTTTACTTTCGTCCAACATTTTCTTTTTTTTTCTTCCTTTTCGTCATCTGAGGTTATGGTTGGATTACAGACTACATCTTAACCCAACCCAGAGGGGCAGCTCCGGGTGAGTGATTAAGGACTAGTTCATGGGCAAACCTCCTGGAAACAGGGAGTGACATAATCAGGAGGGGGAGGAAACGGGATCAGGGAACAGTGGGGGCAGCTACAGCATCGGGGACCGGGCGAAATCTAGCCTGTAGCGCGTGCATCCTTGCGAACTTGGCAGCAGGAAGCAGGAGGAAGAGCACAGGGTTTGCTAGGGAAGCTCCAGCGTGAGCCCCGGCACGGGTGTGCGTGCTCTCTGCTAGCTTGCAGGAACCCCCGAGTCTGAAAAAGTGGGATGCTGATGCCGGCTCTGGTTTACCTCGTCCGTGGGTTTTGCTAAAAATAAAATAAAGTAACGTACAGAAAAATGCTGCATAAGCTGTAACCACATGACGGGGCCACTGTCCCATCAGATCTTAGGACAAGGACCGAGATACACTGACTCCGTGCCCCACATTTTGTACGCAGTCGGGTGTTGGGATGGGGAATACAATAAATGAATGAGTGCTTCTGGAACAATTGTTAAGATCTTTATAGGGACACGATTTATGTGTCTATTGGCTTCCTTGTCTGTAACAATTTTCATTTCCCGCAACCTGTATCGGCGTGTACATTGCACGTTATTCCCCTTATCATAACTTCGCCGCTTCCTTTGTCACACACTTGGATGTGGACGTGATTATAGACACAGGCAGATTTTTGAACGGAGGCCCCTCTAAAGTTTGGTGGCCTCAGCCGACCACCGTTGACCTAGCCTGTGGCCGAGCACGTCGGCAGTTCAGCCTGGGCTCCGCGGGATGATTTTTGTTGTGTTTTGTTAAGATTTTATGTATTTGAGAGAAAGTGAGAGAGAGCATGACTGGGGCAGGGGCAGTGGG
The DNA here is from genome assembly GCA_028533885.1 of Nasua narica. Lineage (NCBI taxonomy): Eukaryota > Metazoa > Chordata > Mammalia > Carnivora > Procyonidae > Nasua > Nasua narica. Next base: position 2,577,809 of record CM052811.1, on the reverse strand, counting down.
AGAGGGAGAAGCAGCCCCCCCCCCCCACCACCTGCTGAGCAGGGAGCCCAGGAGGAGGAGTTCTGTCCCAGGACCTGGGATCATGAGCTGAAGGCAGGCACTTAACTGAGCCACCCAGGTGCCCCGCGGCTGGATGGTTTTTCTGATCCGTCCTGGGCTCCTTCCCAGGTCTGCAGAGGTCCTGGGGCCGCTGTGAGCCAGCTCAGGTGAGCCTGCCCGCCTGGGCTCTTGTCTGCATGGGTTCTCCGACGGGATAGTGGGGCCAGCTCCTTTCGCGCATGCGCTCTCAGCTCCGGGAGCTCTGGTTTGTTCGAACATTCTTGGGTGCGAGCGGAGACCCGCGGGGCTTGGGCACCCTGCTCCAGGCACGGGATCGTTTCCGCTGCATTCCATGGGCCAAAGCGGGCACTGATTAGCCCAGGCAGAGGGGTGGGAAAGTAGACTCCATCTCCCACCCAAAGCACCTCCATTCAGGGAGGGCACGTGGTCCCCCCAGGCACTGTCCAGGTCCTAGGCTCCACCCGCGGCCCCTCCCTCCAAGGCACCTAACTCGAACTGCCCACCTCTCACTCCTCCGGAAACAAAGGGACCCTGGGTGTTCGGTAGTGGAGATGCTGACCCTGGGAGGGGACCCAGGCACCGTTCCAGAGGCCGACCTGCCTGCCAGATCTGGGGCTTAGTAAGGGCAGAAATGTAATCACGTTGCTGATTATTAGAACGCATGTTATCCGTTTGGGGACGCTGCTCGGAAATCATTAAAATGCTATGTAATCATTGGTCTATGTGTATAATTTTCTGTATGCATGTCCAAATACACTTCTTTCCCCAGCCTTGTTGGGAATAATAATTCACGTCAGCGAATCTTCCAGCAACTTAAGGTTAGGCTTTTCGCTTTAAGTAGCTCAAAACAAGGGAAATTGTTTTTGGATAGTTTCTTAAGACACATACAGCGTTCCTGTGATTTCTTAACGGGCTCCGAGCTGTCCCCGCTGCTCTCTAGCCAGACCGCGGCTTGTAATGACCCGCGTCCCTTCTCCCAAAGTCTGGCCGCGTGTCTCCCAGGTGGTCAAGGTGAGTACGTGCGTTGGAGATTGAAATGAACTGAGTCCTGAATAGAAATACAAACTCATATTAGTATCTCAGCTGTAGCGTGCGGGTACTTAGCATCTCTGGTACTGGGGACAATCAAGGGACCTCTTCCGAGGGACAGCCTGGGCCAACGTGAAGTTCTCTGAAGCTCTATCCTTGTTGGGTTCTCATGTGCACCTTTGACATTTCTCCCTTCCCCTCCTCAGTGCCTGTGGCTGGGTCCACCCTCCTTCCCTGCCGTGCCCCGCCTCCTCGTCCCTCATTTCTGGTCTGGGGACTGTCCCTGCTCCTCCTCAGGGACCCCAGACGCTCCCGCCTCAGAGCCGGTGTGCTTACTGACTTCCCGCCCCAACGCCACCGAGGAGAAGGGACGTCCCGGCCTGGCTGGTCGCTCTCCTCCGTCAGGATTGGTCCCCCCTCCCACAAGACTCTCCGTCCCCCCAACTTAAACTTTCCTCACGGGTTCATTGACTTTCATTTGTTCACCGACATTTCTCCTCTGCTGATTCCACGGGAAACGGCTGTTTTCCAGGAGTTCAGGCCTTGCCGGCCGGAGGGCCACAACCAAACTGTTGGCGGGCGGAGGCAACAAGGTGCTGAGCCTCATTCCCAGACGAGGGTGAATGCTAGTGAGGCCTAGGAAGGTGTCTGTGAGTGACGAGAATGGGGGACACACGCCACATCGGGGCTCAGGCCCTCCGAGGCCTCGGCAGGCCGGGGCCGGGGCCGGGGTTCCTCTCCCCCGATCTCGGCTGTGCCCCTGCAGTGCAAGGGAGGGAAAGAACTTTCCGGGAAGAGGAGTGGTCGCAAATGCAGTTACCAGGATGAACCCAGCTTTTAGTCCGAGTCTGTTTTGTGGTTTGGAGGCACTTCAGTCTCTCGAGATGTTGAAAAACACATGTTTTTGACTAATGGACCCGCAGCCAATTATTTTCTGCGTCTGCAAAGGTCAGATTTGTGGTTTCCGATCCTTCGTGGCCTGGTGCGGCCCAGAGACGGAGCCTGGCGACACAGCCGGATGGCCTTGGGGCTGGCGCTCGGAGCAGCTCCCTGGGATGGCGCGTGGCTCTCACACCCAGCAGGCTCCCCTCCTGGGTTCGCGCACGGGGCCTTTTCCAGCACCTGCTGTTTACAGAGAAGATGTCAACAACCCAGAGATACACAGGGTCTTATTAGGGGGTTGCTGGGGGTGGGGGCGGGCAGAACTGGAATATAAAACAAATTCTGACAACCAGGGGCCTGATCGCACCCAGGAGGAGCCCTGCCAGCTCCTAGAGGGAGTGAAGCCCTGGGGTGTGGCTGCAGGGACACCCGGGCCCCGCCTCGGGATTTCTCTCCGCAAAGGTAACCCGCAGATTATTTTTGGAGCCTCATAATAAACACCTGTCTTCCCCAAATAAACCGCACTTTTTACGTATCCTTTTTTTATTGCTGCTTTCCTCCTGATATTGTTAAGAACTAAATCAGTGCTTTGATCCACCATATGTGAGACAGAATGGGTCGAGTACAAAGCTTGGAGCGAGCTAGTGTGAGCCCCACGGCCGTGGACAGGGAGCGTAGGTGCCCCCCCCAGGGCTGCCAGATGCAGACCCCCCAGGATCAACATCACCAAATCATTCTGGGAGAATCTCCGGCAGGAGGAATATTTAAAAAGACCTCTCTGGGGGCACCTGGGTGGCTCAGTTGGTGGAGCATCTGATTATTGGTTTTGGTTAGGTCATGATCTCAGGGTCATGGGATCAAGCCCTGCCTTGGGCTCTGTGCTCAGTGAGGAGACCGCTTGAGATTCTCCCTCTCCCTCTCCCCCTCCCACCCCACATACTCTCTCTCTCACTAAAATAAATAAATACATCTTTCCTGTCTAGCCACAGGGAAGAGGTTAATTAAATCATAGTACAAACATTTTGCTAATCTTCTGATATCATTCTTGAAAAAACTGATAATATCAAAAGCCTATGCCATGCTATTAGGTGAGAAAAAGCAAGAGCTACCAACCAATATGAATGTTATGGTTGAGAGTTCTGTTCCATACCACGCACGCGGGTGTGGATGTGCTTCATGTCTACGGAGAATAAGGACTCCATCCGTATTTACAGGGGCTTCGGCTGGGCGCACTGTGTGTGCTTTCTGTTTTATGACTTCCTGTATTTCAAAATCTTTATAATGTATGCAAACAAAGATACCAAAAGAAATTTGTTTTAATTCTATTTTAATTCTCCTTTCAACCTTCCTCAAATAATAAAAAGGTTTCACGGGAGGTTTCTGGTGCCAGACTATAGAGAAAGAAGAGGTCCCAAGTTCCTTTATTTATTTATTTATTTATTTATTTATTTGAGAGAGAGAGAGAGAGCACACAAGCAGCGGGGAGGGACAGATGAAGAGGGAGAAGCAAACTCCCTGCTGAGCAGAAAGCCGGACCCAGGACTTGATCCCAGGACACCGAGATCATGACCTGAGCCGAAGACAGAGGCTCAACCCACTGAGCCGCCCAGGTGTCCTCCCTCCCCCAAGTTCTTTTTACAGAATCAGAATAAAACTGGCACAAAAGCCTGACAGGTGACAGCGTGATGACCTGTAGTCTCCTACAGGTGTGTCGGCACACATCCACAAATGTATGTGTGTGACACGTCTCTATTCGTCCTTTCGGCTTCTCCCTGCGTCAGGACCCTCTTCCCATTGTACCAAGCTCCCCTCCTCACCCGTGTCGCCGCCTCTCCCTGCCTGAGCTGAGAAAGACCAGGACACGTGTTTCCAGCCAACTCGATGCACCTCTTGTGAACTTGGAATCAGAAATGTGGAGAAATCCCCATGGTGGCGGTGATGTAGGGCTTCTGGGGGAGCCACAGGTGTGGGGACAGTGTAAGTGACCCCGTTTGAGTGCTGACTGATGACGGGGGCCGTGAAAACCCGTTTCCCAGAAGCAGCCCAGCACGCCCCACTGGGCGGCTTCTGTGACCGGGCTTTGGAGCGCGGTGCGGACTGACCCTTAGCCTTCCTGTGTTTCAAAACCCGGTTCTGCAGCCTTCTAGAAGAGTCTGTTTTCAATCACTTGCTTCCTATTCGTTCACCAGAGTTGATTCCTACTGCTTGCGCCTAAGGCCTCTGGCTGCCTGGGGTATATGGGACATGCCCGTGCGTACAGTTTAGTCCCGAATGTGACCTTGGAAAGCTCGTGAGCTTATAGCTCAGAAAATATGACAGACACACCGTGCAGGAGGGCTACTGGCTTAGACGATAAAGAAATACATATATAGCTTTCCGTCTAGGAAGCCTGAGTCCATTAGTGAACTCCACTAATAGGTCAAGAAAAGTCATAGCTGGTAAATATTTTATTAGCATTTTTTGAATCTTGCTAATGGGAAAACCAACTATTTCAAAAGTAGCAAGAATCACATTTGGCATCAGGGCCATTACTCAACGCTTAGTGTCTGCTCTTTCCTATGACTTCTTGTGGAATAATTAGAGAATTTCGATGGAATTATGTGGGCAACCATGAATATTTTTATTTTTCTGTTGTAAACCCTCATATTTTCTGATCTCATTATTTACCTGCATTATGTATTCAATACTAATTTTCTATGTATGGCATGGTAAATTTATGGCGATGTTAGTAAGTTAATATTTCTCCATCTAGCAAATGAAATAAATGATTTTACGTGTTTTGTTTTTAAGGCATTAACTACAAAAATGTATTAAATGTAATACTAAGACTCATTACACGGTATCTTTCATCCTGAAGATTATTAGAGGCCTTTACACACCAAAAGAAAAATAACTAGCAAAAGAGAAAAAGAAAAACCCCAAAGCTAATGGAACTACCATCCATCACTGAAATAGAGCCGTAATTGTTTTCTTTTCTTAGCCTATTTGAAGACTTAGTTCTCAGGAAAAAAAAAATCAAGCTTAAAGTACTAAAAAAAATTACCAATTTTTGTTCTTAATAATTAATGTGATTTGCTGATTCTCTTGCAAGCACTGTATTTTGCCGAGTTTGGCATTTTCAAGAATTGAAACACTCGGGAAGGAGAAAAGTTTCTCTGGGTATTTAAGGTTTAGAAATAGGAACGGGGGTCCTCATTAATGATCTTCTCTACTGGGTCTACTGACTCAAATGCTCGTCTCTTCCAGAAACATCCTTCCACACACACCAAGAGACCTCCTGCCAGCTCTCTGGGCATCCGCCCCTGCAGTCAGGCTGACACGGAATTAACCATCCCGGGGCCCCCCAGATTGTCTAAAAGTTCTTGATTGGCCTTTCCTCAAAAACAAAATGCTGTGGTTGACAGCTGTCAGCATAATTAATAATCACACCCCCAGGGTCACCTGGGGAACTCCGTGGGTTAAAGCCTCTGCCTTCGGCTCTGGTCATGGTCTCGGGGTCCTGGGATCGAGCCCCAATTGGGCTCTCTGCTCAGCGGGGAGCCTGCTTCCCCCTCTCTCTCTGCCTGCCTCTCTGCCTGCTTGTGATCTCTCTGTCTGTCAAATAAATAAATAAATCATTAAAAAAAAAATAAAAAAAAAACCTTAACAAAAGTAATCACACCCCCAAAATATGCAGTCTAGCAGGTCAGCCCCCAGCTTAAAGTACTAAAAAACTATTTAGTTTTAACAGACACAAACAGACCCCAAGCTTTCTTTTCCCTGGATGTTCGCTTCTGTGTAACCAAGAGGGGAGATCCCGCATGTCTCGGCTCATCCACTCACTCCACAAATGCTAGCTACGACCTCGAGTCACAGGTGTAGAAACACACAACAGCCACAGAACGTTCGAAAGAAGGAAGTAACATCATTCCAATGGCTCGGTTATTGATCAGGGCACAGGAGACAAGGACACACTCTGCCCTGAGAAGCTGTAGTTTCGGTTCCTGGAGTTGCCGCCTGATTTCCTGGGCTGCCTTGGGCAAGGCAGGCGATGAAGCTTCTTCTGGAATTAATACCAGTTTTGCGAAGGGGGGAGATTTTTTTAGAAAGGAGGGAGGGTTACTATAGATATAAACGATGTCTGGCACATAGAAGATAGTTCATTGTAGCTCGTACAGGGAGGGGCAAATCTGGCCCAAGACAAGTCTGGATGGCCGGAGACTGCATTTCTAACTGTAAGATTCTGGTGTAACCACTGTTGACACGTGTCTCCCCTCCTGTCCTTGCGGTCGGATTGAATGACTGAGGTTCGGTACTGCCAACAGGGATCCGATTATTCTGGCCTGCCTGGGGCTCTCTGGGGTCTAAACCCGCTGATGACTCCTGTGCCCCAGGAAACTCCTCAGTTGCAGACGAACCAGGATGTCAGGGCACCTGGAATGATCTGAATTCCCAAAGTGCGCACATCACCCCAGTCCTCTTTCATTTCTGGCCCAGATATGTTTAGGTACAGACAGTGGGATTATGGATGTGGTCCCCAAACGCATTCTTATAACACTTAGTAGGAAACGACTCTGCTAGATTCCTGGAAGATATCGAAGATCTTCACTTGCAATCTGGAGGGAGAAATAAGCATACATCCTAAAGGAAACATCTCCGGTCTTACCATAAACAGTAAGTGGCAGACAACTGACTATGTCGTTTCGAAGGAGTTAAATAGTTCCCAGTTGTCTAAGAGAAAAGGGAGATCGCCCGGGGTTGAGGGATCCCCGGAGAACCTCCTGGAACGCTCTCCTAGTGGAATGCAAGCCCAACTCCAGGTGGCTGAACCCACGAGCCCCGCTTCCTGATGTCCACAGGTAAGGTGGCTTCAGGTCCTTTTGCCCTTGAGGTTTCAAAACATCAACACGCATTTGGGCTTTTCTGCTCTGCCGCTGATGACATCAAGTTTTAGCTTCAGTCTGGCTTTCCCTCTGATGGCCAGATGGGTCCAGCCATTCCAGGCTTCAGAACTTTCTCCTGACCATCCAGAAGGGGCAAACGAGCCTCTTTCTTTGGCTTGAGTCGGACCATCTGCCCGTCTCTGACCAGTACGGTAGCAAGCAGATGGTGTTATATTGATAATACTGGTAAGAGCCAAATCCCAGCCCCACGATGTGTGGGGGGAAGGGGCGAGTGGGCCAGCAGTCAGAATTATTTAGCAGAAGGGGAGGGGATGTTGAGAGAGTAAAAAGCCCACCATGGAGAGCTTCGCAGGAAAGATAGACTTCAGAACCTGGGATAGTCCAACTCTCCATATTAGAGAAGTGAAGGGTGACGGCTTGTGCAAAGTCCTGGGAAGGCTGAGACAGGGACAGATGGCCAGTCAGCAAAAACCAGACTGTGGGGGCCCATCCACCCTGCTTGGTCATTTCCTGGCGGAGAGACCAGCAGCAAACGACTGAGTCATCATCTGCAGAATGGGCGTAACGACCACACTCCTCGCGGGATTACTGTGGGGACTGGGGAGGCTATCTAGTGGCCCCTCTCTAGATAGAGGCTATCTATCACCAGTTCCTGGTGAGTCCCCCATCATGAGAGACTATTGTCCCCAGGCCAGGCTCCTTTCCACACTATGTCCCTCCCACCTGTCTTGTCAACGGGGGCCTGAAAGAATGCAGAATAGAGAAGGGGCAGAAAGAAGCGGGAAATTCCATGTGCACAGGGCAATAGGTACAGATCAGCGTCAGAGAAGGAAAACTTTCCCAAAAGCTGAGGAAAAGCAAACTGAGCTTGGGGGAATGGTTTGGAACCAGGTAATAGAGGCTTCGGATGTCAGGTTGGGCCGTTTGCACTTCACTGATCATCCAAGAGCGTGTCCAAAAAGTATCCGGGGCTATTTCCACAGCACTGACCACCTCGGAGCGCGGACTTCCACACAGGGGAACCGCAGAGCCCCGTCTCGTTCTTGCCCTTCTTCAAATAGCAGGCCTCTGTCCTTCCCTTCTCTGACGCATCATTTTATGGGTCAGCTGGGCTGGGCCAAGGCACCCTGATATTTGCTCAAACATTATCCTGGCAGTTTCCGAAAGGCTGTTTTTGGGTGAGACTAACGTTTAGGTTGATGGGCTTCGAGTAAAGCAGACTGCTCACCATACGGGCCCCAGAGAAGACGACGGACGTCTCTCGAGCAAGGGAGGACTCGCCCGCCCTCAGCTGTCTAGACTCTGTCGGCGACACCTGCCCTTCTGGGGCCTGCAAGAGTGGAACCGACGTCTCCAGCCTGCGGGTCTACCGCATTCAGTTTTTGGACTTGTCAAACCTGCATGAATCACCAGAAGCAATTCCTTATAATGAATCTTTCTCTGTATATTCACATCCCATTGGTTCTCATGTGCTTTCTCTCTGCACGATTTCCCGCCGCCCTGGGGCCCTGGTGTGAACGATCTGCCTTTTCCTTCTCCTGCAGCCTCCGGGTGCCCTTGCTCAGGTCGGGTCTTGTCCTTGCGGACGGGCCTCCTGCCGGCCCTGCCCTGCGCTCTCCATTCCTCCCTGTCTGGACTATACCAACGCCACTCGTCACTGTCAGATTCCATCCCGTTGGCGAGATAAATCCCTCTGATGGACACTGCTGTCTCCCGTGTCCTTCCTGTCCCCTGCACGTGCCACACCGATATTCTGCTCCTGAGACTCTTTCATCGGCAACCCGTTGCGTCAGGAGGTCACAACTCCCGTCCGTTACGCAGGCGCTAGTTTTTTTCTTTTCTTTTTTCTTTTCTTTTCTTTTTTCTTTTCTTTTCATCAGTTCCCTGCAATTATGCAGGAAATGTCCCTGTTTGATTCTTTGTCATGTCTTGCAGAATATCTCCATCTTCTGTTTTATTCTGTATGTTAAGCCACATAACGAATTGTCTGTCCTCAAGCAGATTTCTCCCGTTCTTGCCTCTGCCTTCGGACCCGGCTCCAGAGCTCCTGGCCAGCAGACGCCGAGTCGTCTCAGCCAGTATATCTCAGACGGCTGTGGGAAGCTCAGGAAACAATACAACACCCTTAGGAAGCAAAGATCGTGATCCTTCTTTCATAGGTGGGTAAAAATCCGGACACAAAAACTTGGAGGGATACTGTTATTGCCCATTATTTAAAATTATTTACAAACTGTGCTCACATTTATTGCCACGCCTTAGGAGAGCGGGGGTGAGACACACGCCAGTGAGGCTGTCCCACTTTTCAGATGAGAAGATGCACCGAGAGGTGAGGCCAGCATCAGGACGATGTTAAATATTCAGGACGGCTGATTATTCACAGGCCTCTAGGTTTTCCCGTTTCTCCTCATTTTCCCAATTCCACCCGCCCTCCCCCACTCCCTTCATGACGACGTCACTCAACGAGGAGGCAATGGAGAAATCAAGGTGCCGGTCGACTTCATACGGTTTGGTCTATACCAGCTCTCAGGCTGCACGCATGTAACATGGATCTCAGGTCTTGACAAGACTCCAGAGTGGGCAGAGAAGGCATAAAGACGTTTCAAAATCAGGAAGTCCATTTCAAGCCCAAGTGCCCCATCCTGGAACAAAACCAAGGATTCAAACAGCAAGCACTTCCTGCTCCCCAGGGGGACTTCCCGTGCTCCCTCCAAGCGGTGGCTCCAGAGACAGGAACTGGCTTGCAGTTCCAAGGTCATGATCACAGTTTCCAGCTCCCTGCATGTGCCCTGCCAAGAAAGTCCACCTCTGTCCTGGTCCCCGGGGGCCCCCAGGTCTCAGCCGTGCAGTCAGGGTGGTGACAAGGAATCTCACGGCTTCACTTGAGACACTAACTCTTGACAACACGATTTTCGTTTCTTGTCTTCCCCTCACGGATGTGAGGCCCATGGATCTCGGCCGCTGGTCTGAGGCCCGAGAGGCTAAGAATCAGCTGATGCAGTGATGGAAAGTACAGATTCTCTGTCTCCTTCCGCGCCGTCGGAATCGGTATTTCAGGCCGTAGGCCCAGAGGGCTGTATTTTTGAGGATGCGATTTTGATGTTTGTTTGGTAAAGTTGAGGAACCGGATGTGTGCTTCATAAAACGCGGTCCTATCTGACCCTGTTCGTATCCTCTCAGGTAAAGAAGTGTGTCCACTGAGAGAGCCATGTGATTTTTTTTTTCCCCAGAATAATTACATCAAACTTGATTTTGCATGTTTGTTGGCCTGGCAAATAATTCTAAATTCTTGTAAAAATTGCAGCAATGAGGATAAAGTTCTCTCTTGGAACAGGGTATGTCCCCGAAAACCACAGAATGTCCCCCAAACTATAAAACAAAACACAGGGGCAGCGACCATTTAGTTTGGCCTTCTGGGGGCCTGAAATATTCTGAAGGCGACAACTGCAGCGAGGGGGGCCCTTTCCCAGCCCGCAGGGACCAACAGCGTCTGGCCGGCTCGTCCTGGCCCTTCACGACCCCGCCCTGCCAGCTCCCCACGTGTGCGTTTACACTGCGTCCCCCGCAGGCGCTGTGAGCATCAGTAAATAGGAACTAATCGTATTATGGGTTCGACCTGAAAGAAACCTCAAGTACGATCTAGTTCAGCCACCGATTTAGGCAGGAAAAAACAGAGAACCAGAGACGCAGGCAAGTACCGACGGCGAGCAGCAGCCGGCCAGGGGACTGGGCCGCACCGGGCGCCGCCCTCAACTCTCCGCCACCTTGCCCTGCGGGATCTCGTGTCAGAGGCCTCTGACCTGGCCCCATCCCATGATTCCAGCCGCTCCGTGTCTGGAACGGTCGCCTCCACTCTGGGTATTATTTTCAAAATCATATACCGGTGCTACTGTGAATCCAATCATGGCATGTTAATAAGGGGAAATCGCTTCATTTTTGTCAGCTAGAAAATAAGTAGAAATACAACAGTGTTCCGTCCTTGCTCCCCCAGCCCCGAGAGGATCCTGCACGATGCCGGGGACGCGGAGCAGCCCCGCCCCCTCGACACTGTTGCGGGGTCACAACTTCTCCGCGGGGACGGGGACCCGGACGTGCGGTCAGCCGTGAGGACTCGCACAACTAACGACTGTTAGCCTACTACAGTTTGGAGACTTAGGGGGTTATTTTTTAAAAACCACGATGTCCCCAAACCTCTTTGGGCTCCCTGGAGGAAGAGGCAGCGCTGAGAAAGGACTTGAACCTCCGGCCGGTCGTGCGCACAGAACAAGCCAAAGTGCCCGGACGGCCCGGATGGGGCCTTGCTAAGCGGGGGTCATTCTGAATGAGGGCAGCGACGGTGACATCCTGCCTCACCACTTAAATCCTGCCGTGCCACGTCTGTAGGCGGCCCCACGTCTCGCGCCCGTGAGTGCGTCCTTGGCGCGGGGGGGAGCAGGCCACTGTGGCCCAGAACCCTGCTCCAGAGGGCACCCCTGTCGCATCAGTCAGGGGCTGCGTTTCCTCTTCCTCTCCGAAGGCGGGAGAATCCTGGGGAGAAAGTCCTGGATGCCGGTCTCCTTTCTGCTCACAGCTTCTTTGCAGGAGCCAAACAAGCTTCTGCCCTGAAACCCGCGTCTTCGCCGCGGTGGGGGAGGGGATCCGTCTTCACTCATGAGGGGTCCGCTGCTCAGCGTCTCCATCCAGAAGACGGAGATGGAGCCTGGCTCGGGAGCTTTCCCAGTCACATCTCGCCTCCGGTCAGTCATCCCCTGCGCATTTTAGGAAGCTGCCACCAGGCTTCCGTGCCGGGTTCTGGGGACGGGGGCCCCAACGAGGCAGGAGGGCCCCTGCGTTCATAGGACAGCAGCCCTAAAACAATGTTTTTTTATTTACTGAGTCCTTTTTTGTGACCCAAGGAGCTCATTTACTCAAACTTATGCTGAGGTTCTGCTGTCACAGCCAGAGGACGCGGTCGCACAGTGCGGTGGAGGAACTTCTCCGGGGACAGGTGGCGGGAAGATGCAGACCCAGGCCAGGAAGCCAGGTTACCCCTCGCCCCCGCCTCAGAGCCTGGGCTCCTGGGACAGGTTGACCCCTGCCAGGGAGAGGGGACATGGAACTCAGCATCCAGAGGGGACCAGGGGCGGGGTCGGGGTGAGCTCCAGGGCCCGCCCACAGGTGTTAAAGGGGTTGCCCCAGGTGACTCTTTGCTGCAAAGACATTTCTCTACAGAAGCTTTTCCTGATGACTAAACTATCCAATGTCATCAAAAGAGTGCTTATGATCTCTCCCCAACAGCCCCCTACCCTCCTTCTCTGTTCCCACTAATGTCACCTCAACCAAGCGAAAGCTCAGATTTGCAGACTCTACCATTTTTTTTTTCTGTCTTTTTCCCCCCCTTAATCTGAGCAGGACAAAATTCTATTCTCCCCCTCTCTCCCATTCTGTCTCCATCCTTCTGCTCCCTTGTCCTCCAAGGGCACCTGTGCTTGGCTAGCTGCTCTCAAGCAACTCAGGGTCACAGGCCAGGGCATCCCGGGTTTCCCCCTGCTTTGTGGCAGTAACTCGCCGTCTTGTCGTTCGGCAGGCTTCGCCCCTACGTCTCTCCAATTTGCTTCTGGCTGCACTCGCTCTCCCTCACCGACATCCAACCCCTCTGCCTCCTTCTATTTTGCCCCTATGGCTGTGGACCTCCCCAAACAAAGGCTTCCCTTGTGGTGCCTCCCGCGAGCTCTTGGACCAAAATCCACTTTTATTTGTAAAACACTAGCAAGTGAAAAGGGTTTACGCCAAGGTGATTCTTCTAGAACGTGTTGGTTTGATTTAAAATTACGTTGAGTAGAAATGTTGAAAATGTCTTACCTCCCTACCCTGTGAAATGGTCCAAAATAAACATGACTGCAGCTCTTTGGATGGCTTAGCCTCAGTGTCACAAACGATGGCTTCTGTAATATGACATGTGACACGGTGATAAAGTCGGGATCATGGGAATCCAGCCGTCTGTCCTCACACAAGGCGATCTGTCTTTTGAGCTTGTTGCTTTCTTTCTCCAGATTCCTTGTTAACCTGCCACCTTCTTCTTCTTCCGTTTCTTTGTTACTGCTACAACGTCCCGAAGTTCTGTAATTGCTCCTCTAAATTTGTCCCTTGTGACATTCTATGAGATACAAAGCCAACCTTTTCGCTACAAAGGACAAATAGGAATCCACAGTATTTGAGGACCTCTTCCTTTTAAGATGCCATATACTTGGCAGGACGGGAGGCGACGTGATCTGGCGGTGAGGAAGGTCGTGGGGGGGGGGGGAGCCCGCACCCAGGAGAGCTGCTTCTTGGCAAAGGCGTGACACGCCCGAGATATGGAGACAAACGAGGGATATTGTATCTTCCTCAAGAGCTGAGGAGCTCCACCAATGTAAAGCAACTCTAAGACTTTGTTATAAATATTTCCTAAAAATCATCCTACCCTTTCAGCGGTGAAATCCGATACCCTGTTTGTGACTGTTATTTCATTCACTTTACCAACTTGTTTTAAAACTTTCTTTCCACCTTTGTGGGTCTCACCGAACTCTATCTCCTTCCCAACATCGAGTGCATCATCCCAACTCTTTGGCCATCTTGACTGTTTTTCGTTTTGCTCATTGGCTTCCAGGAAACATCGATCCGTGCAAACAATCCCAAGGAAATAGGAGGGCCTCATGGTTTGGGTTTGGCCACATTTATGAGAAAATCTGAGTAACTGTGACATACACACAGGCGGTGGTCGGTGATGGTGATGATTTGGTGGCTGGTCAGGAATTCGGGGCCCCCTTCTCCCTCTGCTTGTGGTCACACCTGTAGCTCTAGCTGACGCGACTATCCCGGCTGGAAACAGCAATGGCAGAATGACGTGTGCCCACCACAGAGGCTTTCCAGCAGAAGTGTTCTCCTGAAGGCCTCCCTGAATAACTCTCACTAACATTTTCTCAGTCAGAACCACTTCACAGGTCACCTCTCTCTGCAAGGGGGGCAAGAGAAGGTCGTTCTTTTGGCTAGTCCCATTGCCATTCAAACCAAAATAAGGTTTTTGTTAGTAAAGACCAATGGTCAACTAACTCTTGGGTAGGCCATCCGCAGCCACTGATTTAGCGTATAAATCCATTGTACTGGGGCTGAAAAGCCACCTGGAGCCCCGTCCCCTCCCCAGACACACAGGAGTACTTCTTCCAGGAGACATACGATTCTCCCTCATGATTTCTCTGCTTCCGCGTCTCTGTCCTGCAGTTGTCCTTTAGGTTTTGACTTCATTTCAGCTCCAAATGGTTACTCCAGCCCTAAGATCCCCTCGTGACCTCTCAACTCAGATCTTGCAGAGAAGTAGACCAATCTGTGTTTTCAACCCCAAATCTGGGAAGGAGTCTGATTTTAGTTGAGTTTAACTCTGGAGAGACAAATGAGTTCCAGGTTATAAGCAAGCTTATCATCCATTCACTACCTTCTAGTTGGCGGTCACCCAGCAGTATAGGCCCGGTCGGGACAGAGTAGGGGGATGTTGTCAGTTAGCCCAGCAGGCAAGGGGAGGGTGAGACATGAAGGTCCGCAGATGGTGGCCACCTGTGGTATGTAAGCTCAAGCTAGACGTGCACGGGTGGTTATTTCATGGAAAGTGAAATCTGCAGGGTGACTCCCATCTCCACTGACTTTTCCACATCTACTCCTGTGCTGCCTATTAGTTAGGTCCGGCTTTCATTGTGATCATGGATGACAAAATTTGTAGCCCTGTAATTCAGTCTTTTTTTTTTTTTAAATCTCCTTTTAAGGATATTTTGTTCTTTTTTTTTAAGATTTCATTTATTTATTTGACAGAGAGATAGAGAGAGAGAGTACAAGTAAGCAGAGCTGCAGGCAGAGGGAGAGAGAGAAGCAAGCTCTCTACTGAGCAGGGAACCCGGTGCAGGACTCGATCCTGGGACTCCAGGATCATGACCTGAGCCCAAGGCAGCCGCCTAACCAACTGAGCCACCCAGGCGCCCCCCAGTAATTCAGTTTTATGGGATGACCAAATATAAAATGGGAGCGAGTCGTCTGCTGTGGTCTCTCTCCACTTCCATTGTGCTCAAAGTTATCAAAATGCACCCCATTTTAATGAAGTTCTATGTGCTTTCACCAATGCCAAAAATCTGAATTTCATTATTTCAAATTCACCAAGCTACATGTGTCATAAAAATGTTTACTTTCAGGTAGAACCAATGTATCTTCTGACAAGATTGTCCTCTATCTTTGGGTCAAGGCATTCTGTCCAGGCTTACAATTTTTCTGGTGCCTTATAGATAAAAAAATCGCTGGAGGAAGGGTACAGGACCTCCCTCTTTCACTCCCAGATTTACTGGGAGAATAGTAAAGTCAGAGTTTTCAGATTTTATGTGTTTTCCTAGCAGGGACATTTTACCTGAAGTTGTCCCTTCAATAAACTTAACTATTGAACTAAAAAAAAAAAAAATTTTATTTTTAAAAAACGCACAGCATTGAAAGGCAAGTAGCGTAACAAATAGTAAAAGGAGTCCCAGTGAAGAATCTGAAACACGTCCAGGGGCCAGGATTCTTTCCTGTTAATTACAAGGAATTTTTTTACTAGATAAAACTGATACAGGGTGTACTATTTGTTTCCTTCAAAATAAAAATAAATAAATAAATAAAACCTTACCAAGGTGAAAGACATCCTAAAATATTCAGGGATAAATTTAAAAAACATTGATTATAGAATGATTCGACAGTGTTTCCATGGATAGTTCTGATATTCGTTCTATGGTGTGTAAGTGAAAATTGGTATAACCAAAAATTTTACCTGGGTAGTTGTGTTAATGGTGCACTTGGACATTTGTTAAAATACAACACAAATGTTTCTACAAAACCAAATTTAATATACAACAAACACTCACCATGTAAACACATCTTTAAAAAAATCTGATCATAATTCCAAGGATCACTTACAGGCATCCATAAAAGCATTTTATATCAAGAATCTCAATACAGAATGATTTCTATGTCAAAATACATTTACACTGTAAATTGTTGAGAGGGGGTAAAAAAAAGGACACAGAGAAATGGGAGTTTGCTGGCACTGAATTCAACAGCAGCAACTGGCTCTGATAATTTCCCTTCATTTTCTACTTGAAGCATTTCTGACCAAGCGTGTTCATCTGCCTTGCTGTATACTTCGTTTATGCTTTTATCCACTCAACTGGCCAGTTAAAAATCTCGAGACCTTATTATCATGCTTATTCCCATCGTCAGCGGCTCTCGAACCTGCCCAGAGCTTTCCTGTCGGGTCTATGCCCGTCCAGGCTGACTTCCAGGCCTCTCCAAGCCTGTCTGGGATGACCAGTTTGGAGGACGACACGTTAGGAAATGGTACCGTAGTCATCAAATGCAAAACTGGAAACGAGTCACATAAAAACCACAAGTGCAGATCGATCACACAATTTTATTAGAGTCTTTTGAACAAATGTATTCCTCTGTGAAAAACTCTTGCAAAGAGACATTGGGGTATACTATTTTCAACCCTGAGCAATAACACTGCATACCAAGGAGGGCGGGTCACGAAGCTGGTTCCATTGGAGCACGAGCACAAGCCACTGATATTCTCTATGTGATCAGGTTTTTACAAAAAAATACATAGTTTTCAATAAATAATGCTTAATTTTACAACTTTGATACAGCAATGTCATACACTGTTCTAACACACTAAACTCTGCATGCTAGATAGTCTACAAGAAGACGAAACTTTGCCATGCATTTTCTTTTCCCCCTAGTGCTAGCAAACCCTTCCTCCTCCAGCGCGCCGCCTCGGGGAGCTTCACCCTCTCTCTGTTTCACAGCATCAGGGCGGGCGCTGGCATGCAAACTCTAAAAAAGGTTCCCCCCCACAAACCACTCAGACTTCTAAACAAAAGGGTTTTCAGCGTTTCTGCTCCCAAACCTGGAGTGGCTCTGAAAGTAAGTTTCATGTGGCCTTGGAAAATACAGACTTGGCAAGTGTCATGCTGAAAACTGCCCTTGCTCCCCAGGTGGCTCTGTCCCCACGGCCACCCCGCAAAGCGCTGCCGGGTGCCGTGACCATGAGGAGCCCCAGACCGGAAGAGGAGGCCTCCGGTTTGAAACAGTCCATTCAAAAAAAGGTGTCACCAACAAATGCAAAAGACTCTTCAACCCACAACATATGTACAAGAGTAAAAAGTAGACAAAATGGGAAATTAATGGTAATGGTCTAGAACGTTTCTCCCTTTGTGATTCAAGGGATGGGGCATTGTGTTCTTGAACATATTGAACATAAGCTGAATGAAGAAAAATGTGTTAGAGGGCCCTTTGTCCGTATCTATTTGATCAAAATTCTCTCTGCGGTATCCTATGATCGTTTCCAGTCGCGCTCTCCTGTTCTGAAGCAGGAATGTCATCTGTCTCTAAAATAACATCAACATCAAAGTCCCTTCGAGGACCCTAGAGTAAGTATGTTCTATGCGTTTTCAAACTTTTTGTCATATTGCTTTATTTGTCATTTTCACAGCAGAGAAAACCCACGTCTACGTGACTACATAAAAGAAGTTTGATCAATTCACGACAAGGAAGCCTCCGCGAACGCACATCCAGGGTGTTTCAATTCCTCAACTGCTCGTATGAAACCACGTGTCAACTCCGTCCTATTGCTTTCACTGGTTTGTTTTCTGACGGAGAGGCTCTCTGTTTGCAACCACAGGCAACCACAAGTTCCCAAGTCATTTAGAACAGTCCTATCTGTGTACTGGCAGAGGTATTGAGTCTTTTAAGAGTATCTCTACCCAATAAAATTATTACTTTTATACATGGAACATTATGAACTTATGTTTCCCTTTGTAAGCCATTTTATACTTTCTGCACTTTTGTGCTTTCATTGAGTATAAAAATAGGTCTCCTTTAAAATTCTGTTTAAGTTCACTAAAAAACTACTTGTTTGTGAAATTCTCTTATAAACTCACTGCATCCACATGGAATAGATAAAACTAATTAGGCAGCTAATGGATATAGGTAGTGTTAAAAAAAAAAAAGCAAAACCTCAATGGGAGGAAAAAAAAAGTATGTTAGGAGTCAAGAAAAAAGAAAAGCCAGCAGCAAAGTAAAATGGAAAAAGAATTGAGTTTAATAAATTTTGCTTAATCTTTATTGTGATTGAAAACGTGGGCTCGACACGAGGGGCAAAAACTAAAAGCCAAAACCAACCAACCAACCAACCAACAAAAAAAAAACCCCCGAACCAAGCGGAAAAACAACTGAGTTGTTATCAAAGAGCAGAACTTGCCAGATCATCAAATAGAATGGGATATGGCAGAATAAATGAACAGTGAGAAAGAAGCAATAATTAAAAGAAGCCCAATCTCTGAGAAGCGTGTGCAAGGATCATTGCACGGAGACAGTTACTTTGGGAACTCATGAACTCCTGTTTGGGTTACATAAGGCTCAGACTTGGTACCCCCACAGGCCTAGGCTATTCAAAGGGTATTTGAAACTGACATTCCTAATGGAAATTTTATAAAATTTGGCCCTTAGAATAACTGAGAAATATCCTGAAAAAATCTTCCCTGAAACTGTAATAAAGAAGGTTTCTTACCTACTGATAAAATTGACAACTCAGTAAACTATTTTTTGCTGGTCATCCTACATTTAAAAAAAAAAGAAAGCACAAATATATTTGCCTCAGAAATCTGTTAAAAGCAGGGGACCACGCGGTAAAAGAGTATAAAGAGTCTATAAATGGGAGAGTCCAAGAAAACCTCTCTCCAAAATGTCCACAAGGATACATATGCCCATTGGAAGAAAAAGTAAGAATATACATATTATTAATCATCCAGACAATAAAAAAGTTAAGCTTGATATAATATATTTATATTGAATGACTACTTTAAAATAGAGCAACTTATTTGCTTTATTTCTCAGATTCCTTAGGCAAAAGTCACTTAAGTTCTGAAGTGAAAAAGAAATGTAAATTTCTTTTGCTGGACCAGTATCAGGTGAGGATGATTTCAACTCCCAGAGAAGAGAAAGACAAGTTTTGCCTTTTGAGTCTTTCCCTTTTTCAAAAAATAAAAATAAAATAACATAAAAACAACTAAATCCTCCAGACTGCTATATATGCATGCATATTTAAACCACTTCCCCTTGATTAACATTACAAAGAAACATCTCTGCCCAAAAGGGTGGTAATGATCTTTTCCTAGCTAAAGGATAATCATTCTACAAATAATTTGCCCTGTGACTGTAGTCATTCATAACATACATAATATTTGCAAAGCACAGTTTAAATACACTGCCTTTTACTAGCGTTATTTTTTTTTAATAAAAGGGATGCATATCAGAGTGTAAGAACTGGAAGATTATTTCCACAGTTTAAAGAATTAATAAGAGAATGCTGGTTTAAGGTCTTAAAGTTGGAAATCTTACCAAAATGCCATCATCAAAGTCTGTGAACTAGTTATAAAGAGCAGGACACCCACTGGCTAGGCTGTGGCGCCCTCCGCGCCCAGCCCCCATCCCCCATGTTACCATTTTAAGATATTCTGTCAATGCTTAGTTAAAAATAAGACTTACTAAGAGACCCCCCAAAAATGCAATTAAACTTTTACTGAAGACTATCCAGTGGCAAGAATACCTGTGTATTATATTATGTTTTAGACATTCAATAAAGAATTCATTAAGAATGATTTTCACAATGCATTCATCAAAACAGCCTTAAATATGGTTAAAAGCGCATCCAAGCGCCTGTCCTGAGTTCTAACAGGTTTTTAATTTAGATCGCTGACCATCTATTTTTCCTTTATTTTACTCTCAAGAACATAGCTACAGAGCCTTTAAAAAATTATTATTAAATCAAGACTATTTGTTTCCATTCCGAGGCCAATTATGTTACTAATTTACTTAAAAGTTTCTACCTCACCACAAAAAAAAAAAAAAATGTCCAAGATTCATCTATGATTAAAACGTAAAATACATGCAAAGTTTTCAGATTTTCGAAATACATAGACTCAGCCTTAAAAATGGGTTTGTGTTTTCAACAAGTTTCAGACTGCAGCAAAGGGGCGCCACGTAAAACCACCAGCACAGAGAATTGTCAATTGTAAACCGCTGGTTCAATATTCGTGGCTAAAATAAATGTCCGACCAATAACTACATTAGTCTATCATTTTGAAAGAAAAAAAAAAAAGGTAAACAACTCCAGAAATCCAGTTCTGTATTGAGAACCTTGTTCACACCATCAGCCCTTTCTTTTCCCAAGTGTACTACTGATATCTGATGGTTCATCGAAAGGAAAAAGCCACAGAAATCTGTCCATCTGTAGCAAAAGCTGGTTGGCTTCGCATCCCGGGCCTGGGGGTGGAGGCTCACCCCCGCCCGGCCCGAGGGAGGCTGGGGGAGGCTGCAGCTCGCAGCGCCTGGGAGGCTGAGGCCAAGGAAAAGTAGAAGGGGAGCCGGGGAGGGTGCGGGGCCCCTTTGGCCTAGCAGTTCCCGGTGGTGTGCGGACTCCTGCATTTGGTGTCGCCAAATCTCAGTAAAAATGGAGGCCGAACCTTGGTAAATCATGTCAGTAGGTTAAAAAAAGGGTAGTGGTGATTTTGCGCGGAGTTTCAATGAGCCGCTGAAAACCTCCCCCACTGCGGGCGCCGCAGCTCGGAGGTGGGGCTGCGGAGCTGGCGCGCCGGGCCCCGAGTGGCCTCCCCGCCTCCCTCGGCGCGGCCCCCAGGGAAAGAGGGGCAGAAGGCACGGAAGGGGGGCCGGAGCCAGGGCCTGCCGCGAGCGCTCGGGCTCAGGCCGGGTCTGGCGAACGGAGGGCAGAGAAAAAGAAGGGGAGGGGGAAGAGGGAGGGCCGGGCAATCGGTCCCCGGAGTGCGCGCGGGATGGGATCCCGCCTGCGCCGCCGCGGCCGGAACCCCGGGGAGGCAGCTGGGGAAGGAGAACCGCCGAGAAGCCGAGCCACTTTCCCAGAGGCGGCCCTCCCCGAGGCAAGTTCCGGGGCGGCCCCGGAGCCCGCGCGGCGGCGCCTTCCCCGCCCACCCCCCGTTCGCTTTCTTCCCTCCCACCCCGCGGGCCTCGGGGTGCCCGTGCGGGTGTCCCCGCGCGCCTCCGGGGCCCGATCCCTGCAGGCTGTGCCCTCGGTGCCTCGGCGGCCCCACCGCCACCCTGGTGGCCGCGGCTCGGATCGCAGCGGCGGTGCCATGTTCCTCCCGTCGCCCCCGCCGCCCCGCCGCGCCTCGCGCTCCGTAAGACACCAGACACCGACCACCTCTTCCTGGCCCCCGTCGCCACTCGAGGCCCAGAACCGTGGCCTCGCTCCCCGCAGCATCTACCTCTGCGCCCACGCAGAGATGCAGCCTTAGAAGGGGAAAAAAAATTCAAAACTGGAAACGGCTGTCCCCACCCTCTAAGGGAGAGCGGCGGGGATCAGAGCGCCTCGAGCGCCGGCTGTCACCGCGACGCGCAGCCGGGACGCAGCCCCGCGCAGAGAACGCACACCCCCGGCGAGCGCCGGGCACTGACCGCGCGCGGGGCACCGGGTCCTCGCCGAAGCCGCCCCTTCCCGGCCGATCCCCGAGCCTCTGGGCGCTGCCCGCCCGCCAGCCGGGATGGGTGGGGAGAGAGTGGGAGTGGAGGAGGAGGTGAGAAAGGAAATGGGGGGGGAGGTGGTTAAGGAAAGGGAAGGCAGAGAAAGAATCCTCCTGCTTCGTTTTCAGTAACTAGCCGCGGAAGGCAGAAGAAAAAGAAATCGGCCTGCCAATTGAACACTTTCCAGCCTAACCCCCACCTCCCACCCCCGCACACAACAGTCTCGTCACTGCCCTGCGACAACAGGACCTCCAGTTTGACTTCTATAGAGACTATTGGCGATGCGAGTTTCTATCAGTTCCAGCTGATTTATTAAAATTGTCAAGATACAGACTTCTAGCACAAAAAAAAAAAAAAAAAAAAAACAGGCAATGATGTCGACAGTGCATTGAGTCTGCTTTGCCACCATTTGCTACAAAATATGCAGATGGTCTGTACTTTATTTAGATTATATTGCACAAAATGAGAAACTTTTTAAACTATGTGCCTTTTTTTCTTTTTTTTTTTTTGCTAAAAATCGAGAATCCAGTTTCAAACCTTCCATCTGGGGCCCCATCCACATATCACAGCGTATGAGATACATAAAGTCCTAGTATAGTACAGTACATATACAATCTTTAAACTAAGATAACAGCTCTGAGGTCTATATCACCATTTTCAATAAATCTTTACCTACAAATATTGAACAAATCTCTACTATAGCTGTACAAAAAAAAGTTTGCTTTTTTTTTTTTAACCACAAGGCCTTTAGATGCAAGGATTATTTAAAAATTTTAATCCTTTTAAACCAGGACATCACGTACCAACATACTTGCATGCTAAAAAAAAAAAAAACAGAGGAAAAAAAGAAATCAAAAGGGAAGAAGTGCCTGAAAGTCTTACTGAAAAAACACAGCAAGAATGTTCCCTTTTCACTGTACAAAAATACGCCTGAAAATATATTAATTTTTAAAAAAGACTGAGGTCTGTTATGTATCAAAAATGTTTCAATACCTTTTGTACTGAGGTCTAGGCTGTCTGGTATTCAATCAAGGAGGTATAAGGGAACAAGTTACAAAAAAAAAGTTGGCAAGTAGAAATCACATTTGTAAAACCATAAACAATTTGATCTGAAAAGTAAACTCTGATCTTAAGTCAGTTCACAGTTTTTTTTTGTTTTTTTTTTGTTTTTTTTTTTTGTTTTTTGTGAGCGTTTGTACAGTCTGCATTTTTTCAAGCTCCCTGCAGTTTTGTTAAGAATCGGATGCATAGAAGACATCAGTTTTCTCCCTCCAAAAAAATAAAATAAAATAAAAAAGTTGCAATGGTCCCTTTTTTGTTTTTGTGTTTGTTTTTTTTAAAAAAATCACCAGTTCTTTAAGATCTCTTAAGAAAAAAAAAAAAAAATCTCCAACCAACTCCCTAGCGTAACGGTTGTGCTGCCAAAAGGTCCTCTGCAGACGTCTTCCAGACTTCAAAGACCGACAAGCTTCAAACAGCGCCTTCCGGAGCGGGTCCTCCCTCCCCTCCCCCGCCCTGTCCCCTCCGCCTTTGTTGCAATCACGAATTTCAGGAAAAAGAAGTAGTAATTACAAAAACACATTTGGGGGGGGAAAAATCACAACTCCAGACTAGGTATGCAACTACCTTGAGACACGATAAAGGAAGGGAGGGGAGCAAAAAAAGGACAGGAAAAAATGTTTTAAAACTACTCATTTCACTTTAACTCCACCACAATTTTCATCATCTTTTCCAATTTCTTTGTGTCACGACATCATATCAAGATCAGCATCTTCTTGTCTCCCCTCCACCCCACCACCACCACCATCGACACCATCCACACCACCATCATCATCATCATCACCGCGACTTCCTCCCGAGGAACCCTGCTCTGCACCCCGCCGAGAGAAAGAGCGAGACGCGGGGCGCCCCTCTCAATACGTGAACACCAGGTCGGAGAAGTTCGCCTCCAGCCAGTCCCCCGCGATCATCTCGCTCAGCTCGGGCGTGCAGTAGTCGGGGAACTCGAAGTGGGAGCCCAGGCTGCCCTCGCTGAACGAATCCAAATCCTTATCCACCAGAGACAGGGACAGGTTCCCGGCCGCCGCGCCGCCCCCCAGCTGCTGCTCGCTGGCGCTGTGCGCGCTTTGGGAGAAATTCAAGCTCAGGTCGAACATCAGGTCGTCGGCGTCCTCGCCGCCGCTGCTGCTGCTGCTGCTGCCGCTGCTGCTGGACGAGGACGACGACGAGGTGGAGACGGAGCGCGAGGACGCGGGCGACAGCGCGGGCTGCGCGAGCGGCGGCGGATGCTGCTTGGTGATGTTCTTGAAGCTGTAGTAGAGGCGGCTGCCGCCCCCGGCGCCCGAGGTCGCGCCGGCCCGCACCTCGTCGTACAGGCTCGCGCCCTCGGGGGACTCGGCCGAACTGCTCAGCGTGGGGCTGGCGGGCACTTTGGCGACGTTGTAGCGTCTCAGCAGCTGCGGCGGCTGCTGGCCCGGCGGCTGCAGGAGCTGCTGGTGCGGCGGCTCGTCGTCGTCGTCGTCCGCCTCCTGCTTGATCCGCAGCTGCAGCTCGTCGTCGTCCTCGTCGTCCTCGTCGTCCTCGTCCAGGAACACACACTTGACCGTCTTGCCCGCGCCGCCGCCGCCGCCCGCGCCGCTCACGCGCAGGCTGCCGAGCACGTAGTCGTCGCCCGCGCCGCCCAGGTCCCCGGGCTGCGCCGCCTTGCCCGCGCCGGCCTTGGCGCCGCCGGCCGCGGGGGCCGCGGGGGCCTTGAGCTTGCCGCATTTCTTGCTGGAGCTCTTGGAGGTCTTGGCGCCGCCCGCGCCGCCGCCCGCGCCCCCGCCGCCGCCGCCGCCGCCCGCCGCGCTCTTCTCGGGGCTCTGGCTGGCGCTGGGCTTGGCCGAGGGGTCCATTTTGGGCTTTTTCCGGGGCCGGTACTTGTAGTCGGGGTAGTCGGCCATGTGCTTGAGCCGCAGCCGCTCCGCCTCCCGGATGAACGGGATCTTCTCGCTGTCCTTCAGCATTTTCCACCGCTTGCCCAGCCTCTTGGAGATCTCGGCGTTATGCATGTCCGGAGACTGCTCCATGATCTTCCTGCGCTCGATCTTGGACCACACCATGAACGCGTTCATCGGCCGCTTGATGTGGCCCGACGCCGTCTTGCACCAGTCCGGGTCGCTCTCGTCCAGGGCCACCGGGCTGCAAGCCATGAATTCGCCCTCCTCCGTGTCCAGCGCCTCCCGGGGCAGGTTGCTCTCCGCTTCCAAGCTCTCCGCCTGCTGCACCATGATCCGCCGCGGGGCTGGGCGCTCCAACCCGGGCCGCTCGGTCTCGTGCGGAGGTCCCCCTCCCCCTCTCGCCCCTCCACCTTCCCGGGCAAGTTGCAAAGTCCTCGGTACCCCGCGTCCGCGGCTCCCCCCCTCCCCCCCGCCCCCCCTTCCAGGCTGCACACAGCGGCTGCGGCGGCTGCGGCGGCGACGGCCGCCCGCGCGCGGGAAGCTGCGGCTGCGACGGGAGAGGCGGCGGCGCTCGAGGCAGCCCGGGACCCCTCTCTCTCCGGCTCGTGGCTCCCGCCGCAAGCGCCGGACCCCGAGCACTCCCAGGCGCGCGCGCGCTCCTTCTGCAAAAAGTTGAGGGCTCTCTCCCAACTAGTTATCAGGGTGTCATATGGGTGACATCACTCCCCGGGCCAGCCAATGGCTGGCGGCCGGCTCCGCCCATCTCCCTTTATTAACTCTCCGGCCACGCCCCCTCCCCCGCCCTCGGGGCTGCTTTGCAAAGATGGGGGGTGGGGGAGAGGGGGAGGCACGTATGAAAATATGTTATTTTTTAAAAATCCGCATGTGTGCACAGATGCGCCTCTCCCCGGGATGCTCGGGAGCCGAGCACTGCACAGCGGCGAGCCGGGCTGGTCCGGGCCGGGTCCGGCGCCCCTTTGTGTCCTGTCCCCGGGAGGCCCGTCCGAGCGAGCCGACCCGGCGCGCTCGCTCTCCGGGGCACACGCTCGGGCACGCGCGCAGCCGGACCGGGGAGCGGGAGGGTGCCGCCCGGCGCGCCCCCGGTGGGTGCAGCTGCTTCCCGGAGCCGCGCGCGCCCGAGCCCGCCCGGGGAGCCCGGCGCGCCCCGGCCGACGGAAGGTGGCGCTTTAACACAACACCTCCCGGGCACGTGGGCTCTCGCGTCCTTTTCCCTTTCTCCCTTTTTCTAAGGCCAAGAAATCCATATAAAGCCCGAGAGGCTTCATTCTCCCTCCCCTGTCTGCATTTTCTGTTTTGTCCTTTTTCTCCGTCTGTTTCCCCTCCTCGGTGGGGATCTGAGGCGCTGCGGGCCGGTTTGGCAATGCCCGGCCCGCGTGCGTCCCGCCCCGGGCCGAGACCAGACTAACGGTCTGCGGGGTTTGGCCGGGGCCGGGTCCTTGCGTTCAATCTGGCCCCTCGGGAGGCGGGTTCCAAACCCGGTGCTGGGACCCGCCAGCTTCCCCACGGCCCCGCCCACGCGTCTCCGGCCCGCCCCCCACCCCCCACCCCCGCCTGTCCTCTTCCCCCTCCCCACTCCTTCCCATTCCCCCTCTTCCTCTTTGTCCCCTCCCCCCTCGGTCACCAGCGCCCTCCTGAGCGGCGTCATCCTGAAAATCTAGCTACGGGCAAGCACGCCTTCTGGGGCACTCGCTATTTTAGTTAACGACCTGGACCAAAGAGAAAACAAGGTGCATCCCAACTTTGGAGCCGGAAGACGTCCTGTGTCTTTGCAGAGGTGGGACGGACTGCTCTTAGAACAGCGACACCGAGATCAGGCTGGCTTCTTAAAGCAGCCCCAAGCCCGGTCGATCCTGCTGTGCTACTTGGAAACCCGTTTTTCTTTGTGTTTCTTTATTTAGTCGCTGTTACCCATCTGTGGGTATTATGGGGGGAAAATGCAAAGAAAACGGCCGCTTCCTATTCATTGTCTGTCGTCATCACTGGCTTCACACCCTCCAGCGCTGGGGATCTGGCAACTTTGAGTAATTCCCAAGATACTGCCCAGAGGGTTTCACAAGAGGAGTCAGCCGCTTAGAACTAGTAAAATTACCCAAACCGGCTTCCTTTCAGGTTCCCTTCCTGCGAATAATACCGCCTTTTCTAAGCATTGCAGCCTTCTGATGTCTTTAATACATAAAATGGTACCACGTTTTCACATTTTTCAGAGACCACCATATGTATAACATATACACCACATCGCCGTCCCCTCCCCCACCTTTTGCAGCCTAAAGAAAAATACTGCATTCAGTACTTGCGACATAAAGGCCGGTCGTGCTAGCGATTTATTTTTTAGAGCCATCGGAACCAGAGGAATTTATAGCCGCGCATATGGGGTGACCTGAAGTCTGGAGCGGTATAAAAGCCAAGGCAGTGTGTGAAAATTCATATTCACTCCTACAGGGCAAGCTCTGCTTCGCCTTCCGGGCTCAGGTCACACATTGATTGCCCCCAGCCTTTCCAGTTACTGGGCACACCGCAGGAGGGTGGGTGGTCGGAATGGTGGATCTACTCGCTCTTCCCCCACCGCAGGACGGATCCATACTCCAGCCAGAAGGCTTGAAATAATTTAGTTCAGTTGCATTATTTTCATGCAAACTATTTTCATGCATTATTTGCATGCAAGCTCTTATTTTCCTGCATCTAGTATTTTAGACTAGAGAATGCCTTGAAAATCTTCAGCCAATTCAATATTTATCTGCCTTTTTCACTCCCTAGCAAAAATCATGTTTAACTTTAACACGAGAATTAGGGGAGTATAATCAAGCTGGAAAATAATGAGTTTATTCTCTGAGTGCTATGATCATCTGAGAGGAAATAGAAGCTAATATTTACCCTTTCAGATAAAAAACAGAATTTTTGGTCTGAGGAAGATGGGTCATCTTTGGAGAAGAGAAAGCCAGAGTGATGGGGTTGTTTATTAGTGTGAGCGGCAGTGGAGGGGATGAGGACAGGTCAGTGCTGTGACTCCCGGGGTCTTTGAATCAACACACGGCAGAGGCTGGAGGAGGTAAAGGGGGGGGGGGGCACCTTGCACAGGAAGGTTCTGGAGCAGATTCTTCCTTCTCTGTGCCATAGACAAGGTCAGAATTTTCAGAAAGGATTACTAGATTGCTATTTTGTAACATGATCTACCCCACCGATTCAATGTTTCTGAATTTAGTGAAGATTTGGAGGAGGGAAAGGAAAAGACAGCTAAATGACTCATCTGTATTTATTTTCTTTCTTTCTTTCTTTCTTTCTTTCTTTCTTTCTTTCTTTCTTTCTTTCTTTCTTTCTCTTTCTTTCTTTCTTTCTTTCTTACTTACTTTCTTTCTTTCTTTCCTTCCTTCCTTCCTTCCTTCTTTCTTCACGTTCTAAGGAAAAGTTTTAAAAGAAGGACATAGGAACCTGTTTGAGACCTTCATGCTTACAAAAACAGTATAAAAAATAGATGTTTGCAACATCAGCAGTAAACAACTATTGAAAGGAATTTTAGGCTAACCAATGAAAAATATGGCGCTCCGTAAGGATCCATACACCTCCTGAAAGTCTAATTTAGTAAAATGGAAATTTACCTGTTATTTTTAAAACCACTGGATGTATATCAGGATTCAGTATAGGGGTCATCTTTTTTATAGCCAATATATATTTCATATACGTGTGAATATTTATGTATTTATAAGCAAGATATGCAATTTTCCTGCTAACTGTAAATATTGTTGGAGATAGAATTCATGCTCAGAGTCTTAAGATTTACATTTGGTTAGAGCTACACATGACCAATTTTATGGCTCTTATTGTCTTTTACAAATGCATCTTTACAAAGAAGACCCTTCATTTATAAGAACTATTATGTAAGGGGGTAAGATATTCCACGAAATCTCTTAAAATTATGAGAACACAATCAGAATACATACAAAACGTTCCTTTCCCCTCTGAACAAGAAACATTTCTCTAGGCAAATAATACACTAAAAATATCACTGGGTAAATATTTGACTCATTAAAATGAACATACCAGTTTTAAAAGTGCTCTGACTACATGCGTTTCTCCCTCGTTGAACTGATACCGTGAGGGACCATTCTTTCCGTGTCTTCTCCCTTGATCTACTCTCCTGAAATGTGCCCTTCCACTCCCAGTGCAGTCGCCTGTCTGTATCTCTGCCTCAGACTTGGATCAGGAGTTTGGTCTATAGATTTCCTGTCCGGGTTGGGGGGTCCCCCTTGTAGGTTTCCTCACATGTGGAAGGGTTATAAGCTGCACTCACTTGATTCTCCAGACCTCATTTTGCCCTATTGTTCCCACAGGGCTTTAGAGCTTTGGCATTTTTTTCTATCCACCTAGAACTTTCTTTCCCCTGGTCTTTGCATAGTCATCTCCTGCATTGCATTTAGACCCAGGTGCAATGCTGGGAAGGCATCTAAGCACCTGCTGCCCCTCCCCTCGATATGTAGGCTGCCAATGACTGTCACTACCTGATTGGTTCATCGGGATGCATTTCAAAGTTGCTAAAATAATCTTGTCGATATTCTCACTCGTTTAATCTCTGAATCACCCAACCTGAGAGTATGCTTTATTAAAGCACGGCAAAAAGGCACAGGGCAGGGACCCTGAAACTTTTAAACCATAATTTTATGTCACAATGAGCACACAAGTTATACACACACAAAGCAGAAACCAAAGTGTCACAGATGAATATCTCTATTAAGTATAATTCAGGTTACTTTCTATTCCATTTCTTTAAACAATGTTGCTTAAAACCCACTGAATTTACCTATTAATGAGACATTATTGAAGTTTGAATAACAGTGGCTTAGGTGTCCTAAGACTCTGGAATATTCTGCCTTGGGATTCCAGGCCCTGTGCCTGTCCATCCATCTGTGCATTCTTTCTTTTTTTTCCTTCCTTCCTTCCTTCCTTCCTTCCTTCCTTCCTTCCTTCTTTCCTTCCTTCCTTCCTTCCTTCCTTTCTTCCCCCTTTCCTCCTCTCCCTTCCCCTCCCCAACCCTCCCTTCCCCTCTCCTTTCCTTTCCTCCTTTCTTCCTTCCCTCCTTCCCTTCCTACCTCCCTCCCTCCTTTATTTCTTAGTGGATCTCATCATACAGCC
Organism: Nasua narica; assembly: GCA_028533885.1. Taxonomy (NCBI): domain Eukaryota; kingdom Metazoa; phylum Chordata; class Mammalia; order Carnivora; family Procyonidae; genus Nasua; species Nasua narica. The sequence goes on along the minus strand of CM052811.1, from coordinate 2,548,291 downwards.
CTTGACTTTTAATAATAACAAAAGAATTGCACAAATCTACTGTATCCAAAATTCATGTTTTGTCTTTTTTATTATTCATATGAGCTATGTATTTAAAAAAAAAAACGAGAATTTATTTTTTAGAGTAGTTTTAGGACCACTGCAAAACTGAGTGAAACATACAGAGAATTCCCCTATATCCCCTGTCCCCACACATTCGCAGCCTGTCCCACCATGGACACACCTATGGGTCAATTAGAGAAAATCTGTGACCTGCATGGACGTCATAATCACCCACAGCCTGTGGTTACACCAGGACTCACTCCTGGTGTTGTGTGGTCTGTAGGTTTTGATCAATGGATAATGATATGTATCCACCATTACCATATCATACAGAATAGTTACACTGCTCCAAATATCATTTGTGCTTAAAAATCATTCCCCACTCCTCCACTGATCTTTTTACTGTCTCCATCACAGTTGGTTTTTTTTTTTTTTTTTTTTTTTTGTCTTGTCCAGAATGTCTTCTAGTTTTAGTCATGCAGTGTGTAGCTTTTTCAGATTGGTTTCTTTCACCTAGAAATACGTATTTAAGGTTCCTCCAGGTTTTCTCATGGCTCGACAGCTCATCTTTGTGTGTGTGTGTGCGCGCGCGCGTGTATGTGCTGAGTCAATATTCCATTGTCTGGATGGACCATCGTGCATTTACCCACTCAACTACTATAGGGCATCTCGGTTGCTGCTAAGTTTTGGCAATTACGAGTAAAGCTGCAGTAAATATCAACATGGAGTTTTCGCGTGGACCTCAGCTTTAATTCTTGGTAGATACCGAGGAGCGCAATCACAGGGGCCCACAGTAAGAGTATATTTAATTTTGTAAGCAACCACAGACTCTTCCCAGGTGGCAGCCCCTCCTCCGTTGCAGCAACGATGCACCCTCAGCTCCCCGTCCTTGCTGGCACCTGTGCCTTTGTCCCCAAGTGCCCTGAACGCACCTGCCCGGAACTCGCGATGCCCAAGAATGTTATCTCTGTTGTCATCTTAGCCTCTCTCTGTCCAATGCCTGAGGCAGTTCCCGGCACGCAGTAGCTGCTCTGTAATGGTCCAGCGAGTGAATTTTCCTGTTTGATCACGCACCCCAGAATTCTGTCGCTGCTGCTGGTTTCCACCCTCGCTGCAGGCAGTGAAGCTCTTCTCAAGACTCTCAGAAATTCAGCCACAGACCCTGAGCTGGTCTCCCAGTTCCCACACCACAACCAGACTCTTCACTCCAACAGGCAGCTTGGCCCTTAGGACTCCCCAAGTTCATGTTCAATGAACCCCTTCCCTCTTGAACACAATCCACTCCCCTTTGCAATGCAGGCAAAGCATGCCTCTTTTTTCCTGCCTCTCTAGCTTTGTCTCTTCCACAATTAACAAAACCGCAAAGGAGCAATAAGGCAGCGCAGCATAGAGCAGTGGCTTTCAAACTTATTTTAACCGTGACCTGCCATATGAAATACATTTTTACGTCATGACCCTGGGCGTGCAGACTACGCACAAATGAAGCCAAGCTAGTCACAGGAGGGCTATTTGTGGTTCCAGATAGAGCTGTTTCACATGTTCACACTGGTCCTATTAGCTAGGCACTTGTTAGAACTCGATTGCTTTTGCAATTTAAACACAACTTATTTTCATTAAACTTACATTAATCAACTTCAACTTTTTTGTTTTTTCCCCTGGTGTGAAGCTGTTCTAGAAAAAGCATTTGTGTGTTGACTGGACACCAGGAATTTATTATTATTATTATTATTGGTAAATTTCCTAAAAACCCAGGTTTGGCATCCTCCTAAGCTGCCCTCAGAGTCTACGCACAGAGTCACCTGCCCCGCAGTCACGCAGCCCCAGGCCCTGTGCCCCAGTGGGGGGGCGGGGGGGGGGGAGAGCAGCCAGCAGGGTGGGCTGGCGGGATACCTCCTGCATGTTATGCTAAAACCCTTTGCCATCTGAACAAAGGAGACATACACAGGCCCGGAAATGCTGTGTGCACTTCCTCAGGCGGCAGTGAGCAGGGAGGGAGGGCGAAGACATGTGTCCTCCCTCCTCAGGGCTGCAGAGGCCACTTCCCTGGAGCCGCTGCTCCTTTTTCGACCAATGCCTTAGTCTCGCACACCCAAGAAGAGGACGTGTGATGGTGAGCTTATGCGTCTGCGTGTTTATAAGCGTGCAAAGTGAAAAGGAACAGAGCCGGTTTGGGAAGTACAGTGTAAAAATTCACCAACTCTGATTTCTTTACACATGGCTACTGTCCTGATTGATGTATCTTCATCTCTTCAGTTTTTTAAAAGATTTTTATTTATTTATTTGAGAGACAGCAAGTGAGAGAGAGAGGAGAGAGAGAGCATGAGTGGGGGGAAGGGGGTGCAGGGAGGAACAGAAGGATAGGCGGACTCCCGCTGAGCGTGGAGCCTGATGCAGGGCTCGACCCCAGGACCCTGAGCCGAAACTGTGTAGGTCACGTAATGGGCACTCAGGTGCCCCTATCTTAATCTCTTCTTAGAGAAAAACATGCTCATGCAGAGCTATGACGGCTTCATCAGTTTGGGTGACGTCCCCCGGGGCCAGGCGCCCAGGAGCTAGTGACTACCGTGCCCGCGAGCGTCCTGTAGATTTCGGGGACGTGGCTGGTAGAACGGCAGGAGGAAGGTGCCTCCGGACGGCCTGACCAAGCTGGTGATCACCAGTGACGTCAGATGCCGCACCCTTTCCCCTCTGGGTGGGATGACGCCAAGCCCTATCAGTGACTCCTTCGGCCATGAGCTGTGGCCAGGGCTGTGTCTTTACCTTCCCTGCGTGAGCCCTGCACTCAACCAAGTTTCTCCATGGACTCCTGAACTTAGGGAGCTGCTGCTCTTTTCTTCTCTAGCCCTTGTTGAACTCATCTCCCCTTCATGCTCCCTCTCCCCCTCTCCCTACTCCCTCCCGTTCCTTTCTCTCTCCCTCCAGCCCTCTCTCTCCTCCTCCCTGCTCCCCCTCCTCCTCCCTCCTCTCTCTCCCTTTTTCTCTCTCCCTCCAGCCCTCTCTCTCCTCCTCCCTGCTCCCCCTCCTCCTCCCTCCTCTCTCTCCCTTTTTCTCTCTCTCCTCCAGTCCCACTCTCTTCCTCTCTCTGCCTATCTCTTGCATTTTTTTATGTTGAAAGTAGTTAAGGCCTTTCTCCCTCTCGCTCTCATTTTTTTTTTTTTTTTTTTTTTTTGCCCCTGAAGCAATTGTATTAGCTGTGCGGTCCCTACAGCACAGACAGAGCTGTGTGCGGCACAGGTCGTGACTAAGCTCTAAATTATCAGGCAGGGATACGAAAACGGAGTGAACTAAAGCAAACCTGTATAGAGGCAAGGGTATTGCACCTTTGCTTGCAGAGGGTGTTCACCGACGCTGCCCACCTCCGGCCCCTTGGAGTAGCCGTTAGTTGATGTGCAAACGTACAGTGATGGGCTCACACCGGCAAGAGCAGAGAGGAGCAGGTAGGATCCCCGTGTTTGCTGAGCCTGGCCGTGTGGCCCTGCGTGGAGCGCCGAGTGCAGGGCCGGCATTCCGGGCCCGCCACCCTGCCGCGAAATCAGCGACATAACTTCAGACCAATGGCTAACCATTTCGGGGTCCTGTTCCTCATCCGTTTGTGAACATTTCCGACCAGGTGGCATCCAAGGTCACCTGTATCTTTCGTTGCTTTATAGTTTAAGTGACGAAACACGTCATTCCTACAGAAATCGTAGAGTAGGGGATATTATTGTGGTTTCATTCTCTTCAATCACACTTTTGGGTCTAGGAGTTCCTTCTGTTTTAAATAAGGTCATTTAACTGTGGCCCCAGTGCTTCACAGGATATATTGGTTTTTCTTCCTCCATTTAGAGGTGGTGCTAGTCGTTCTAGAAATGTGGAATGTAGGGCAGCTAATAAAGAAATCGAAGGCACCTAAATATACTCACGCTAACATTCTGCTGCCTCTTCTTCAGTCTCAGTGATGTTCTTTCCACCGCCTTTAGCGGCAGAGCCGTGAAGGCTGAGCACAGACTGTGCCCGCAGCAGCCTGGCACCCTTCTCTGTCGGGGGGGCACCTGCTCCAGACCCTATAGTGCCTTCTAAGCTGTTGTTTCTAGCCACAAACGGCCATTCTGCTCACGAGTGAGCACGCTTCTAGCATGCTTCTCTACCCGTCGTCCTCCATGGCCCTCTGATTCCTAGAAGCTCTTGGAGCTCCTGCCGGAGGAGATTCCGGGAAGGCCTGCTCTGCTCACTCTGCTGGGCAGCCCCAGGCAGGCCTGGCCCTCGCTTCTCCAGGTAGGAGTTCATGCGCTCGTTCTCGGGTGCACACAGGCTGGGACCCCGCCGCTCGGGGCCGGAACCATTTGCCCCGAGACGAGGTGAAGGGAAGATGAAGGTGCTGCCTAATGGACCCAAGGGCAGAACATGAAGCTGCAGAGGACTGTTTTCCAGCCTTAAAGTTGAATGGAATTGTCCGTGCTAGGTTTCCAACCACGACCCCCTTCCCCCTTTGGAGTTGGAGAAGGCCTGTCCTTTCCTGTCCCTTCCTGTCCCACCATTGTACTTTGGGAGCAGATAGCTTGTCTGGTTGCAGAGGTTTGCAGCTAGACAGGAATTTGCCTCGGGTGTCGCCCATGCCTGATCTAGATGACATTTAGATATGATTCGGGCTTGACCGATGGTGCTGGGGCAGCCTAAGTCTTTGGGGATGCTGGGACAGGAAGCCTGTGGTTTGCATATGAAAGGGCATGAATTTTTAGAAACCAAAGAATGAAGTGTTAAGGGTTGAATTGTTTTTGCCCAAGATTCACACATCAGAGTTCTAACCCCTAGTACTTCCAGACGGGGAAGATGGGGCCTTTGAGAAGGTGGCTGGTCATTTGGGTGGGCTCTAATCCAAGATGACTGACGTAATGCTTTTACAAGAAAGAGAAATTTGGAACAGAGATGGACACACACAGAGAAAAGAGGGAGTGAGGAGGCACGGGGTGCAGATGAAAATGGGCAAGCCAGGTAGAGCAGTTTAGAATGGACTGTCCCTCCCAGTCCATGGAAGGACCCAGTCTTGTGACACCTTAGTCTCTGGCTTCTGGCATCCAGCCTGAAATCACCATTTAAGGCAGCCAGCTGTGTGGTACTTGGACACATCAGCCCCAGAAAACTAAGACAGGGAGGGACCCAGAACCATGAAGCATCTTCTCCAACATAGCTTCTCTGAAGAATTCCCTCATCAGTTGCTCTCCGGACTTCCACATGCACTTGGTCAATAGTAGTGGGTGAGGAAAGGTCTAATCGCCCACCGAGTAGCTGGACTTTCACTGCCGTGTTTGCTTGTCCCAGCTCAGCCACGTACGGCCACCATGTTACCCCTTCTCAGCTTTGGGATCTCAGCAAAATGACAAGAATGGGAAAAAAACTATTTGACTTTTTATTCAGGCTGAAGGGCATCCTTTAATGAACGCGAGTAAGTTTGGAACTATAAACCATGTTGTTGGGGTGCTCCAGGGAAGGCGTGGGTGCAGGGGCAGCACTTGGGCTGAGCATGGACACAACAGTTTTGAATGGTGTTTCTTGACCTCACTGCCCCTGGCCGGCGGCACTGCCCCGGCACCGCTGCACTCTCTCTGGCACTCGGTGTTGCCTCGAGGGCACCACTTCCGATGTGCACACCCCAGTCTTCCCCAGTGACAGCAGGATGAATCTGTTTGCTTCGCTGCAGCGGACGCCCGGAGGACAGAATCTATCAGAGAGGAAGTTCCTCTGTGTTATTTATAAAGTCTGGTTTCAGTGCTAACCCTCTAGGATACAATGAAGTTCCTCCAGCCAGTTTCCCTGGCATATTTTGGAGACAGGAACAGAAGACAGGGACAAGAAAATTCACGTGAATTTTAGCTTACAAATGTTCTCACCAGCACAGTTCATGGTACACGTAGAACGATAAAAGTCGTATCATGCCTGAAAGAGAAGACTCTCCTCCCTGACCATGCATTCTCCTAAAGGCAGAGGGTGTCTTGTTCCCACTGCATGTACCCCCAGCCGACCAGCTGCCTGGCGCCTCGTAGGCACTCAGATGGACGAGCAAATGAATAAATGAGGAAGAAGACCCAGAGGTCAACGCTACTTTGGGAGAGTGGCCAGAGAAGGAAAGAGAAAATTCAAGAGCAAGAAAGAGGACACACTTCCCGTTGGCCTGCTGATTGCTCCTTTTCTGTCTCATATGGGGACCTTGCTCATAGCCCAGGCCACTATACTTAGTATTTCGGCAGTACTCTTCACCTTAAACTTGTCTGTTACTTTCTCATGCAACACAGTTTGATGCTTCCAATGTCTTACCAATATTTTAGTGCATTCACTCTTATAGGTTTTTCTTTTTGTGTTTTTTTTTTTCCCATAAATCTACAGGGATTGTCCTAGAGGAAAAGCCAGTGTAGGACAGGGTGTATTGTAGTCAGACTCACTCTTGCATTTTCCTGCAACAGAACTCTAGTATTTTGATGTTGTTTCCCTTTCTCCTCCTATGGAACAAGATTGCAGAAGGCTTGAAATCTGTAAAGATCTATACAACCTTATCTACTGTCACATGTCATTATACAATTTGAGGGCTTCTTACACCTCAAAAGTGGGCAACTTGAGGACCTTCCAAAGGAGGCATCCATCACCCTATACAGCAGGTGGGTGTCTCCAACATGAGTCTATAATGAAGTGGGTGAATAGGGAAGTGCAGGTGCCCGTCTTCCTCCCCACAGTGAGCTCCCAGGATCCAGGGAATGAGTCTACCCTTTGATCGGATTCTGGGTGGAACTCTTATCTCAGAGAGGCCATAGTGCTAATTCCACAGGTTTAAAATAACTTCCTATCCCCTGACGGCAAATTACATGTGTCTTGTCCTTCAGCTCCCTCATTCTTTTTCTGGGAACAATGACAAGTTTGTCCACATATATTTAGCACTTTTCCCAAGACCTAACTTTGTCATTCCTCATACTGGATGGTGTGCCTCTATTTACCCTCCTGTAAGCAGAGAGCAATGAGAGATCTAATAGTATTCTGGGTGAAAAAATGACAGCATGAGTGAAATATTGCTTTGTGTATTTTTGGCTCTAACAATAAAGAATAGGATCTGAGACATAAAAGGAAAGATATTTATAGTACTTTCTGGTCATGCATTTACTAGATCTGCTATCCCAGCTGTAGTTTGTATATTGTGTTAATGCTAATTACAGCAGTGCTACAGTATCCTATCCTGCCCTATACAAAAATGGCTAGCTCTTCTATGGTACATACTCAAGTATATGGTAGACATACAAACTCCTACTCCACCGATATAAATCATATCTAAACTTTATCATATTTTCCAGAAGCCAAATATGAGAATCATGCAACTGCCCCTCCCCCCAAGTGATCCACTTTCAATCCAAAGACAATGTGTGGCATCCAAATTGCCTCTTTAAGAAAAAGCAGAGAACATATTCTCTTCACAATGATATTCTTTAGTAACTAGTTGAAACTATTGATTTAAGATTCTGAGTGCTAAATATTCTGCAGTGCACTTAGCATCAACACTGCTTTTCTGGGTGCTATAGAAACAGCATCATGAGCACTTCCCCAAGCACATTACACTCTGGTGTTCACTGAGTGTGTGCTGAGACTACTTACACACACAATTCTGACTTTATGGCTTGGGATCCCCATTTACTAAATTTATAAACTTAGACCTGGCTCATACACTTAGCCTGTATGAGCCACAGTTCTTCTGTCCTTGGGAAAATGGCTCAGTATGTCCTACCCATCCTTCAAGTTACTGGGAGCTTGAGAAGTACTTTATGAAGCCCCCCTATGATTGTAAAGCTTTTGTACAAAAATGGGCCCAGACACTGCGGGAATTGAGGTAGAATACAGGAAAGAAGGCATTTCAGGCATCACTTTCAAAAATGTGATTATTTGGCCTCCATAGTGTAAACAGTCTTTGTCTGAATATTTTCTGGATCGGAGATGGAAAGGAGAGAGAGCAAAATTTAAATCCAGCTTACTAGTATTACTTTGAGTTTCCTTGATAGGTTAGGGACCTAGCTGAAATTAGACATGAAATTTTAGGAATACGCAATCCAGTAGAAATAATTGCAAAGTTGCAGGGTCCTTATTAAGCTGGGAATGGCATTGGCAGACTAACTAGGCTGTTAGTTCCGTGGTAATGCGTCCTTACTTCAGCCATGCCAACTTTGCTCTTCCCATTCCTCATGCTATTTATAAAATGCTGTGATTTCAGCTATACCAGGAGTTGACAGAACATAGGGGATCATCGGTAAGTAATACAGTATGTTATAGCATACCTCATTGATGATTAATTCTGTTATTCAGGGTCTGTGATATCTCCTACCTTCAACTGAACTTGGCGTCTGAAAAGAAACAGTAGGATACCAACCTCCCCAGCATGTCAATCTCAGAAAAACATGATTCTATCTTCTTCACTCACATATAAGCTGAGAGAGTTCTGTCACAAGTGACATATGTAGAAGGCTCCATCAGGATATATGATTTAATATTTTGTTTCTGTCTATAAAAATGAGCATGACATCACCACACTAAAGCTCATGATTTGAGATCAGATACCGCGTCTGGGACTGGACACATAGGGTCACCTATGTGACCACGAAGTCCCCGGCTGTTAATAGTTACCCTGAATGTAAATGGGCTAAATGCCCCAATCAAAAGACATGGGGTATCAGAATGGATAAAAAACCAAGACCCACTGATATGCTGTCTGCAAGAAACTCATTTTAGACCAAAAGACACCTCCAGATTTAAAGTGAGGGTATGGAAAACAATTTACCACACTAATGGACATCCAAAGAAAGCTGGGTTGGCAATCCTTATATCAGATAAATTAGATTTTAAGCCAAAAAATATCATAAGAAATGAGGAAGGACAGTATATTACTGAAAGGGTCTATCTGACAAGAAGATCTAACAATTTTAAATATCTATGCCCCTAACATGGGAGCAGCCAATTATATAAACCAATTAATAAAAAATCAATTAAACATGTTGACAGTAATACAATAATAGTAAAGGAATTTAACACCCCCTCACTGAAATGGATAGGTCACCTAAGCAAAAGATCAATGAGGAAATAAAAGCTTTATGTGACACACTGGACCAGATAGACATCACAGATATATTCAGACCATTCCATCCCAACACAACAGAATACACATTCTTCTCTAGTGCACATGGAACATTCTCCAGAATAGATCACATCCTGGGTCACAGATCAGGTCTCAACTGGTACCAAAAGATTGGGGTCATTCCTTGCTTATTTTTAGACCACAATGCTTTGACACTAGAACTCAAGCACAAGAGGAAAGTTGGAAATAACTCAAATATAAGGAGGCTAAAGAGCATCTTACTAAACAATGAATGGGTCAACCAGGAAATTAAAGAAGAATTAAAATATTCAAGGAAAAAAATGAAAATGGAAAACAACTGTTTAAAAATCTCTGGGACACAGCAAAGGCAGTCCTGAGAGGAAAACATATAGCAATACAAGCCTTTCTCAAGAAATAAGAAGGGTCTCAAGTACACAACCTAACCCTACACCTAAAGGAGCTGGAGAAAGAATAGCAAACAAAATCTAAGCCCAGCAGGAGAAGAGAAATAATAGAGATCAGAGCAGAAATTGAAGAAATAGAAACCAAAAGAACAGTAGAACAAATAAATGAAACTAGGAGCTGGTTCTTTAAAAGAATTAATAAGATTGATAAACCTCTGGCCAGACTTATCAAAAAGAAGAGAAAGGACCCAAATAAATAAAATCATGAGTGAAAGAGGAGAGATCACAACCAACACCAAATAAATGCAGTCAATTATAAGAACATATTATGAGCAACTATATACCAGCAAATTAGACAATCTGGAAGAAATGGATGCATTTCTAGAGACACACAAACTACCAAAACTGAACCAGGAAGAAATAGAAAAACCTGAACAGACCCATAACCAGTAAGGAGATTAAAGCAGTCATCAAAAATCTCCCAACAAGAGTCCCAGGTCAGATGGCTTCCCAGGGGAATTCTACTGACCATTTAAAGAAGAATTAATACCTATTCTCCTGAAACTGTTCCAAATACAGAAATTGAAGGAAAACTTCCAAACTCATTTTATAAGGTTAACATTACCTTGATCCGCAAACCAGACAAAGACCCCATCAAAAAGGAGAATTACAGACCAATATCCTTGATGAACACAGATGCAAAAATTCTCACCAAAATACTAGCCAATAGAATCCAATAGTATATTAAAAGGATTATTCACCATGACAAAGTTGGTTTTAATCCTGAGCTGCAAGTTTGGTTCAACATCTGCAAATCAATCAATGTGATACAATACATTAATAAAAGAAAGAACAAGAACCATTTGGTACTCTCAATAGATCTAGAAAAAACATTTGACAATGTACAGCATCCTTTCTTGATCAAAACTCTTCAAAGTGTAAGAATACAGGGTGCATACCTCAATATTATAAAAGTCATCTATGAAAAACCCACAGTCAATATCATTCTCAATGAACACGGCAGGGCTGTCCATTATCACCACCGTTATTCAACATTGTACTAGAAGTCTTAGCCTCAACAATCAGACAACAAAAAGAAATAAAAGGCATCTGAATTGGCAAAGAAGACGTCAAACTCTCACTCTTTCAGATGATATGATACTTTGTGTGGAAAACCCAAAAGACTCCACTCCAAAACTGCTAGAACTCATATAGGAATTCAGTCAGGTGTCAGGATAGAAAATCGATGCACAGAAATAATTTTCATTTCTATACACCAACAGCAAGACAGAAGAAAGAGAAAGTAAGGAGTCAATCACATTTACAATCACACCCAAAAACTTAAGATACTTAAGAATAAATCTAACCAAAGAGGCAAAGAATCTGTACTCAGAAAACTATAGAGTACTCATGAAAGAAATTAAGACACAAAGAAATGGAAAAACATTCCATGCTCAAAGATTGGAAGAGAAAATATTGTGAAAATGTCTATGCTACCTAGAGAAATCTACACATTTAAATTAATCCCTGTCAAAATACCATCAACTTTTTTCACAGAAATGGAACAAATAATCCTAAAATTTATATGGAACCAGAAAAGACCCCAAATAGCCAGAGGAATGTTGAAAAAGAAAACCAAAGTTGGTAGCATCACAATTCTGAACTTCAAGCTCTATTACAAAGCTGTAGTCATCAAGATAGTATGGTACTGGCACAAAAACAGACACATAGATCAATGGAACAGAATAGAGATCCCAGAAATGGACCCTCAACTGTATGGTCAAGTAATCTTCAACAAAGCAGGAAGGAATGTCCAATGGAAAAAAATAGTCTCTTCAATAAATGCTGTTGGGAAAACTGGACAGCCACATGCAGAAGAATGAACCTGGACCATTCTCCACACCACACACAAAAATAGACTCAAAATAGAAGAAAGAGCTCAATGTGAGACAGGAATCCATCAAAATCCTTTAGGAGAACACAGGAAGCAACCTCTTTGACCTTAGATGCAGCAACGTTTTCCTAGACACATCACCAAAGGCAAGGGAAGCAAGGGCAAAAATGAACTATTGGGACTTCATCAAGATAAAAATCTTTTGCAGAACAAAGGAAATAGTCAACAAAGCCAAAAGACAACTGATAGAATGGGAGAAGATATTTGCAAATGACATATCAGATAAAGGGCTAGTATCCAAAATCTATAAAGAACTTATCAGACTCAACACCCAAAGAACAAATATTGCAATCAAGAAATAGGCAGAAGACATGAACAGACATTTCTGCAAAGAAGACCTCCAAATGGACAAGAGACACATGAAAAAGTGCTTAACATCTCTCGGCATGAGAGAAATACAAATCAAAACCCCAATGAGATACCACCTCACACAAGCCAGAATGGCTAAAATTAACAAGTCAGGAAATGACAGGTGTTGGCAAGGATGCGGAGAAAGGGGAACCCTCCTACACTGTTGGTGGGAATGCAAGCTGGTGCAGACACTCTGGAAAATAGTACGGAGGTTCCTCAAAAAGTTGAAAACAGTGCTGCTCTATGACCCAGCAATTGTGCTACTGGGTATTTACTCTCAAGATACAAATGTGGTGATCCGAAGGGTCACATGCACCCGAATGTTTATAGCAGCAATGTCCACAATAGCCAAACTATGGAAAGAACCTAGATGTCCATCAACAGATGAATGGATAAAGAAGACATGGTATATATATGCAATGGAATACTATGCAGCCATCAAGAGAAATGAAATCTTGTCATTTGCAACGACGTGGATGGAACTAGAGGGTAGTATGCTAAGCAAAATAAGTCAATCAGAGGAAGGCAATTATCATATGATCTCTCTGATATGAGGAATTTGAGAGGCAGGGCGGGGGGATTTTGGTGGGTAGGGAGGGATACAACGGAACAAGATGGGACCAGGGAAAGAAAGAAGCCATAAGACTCTTAATTTCAGGAAACAAACTGAGGGTTGCTGGGGGGTTGGGAGGAGAGGGATGAGGTGGCTGGGAGATAGACATTGGGGAGGGTGTGTGCTATGGTGAGTGCTGTGAAATGAGTAAGCCTGATGATTCACAGATCTGTGCCCTGAAGCAAATAATATATTATATATTAATAATAAAAAAAAGTGCAGTAAAAAAAAATGCAGTCGCTACTAATTTGTGGAATTCCACTAGGAGCCAATCTCATCTGGGATGACTCCATCCGTGTTGATGGCACTCTGATCAAAGCCGGGGGTACTTGTTCAAGAGTCCTGCTTATTTAGCTGCAGAAAACATATTCCACATCAAGCAAGTAAAGAGAACAATTTATCTGCTTAATGTATTACAAATAGCTCATCTTCTATCACTTCATGTCTCCGTATTTTCTGTTCTGGGGTCTCAATATCTTGCAATCACTCATGTACATGTTTATATGTTAAATAGGTATTTATTAGACACGACCATGTTCCAGCTACCACGATCAGATCATTAATGAAGGGTATGTCTTCTTCCTCTGCTGGGTGTGTTTTTAATGAGTGCTTATAATGTGCCGTGTATTGGAGTGCTGGGGATAGAGAGGGGCAGCGGAAATGCTCGTGCTTGCACAACTCCTATTCTGTGGGGAGAGAGAGACACATGCAGGATTTCAGTACGTGTGTCAAACAAGGAGATGGCTCATAGAAATAAATACCCTCAAGTCCTTTTTGAATAACTTTTTTCTAAGAATCATATTAGAATATTTTCCACTGCGGCAAGGTAGAGAGATATATTCATTTTGAAAGCAAATGTGCTTGGCAACCCTTTCATTCTGGAAATACGGAGGTTGTTAAGGAGGATGGGCAGTGCAGTCTGTTTGAAAGAACACAGGTCTCGGAGTCCAGAATACAACGTACAATTCCAGGAGCGACTTGTTCTTAACGTCTCTCCTGACGGTCTGTACCCAGGGATCACCAAGAAGTGACGCCCGTGTACCAGAAGCAAAGGACTCTTGTGATCTCTTCCTGGAGGGAAACCTGGGGAAGGTCACATACTTGCGTTGAGACTGTTTCCTTGTCTGTACATGGAAGTGAAGAAACCTTCCTTGTGCATCTCCAGAATGGTTTGTAGATGCGCGGCAGTATTGTAAAGTATACGATGACAAAGAAAATGGAAAGCAAGTGCCCCTTAATTTTCAAAGGACCCTTTTTTATGCTAGAGTATATAATTAGCAAGCATATGTTCATATGCTTTATTTTTAAAAGATGTTATTTATTTATTTTAGAGAGCGAGAGAGAGCAGGGGAGGAGCGAGGGAGAGGGAGACAACCTCCAGCAGACTTCGCACTGAGCCCTGAGCGCAGAGCCTGATGGGGGACGGATTCCAGGACCCCGAGGTCATGCCATGAGCTCAAACCAAGAGACCCTCGCTTAACCGGCTGCACCACCCAGAGGCCCCTGTTCGTGGGTTTTTAAATGGGCTTCAAGAGAGTGACGATCTGCGTGGGAACGTGTGTGTGGCACTTGCAGACGTGCTGCTGAGTACATATATGTGCACATACATGTTTCAGAGTCTTTAACCAGTGCGGGGTTGGAAGATGCCGACTCGCCCGAGATGGAGCTCGCGGGGTCTGCCCAGCCGGTCTGTAAGCCGGCCCCCGCCGCGACTTCCTACTCAGCTATAGATCTTGATGCTCAGAATCGCGTGCGTCATTCGGGATGACTCCTTGTGCAGTGAAGGGCTCTAAAAGTCACAGGAATTCCGGTGGTTTAATTGGACACAGGGAAAAAAAGCATCCAAGTGGGACTCGCTCTGAAATGAGGAAACTTCCTTCTCTAACAGCTCTTAACACAATCCCTAAAATACAACCATATTCTCTAGCTTCTGGAGAGAAAAACAGATTCACTTCCAGCTTAACTGTTAGCTGTGTTTGTTTTAGAGGAAGGCCAGGGGGCCTTCGCGGAGGAGTAACATTCGGGCCATCCCTGCGGGCAAATCTCTGCGCTTCTGCTGGCTGCGCCCTCCGCTCCAGCGCGGAGGCACAACCCTTCTCTGGAGGCGTCCTGCTCCCAGGCGGCCACAGCTGCCCTTTACGCAGCACTTCTCCCCTGCTCCTCCAGCCCTCCGCCTGAGCCACAGCTCTCCCGAGAGTCCCCTTTATGAACTTGCCAGCTGCCTCCTCCCAGACCCCCGGGGGACGCCCTCTCCTGCAGCCTCGGCCACTGCCCACTGCGGGCCCCGCTCCTGCCCCGGAGCCCCGGAGCCCAGGAGCCCCGAGCCGTCCTGGCCGCAGCCCTGGTGGTGCGGGCAGGTGTTCGGCTGCGGCTGCGGGAGCGGTGGATGCAGGTGGCGGGGAGCCAGGGGCTTCCTGAGCCATGGCGCCGCGGGCTGCAGAAGGAGCCAGCAGGGAGAGACGCTGAGTGGCAGAGCTGGCCTGTGGCCAGGGCTCCCTCGTGGGTGGGAGAGCCCGGGGCCCCTGCGGGGCGCAGACTCGCCTCCCTGGAGGGGAGGGGGTGCTCTGAGGGCCCAGATCTCACTTACCCCGACCCTGCCTCCCACTCACAGTTCCCAGCCTCTGCCTGGTCTCTCTCTCCTCGGGCTGTGCTCTCACTGCCAAACCTCGTCCCTGACCAGCGTGGGCATCGTTTCTGGCAGCTTCCCGGACTCGCAGCCTCGGGCCTCACCTAGAGCCCTGGAGCCCAGAGGGGCTGCTGGGGTCACGGCTCCGAAGCGCCCACGTGCAGAGAGCTCCCCCAAGCTGAGGAGGACCGTGGTTGTGACCTTGCTCCGAGACCTTTCAGAGGCCTCGCCTGGCCCCTGAATGGAAGACCAAACCCTGTGTGTCGGACCCCAGGTCTCTGGAACAAGGCCTTGCTCCTCCTCTCCAGGCCAGGTCTTCCCCACCTCCTGGGGAAACCGTTCCCTGCCAGCCACCCAGGAACGGCACCAGAAAAAGAACGGCTTTTTTTTTTTTTTCAAATTCTGATCAACGTGGAAAGGTGCCTAAAATAAGAGATTAAAATATAAATGGGAGAAATTCCAGGTGGAGAAGAAATAAGGGTAGAATATTCCAGTGGGACCGTCGTTAAGCTGGTCCCTCGGATGTGTTCGGTGAGTCCCCCACATCCGTGGAAGGGCAGACACTCGGCTCTGAGTTAGCGAGCGGCCAGAGCCGAAAAGGGAACGGCAGCCTGTGGTAAGCTTCCTGGCATCCGGAGCCTGAAAACAAACCAGATGCTTTTCCAGAACGCCTTATTCTCAGGACTGCGACGCCGAGAGGAGTGCTGTTCCCATGAGGTCTCATCACAAGAGGACAGTTCTGTGGACAGCAGCTTCTACGTGGGTCTTAGCAAAGCCAATTTCTTCCTCCACTGCCCTTCAGCTCGAGGTTAACGCACACGCAAGAGTTAAACAAAAATATCCGAGAGGTCACAGTAGTGGGATCCGGGGATTTGCCCCCGGGGGGGGGGGGGGGGGGGGATGGAGCACAGAGCATCTGAGCAGCAGGGCTGGGTGTCGCCTCTTTAATGGCTCGGGCGCGATCTGAGGCTCCATGGAAATCCGCAGAAGAGGCCTGGAGTACAGACTGAGTATCAGCGATTAAGCGCAGATCTCCTAAATCTGTGTGAACGCGTCTCATTTTGAAGCCATGCTTGCCCATCCAGTCTTCTCTTCTTGTTAAAATTAGGACTGTTTTCCTGACTTTATAGAAAAAGAGTAGCAAGAAACCAAAACACACAGTCTCTTCAAAAGACTGACACTTTCATTTCTTTCCGGTGTCTGTTGATATTTACACCTTCCTGAACTGTACGATAATGGGATGAGAAGAAAGAAGAAAGAGAGATAGGCAAGATATGGAAATAACTGAGCTGTCCTTCAACAGACGAATGATGCGGCACATATATAAAATGGAATATTACTTAGCCGCGAGAAAGAAGGAAACCCTGCCGATTGCAACAATTGAGCGGACCTTGAGGGAACTGTAGCAAGTGAAATAAGCCAGGCAGAGAAAGGCAAACACTGCATCGTATCATTGACATGTGGAGTCTAAATAAAAAGTCAAACTCGTAGAAACAGAGAGCAGAAACGTGATTGCCAGAGGTCTGGGGTGGGCGAGACAGGGAGAGCTTGGTAAGAGAGTGCATGCTTTGAACTGTAAGATAAACAGGGTCTGAGAATCCCCTGTATAACGTGCTGACGCTCGTAAATAACACTGTATTATATAATTTAAATTTGCTAAGAGCATAGAATGTAAATGTTCTCACACGCGCGCACACACACACACAAGGATAAATACGTGAAGTGATAGATGTGTTAGCAAGACGGGGACTCCTTTTATAAAGTATACTTGTATCAAATCATCATCACGTCTACTTCTCATATCTTACGATTTTACATGTCAGTTATATCCCAATAAAGGTGAAGTTTTAAAAAAAAAAGGAAGAAAGAAAAAGAGAAGCTTGCATCTCCTACCTATGAGGCTTTTTTGATTTACCTCCTTTAATCCTCATGGCCGACTGATAAAGTAAGGATTAGGAGGTTTATTTTAAACATAAGGAAGCTGAGACTCAGGGAAGCTAAGTGACCTTATATGTCACAAAGTCAACAACTCCAGAGCCCGATGCTGGTTCAGATTTGCCCGACTCCAGAGCCCACGTCAAAATCCATTCTAAAAAGAGTTTATTGAGTATTTGTGATGTTCATGATACTATCTCATATACCAGAGAAACATAGTATTTTTAAAAGCCTGGTTTCTATCCTCAAGGATTTCGTTATCTGTTGGGAGAGTCAGGGATGCAAAGCTAAGCAGGTTTTAGCAGGTGCCAGGTCCGTGGGCCATGAGCAGCCTGGGGAGGGGGGGAGACCAAGACGAGGGATCAAGAAACAGTTGAAAAAACACGTATTTGATCACAGACCTGAAGGTTGAGGAGGATTTCATGGATGAAGAAGGTGGGAAGAGTATTATTTTAAACTTTTTGGGGTTCCTGGGCCTTGTTTATTCAGAAATAGGTAGCGAGCATCTGAGTTGAGCATTTATAAACTGCCGAGCATTGTTGCCAGATATCAGGAAATCTGCATTGAAGTCCTTTGTCTAGAATGAATTCTTGGGGGGAGAGACTGTCCTGTTTATTCTTGTATCAGCGATGCCTGGTCGGTCCCTGATCATCTTACATTTATGGAATGTAGTTTTGCAACTGCAACAGTGAATGAAATGTGGATTCCAATAAACATAAAAATGAGACAGACCTGAACCGTCTTTCTTGTTATATACATTGTAGATTCTGAGTGACCTGTGTACTTTTCTCTGACACTAACTATAGCACAGGGAACCATAGTATACATACTTTTTGTTCCTGTTGGTTCATTGCAGCTTAGTGTCCTAAGGGTCCGGAATCCTGACCCCCAGGGGAGCTTCCAGGATTTCCGTGTGGAGGCATTTATACTGTTGCACTGAGAATAAGTTCGAATGAGCCTTGGAGGTTTTCTTTTTTAAGATCTGTGTGTTCTTTTCCTTTCCTTACCAAGTCCTAGCATGCACTCACTTTGTGGTCTTTCTTCTGTTCTGTGTCAGTGAAAATGCAGCCATGTTCTCTGCCCATAAACCAAATACGCTGGGAACAAGGGTCTTCATTCATCGAGATGACGGGATGGCCAACCACGGAAGGGGTAGCACTCGTTGTAATGTGTGATGAGATCTAGGACGTGCATTGTCCTCATTAAACCTCTATCCATAACTGTCGGCGGGTCAGAGTTTGGCTTCAATGAAACCCTGATGCTCTGCAGGCTGGATGCTCATGCCCGCGAGGAGGTTCCTGCTGGACCTACAGCCACAGGGAGTCTGATCCTGTGTAAATACACTCGCGGAGAAAGAGCGGGGCCCCGCTGTGCAGATGTGCAAGGAGCTGGCTGCTGATAAAGGTAGACACAAGCTGAATATTCACCAGCAGAAGCCCAGCTCATGTTGGGTGCCTGGGCGGCTCCCATAAGCATGACCTCAGGAGAGAAGCAGCTAAGTTCCTGGATCAAAGTGGACCGCCAGCTAATGTAACCTTCAGAGCAAGAAAAGAATGGATTGTTTCTTTTTCTTCGCCACCCCCTCCCTCCCTTCCTCTCCCTCCTCTTCTCTGTCTTGTCAGGCTCTGTCTCTCTCTTTCCCTCCCCTGCTTTCTCTCTGGCCTCTTGGACTCCCCTTCCTCCTGGCTGGTTTTACGTCTTATTCATCAACAGCCTTTCTCCTGGATCACTGGGGTGCCTGCTGTGCCTTGATCATGGTCCTCAGGCTTTTCCTACTTCCCTACAAGCCAGAGTGGCCCGGTGGCAAACCAAAATTTCCGACAGTGTGTCAGGAGGCTGATGCCGTGTAATGATATTCAGACCATGGGGGAAAGAGCAGCTTCACTGCGGGTGGTAACCCAGAAAGGCTCCCCAGTGCCCAGCAGGAAGCTGGGGTGAGTTTAATTTGGTGAAGCAAATTTAATCACTTGCCTCTTTGTAAATGGGGACACAGGAGGAAACAAAACAGATTTTCTTAGTAGAGTTCTCACAAAATGGGAGCTTCTAATAGCACAAATGTCTTCATCACTCTTTCCTGGGATTCGCAAAATTGTAAGATTTTGCAGTAACTGTCAAGTGCGTGAGCATGTGTCATACCAAGGAGATCACAACCTCCCATAGGCACCTCTGTTACTGTCTGCACGGAGCTCTTAAAGCATGATACAAGCTTATTTAAAGGAAAAAAAGAAAGGAATTCAGATGCTTTTGTCCAAGGCCAAAAAAAGTCCTTGCAATTTTTTTCTCTTTACTAATTAGCTGCAGCCCCAATTCATTACAAATGAAGGCATTTATAGATTTTCAATTTACGTTCACTTTTGTTTCAGCAAAACATCTGTAAATGAAGTCTACAACAGAAAACCTGCCAATCTAAAAAACCCTTTAATACTCATAATCGTGTGAGGGTAGAAGATTTGGAACAATCTTTCGTAACCACCAGGAAAATTTGTCTTGGGTTTTATGACCCCACGGGTGAGTAAATCATGCTGATAGGCAGCCCCACTTAGGATCGCTCTGTGTTTTCATGGTGAAGTCAACTTTGTCAGGGTTTTATGGTTTTGTTTTTGTTTTGCTTGTATGTTTGTTTTTTGTAAAGAAATAGTTTTCTTTTATTTTTAAAGAATGTTTAAATCGTCAATCCAGATTCTCTACAGGTTAAAATGAGACTTTCCAGAAAGAGGTCACAGCCATTTTGGTTGTTTCTGTTGCAATGAATTAATTGATTTTCTTCTCTGGCGGGTGCACTGGAGCTAAAAGTTACATATCTAGGTTTACTAGGTAAATTAGATTTAATTCCCACAATTTATTTACCTTCTGGGTGAAAGGGTGACCCTATGTGTCCAGGCCTCAGTGTGTTTATTCTAGTGAGTTCTAGAATCTTAGAAACTAATAGAGCTGAATGGGAACTAAATCTAGCTTTGTTCTACCTCACTGTCCTCCTCGCCGCTATCATTACAATTACATTTCCCAAACCCATTTGGGCTGGTGGCAGGTGCAGGTGATTACGGTCTGTGGGAAAACCCGGGGATGTCACTGGCCAGGCAGGAGCGGCGCGGGCAGGTGTGGGTGTTTGGGGCACATCCCCCCTGTAGGCGGGCCTGCTCACAGCTGCTTCGTGGGGGCCCCAGGCGCCCCCCACACCTCTTGGGGCTCACCCAGGGTCTGGGCCTGGTGTGAGAGGGGCTCCGGAAGGAAGGTTGGGGCTCCCCCACTGGGTGAGTCATTGAGTCCAGCAGAAATGTAGTGAGCAGTGGGGCACCTAGAGTCCAGCCGGAGGCAGAGCAAGCATGAGCCATGGCTGCTGGACCAGGCAGCAGCGGGGCCCCGGTTCCCATCCCCCACACTGCGGGAGTTGAGTCTATGTGTCAGCTTAGTTGGTCTGTGGTGACCAGATGTGGGGTTGAAAACCCGTCTAGACATTCCTGCAAAGGCCTTTGCTAGAGGAGACTAACATTTATAATCAGAGTCTGAGTAAAGCAGATCACCTTCCATACTGTAGGTGGGCCTCATCCAATCAGTTGAAGGCCTTAAGAGGAAAATAGAGGGAAGTCCCCTAAGGAAGAGTGAATTCTGCCTCCAGACAGTCTCCAGACTGAAGCTCGGGCACCAGCTCTTCCTGGGTCTGCAGGCTGCTCCCTGCCCAGCAGATTTCAGACTTGCCAGCCTTCATTGGTTCTAGCCAATTCCTTAAAATAAATCTGTCTCTGTGTGTGTCTCTCTCTGTCTCTGTATTTACATATACCATATATAAATATATTTTATAGATATCCTTATATATATTGTTATACATAATATATAAAATATATATACTATATATTTATATATAAATATACATACGCACATATATAATACATACTTTTTTTAAAAAAAGATTTTTTAATTTATTTATTAGAGACAGAGACTGAGAATGAGAGGGGAGAAGGTCAGAGGGAGAAGCAGACTTCCCACAGAGCCGGGAGTCTGACATGGGACTCGATCCTGGGACTCCAGGATCATGACCTGAGCCAAAGGCAGTCGCTCAACCAACTGAACCACCCAGGCGCCCTAATACATCCTTTTTTTAAAAAAAGATTTAATTTATTTATTTGACAGAGAAAGAGACAGAGAGAGGGAACACAAACAGGGGGAGCGGGAGAGGGAGAAGCAGGCTTCCCGCTGAGCAGGGAACCCAAGGCTGGGCTCGATCCCAGGACCCTGGGATCATGACCTGAGATGAAGGCAGACGCTTAACGACTGAGCCACTAAGGTGCCCCATGATATGTTCTTCATACACCTGTGCCTACAAAGTGGTTTTCAGTATGACTTCCCCTTTACAGACTATAATTCTATATAAAGATGCCTCCTCTGTTTCTTTGCTTTTCTAGAGCTGCTTAAAGGGATAGATAGGACACACGATATCTTTTATAGAAGCATTCATGAGATTTTTATGATGCCATTTTTAAAATTTGGGGGAGGAAAAAGGACTTAAAACTTCATATATTTTGAATTCCTGAGAATTTACCAATCAGGTGTAACAGCTATAGATCTCAGCCCAGAACTCGGATATTGTAAGAAATAAACAATTTTCTTGTTGTTTTTCTATAATTTCTATAACTTAGTACAATTCTTATTTGCCGTCTGCCATCCGTGAGGCTGGCCGGGTCTCCGATAGTTGGGGATGTGCGTTCTCTCGGCGCTGAGCCACGAGTCAGGGGACCCGTGTGGCTGGGCACTGGTGCAGGTGTGTAGGTCTAGAGTCACCTGTGCTCCCAAGGGCTTGTGTGGAGATGTCTGCTCTCAGGCAACCCTGCAATGTGTCCGCATGGAGGCATTACGTGTCTCACCTCGCCCTCCCCGCCCTCCGGCTCAGTCCCTCTCTCCAGGACTGGGTGCCCCACCAACGGGGTCTTCCTGCCTCCGTGTGTCTGAGGATGCTCCGGCGCGCGAGCATCCTTGCACAAGACAAAGCCCTGTCTTCCCAGATCCACTTCCGAGCTATCACCTGTCTTGGGTTTGCTGCCTCGTGGGGGTTCCTGCTAGGAATCAGGGAACATGAGGCTCCGTCACCCACAACTCCACCTCTAGGCTCTGTCCTTTCTTTCTGGGAGCTTGGAGAATCTTCCTGAATCCTCCACTTCCTTAAACGTTTTGTCTGGAAACTCCTGTGCTCTCCTAAGGGTGTAGGGTTTTAGATGTCCAAGCCAGGAGTGGCTGACAGCTTGGTTTCTCCTCTTGACCCTTGTACCTCTCTTCTAGGAGGCCAGGAGCTCAGGAAATTCCATCAGCCATGGGTAAGAAGCAGAAGTGAGAGGAGAAAGAGTAAAATATGGTGACCATGGAAGAATGAAATTTGGTGACTATTTTAATGCCTATTTCACTACACAGCCTTGAGAAACCCGCATTCCAATGGTAATGTTTTAAGGCAACTCTTTTTTTTTTTAATAATTATATTCAGCTGTTAATTTCATAGGACAGTTTTACCCCATGCTTTAGGAAACACGTCTTATTTACCTGTCTCTCATTGTCCTTACCTCCTGCCTTGGCTTCTCTGGGCCCAGAATGATGCTTGATACACCGCACACACGCATGATTATTTGTTAAGCAAGGGAGTGAATGATTTTGAGAGTGGTTTTTAGGGAAAAAAATTCATAAGGCAGAAAGCCCCTCTCCTCTGAAGTGTCCCCTGCGTATGTCTCTTTGTTTGGGCTTCCTGATCGAAAGCACAGACTTCAGTTTTTCTGACACATTACCACGGGCATCTGCGTCACGAAGATGCCGGCAAACAGATGCCAGCGTGCCCCGCCACAAATGGTTGTCGGCGAGGAGTGTGTAAATCAGACTGCTCCGTCTGGAATCCATTCGCTACATGCATCTTACCCTATTGAAGATTTGCTGATTAAATCACCCACGCCGAAAACAGTTACCGAAATTCCAGCCTCCCATTGGATTCCAGTGTCAAGGCAAATCATTCATGAGCGCGGAGCTCATTTAAGCCTGGGAAGTAAACATCACCGGAGAGCTGTGGGCTTTACGCGCAGCCCCGCGCCTGAGTCCCTGCGTTCGTCACTGTGCCGAGCAAACCACACGTCGAGATGCCATGGAGTCATGTAGTGGAGCAGGGTTCCTGCGCCTGCACGACTGAGTATAATGGGGCCTGATAGATCGTGTTAACACTTCAGCGGAAATTTCCAGTCTCTAAAGAGTGGTCTCCAAATCCTTTTTATTTTCTCGTTTATTTCAGGAGAGGTCTTGCTGTGGATGGGTGTGAAATATTATTTCTGAATGTAGAACTGAATGAAAAGCTCAAACTTAGCGGGGTAGCTGACGGGAAAGAAGAAAGAAGACACGTCTCCAGGGGCCCCATTACGCTGCAGGAAGAACGGTGGATTTGGTGTCAAGAAAACTGGACGGTCTTGTCCCTGCCCCTGGGCACATCGAGAACGTTGGACAGTCCACTGAACTAATTTTTCCGTAAGTATGAAGCCAGAGGTTTGTTTTTGTTTTGATTTGACACAGAGAGAGAGGAGAGATCACAAGTAGGCAGAGAGGCAGGCAGAGAGAGGGGGAAGCAGGCTCCCTGCCGAGCAGAGAGCCCGATGCGGGGCTCGATCCCAGGACCCTGAGATCATGACCTGAGCTGAAGGCAGGGACTTTGACCCACTGACCACCCACATGCCCCGAAGCCAGAGATTCTATCTCTACTTTCCATGGCTTTATGAGTAAGAAATGCTAGATCATGGGCTTTTTCCTATTGAATTCCTTAATGGCTACTTAGCTGGGGATAAAATAATATAATTTGTAATAACCACTTTGAAAGACATCGAGTCTTTAGGGTTTGGAAAGATGCTGGAAGAGCCTGGGCTTTGTCATCAGGCAGAGTACAGCTTGATTTCTGGAACTGCCCTCTGTGTGCAGTGTAAACCCAGCAGGTTCCTCATGGCTTTTGCTCAGTTTCCCAATCTACGGGGTGGGAAGAATGGTACTAAGGTCAACTGTTTGCGGCAAAGAGGGCACAAAACGTGTAAATCACAAAGCAGAGTCTTCAGCCTGGGGAAGATTTTCTATAATTGTTAGATAATTTCATTGTTAACAGTGAGACTAATTCATAGTGAACTAAACAGGGCCCCAAGGGTTTTAGATTTTGAGTGTGGTCAGAGAGAAGGAAATTCCTCGGAGCGGGTTTTCCACAGCTTCACTTGGGCCTGCGTCCCGGCAGATCTATGGCTTGGGAACCCTTCGTGATAAGGAAGACAGAATCCATTCCTGGCATCTAGCTGCAAAAAAGAATAGCTATTTGAGTCTCTTGGAACATTAATTCCAAATATCCCTTTTTAAATTAACAGATTTTATTATTTTAGAGTGGGTGAAATCTTGTGGAAAAATGGAGCAGAGAGTACAGAGAGTTCCCAGACTCTGTCCTGGAGACATAGTTTCCCTATTCTTGACCTCTTGCATTAATGTGTACATTTGTTGCCATTGAGGCACTGATACCGTAGCATTAACCACAGTCCACAGGTTACATTTGGATTTGCTCTTTGTGTTGTCCATTCTATGGCTTTTGACAGCCTATTATGTCGGAAGTTTCACTGCCCTAAAAGTCTTCCGGGACCCACCTCTTCATCATTGGGTATTTGCCCAAATGAGTTGAATCCTTATGACCACGCAAAAACCTGCATATGAGTGTTTGTAGCGGCTTTATTCCTAATTGTCAAGACTTGAAGCCACTACGATGCTGTTCCATAGGCGAATGGACAAAGACACTGTGGCCCACCCATAGAGTGGAATGGTGTTCACTGATAAGAAACAATGAACTTCTGAGCCCTGAAAAAACATGGCGGAAACGTAAAGGCAGGAAACTAAGCGAAAGCCCGTCTGCAAAGGCTACATACTGGATGGTTCCAATTCAGGGACCTTCTGGGAAAGGCAGAGCATGTAAAAGGTCAGTGGTTGCCAGGGCTCAGGAGGGAGAGGAAGATGAACACATGGAGTATGGAGGATGTTTAGGGCAGTGAGACTGTCCTGTAGGACGCCGTAATGCCAGACATACGCCTTAGACACTTTTGTCCGAACCCACAGAAGGGACGATACCCAAAGTGACCCCTAATGTTAACTGTGAACTTTACTTAATGATAATGTATTAATACTGGTTCATTGATTGTAGCAAATATAGCACACCAACACTTGATGTTATTAATAGGAGAACCAAGCAGGAGAAGGAGGGTACAGAAACTTTCTATACTTTCTGTGAATTTTTTTTTATAAACTTAAAACTGCTCTAAAAATAAACTCTACTTTTTTAAAAAAAACATAAAATATCATGGAAGTTTGCAAAAATATTTTGTTAGATGAGAAATCAATATGTAGAGCAGCATATATGAGACAAAATACTATAATTCTATAGTATTTCCATATAATTCTATAATCTATAATTTGTGCTTTTGATTATATGTATGTTTCTATGTAAATAAAATATCCGTTGAAGGATATGCATGAAACTGACGACTTGGTTGATAGGGTATAGAGATAAAAGCTAGGTTTACATTTATCATATGTTATTTTGCACCTCTTGAATTTTGTAACATAAGTACTTTTTACCTACTCAAAATGTCATGACTTAAGTAGATGAAATTAGCTAAGAATTTACCAGAAAGAGAGAGAGACAAAGAGCAAATAACAATAAATTGGTATAAGATAATAAAATATGATGACGGTAAAAGGGCACAATCGAGCAATCATAGCTATTAGACAATTCTGAAAGCTGAAATAGTAAAAAAAAAAAAAAACACATAATGACATAAGAAATTATACCATATAAGAAAATAGTTACAGGAATAAAAATGATCATTTAAATACGAAGAAAAAAGGCAAAATGAAATAGCAAAACAACATATTTTGATATGCATGTGCTCTTAAGTGAGACAATAGCAAGAGAATTAAGCAATTAATTAAAGTACAATCTGTAAAGGAGGAAATGCTCCATGCAGATCCTAGCAGAGATGTTTAGGTAGTATCACCTCACAAAAATTCAGATGCAGACATCTCTAAAAACTCCATCATTGTCATCTGAGGGGTTGTAGTTACTGAGGGGGTAGTGAGGTCTGACCTCTGCATAAGGACCCTGCAGTTTGGTACCTAGAAGGAAAAGCTCTCTCTATCTAAATCTACATATCCGTGTATGGATATATATTGGCATTATCTATAGATCTCTTTAAAACTTAGATATTTCCCTGCCTCTCCGCCAGTTTGAAGCCCCACCTGCCATTCTCTTGCTGGTTCTCCATCGTGAGGTGTCCCACTAACCCGCTCCCCAACCGTATGGTCCCCGAAGGGGCCTGGATTTGATTCTGCAGACCCTGGAGACTTTGGAAGAGGGATGCGATGTCATTGAACCCATACCTTGAGTGGGTGAATTCCAGTCTCATGAGGAGGATGCAAAGAGGTATCAGGAAGTAGGAGGCCACCATGACTTCTCACGTGGGAGATGATGAAGATGTTCCGGAAAGGACAGGAGACAAGGAGCAGTGTGTGTGTGTGTTGGGGGGGGGGGGTGTTGCTAGAAAGAGAGGAAGGAAAGGGAGGGAGGTTCTGAGTGCGAGTCACTGAGGAAATGCTGTGTGATTTGCCAGAAATGGGGAGAAGGGAGGGAACTATGTATTTACATGATTTCTTTTCATCTTTAGAAAGACTTCGCCGTACATAATTGGCATGAATTTCACATCACAACGGGAACGGAGAACCTTGTTGGCCCATAACATCAAGAACTTTAAGCTTACAGAGTGCTTTAAATTGTAAAGCTCTAGTCATCGAAAAAGATGTTGTTTCCCGTGTGAAAAGCACATGTTTTGGTTTTGTGGCAAACAAGCCATACAGTTATTGGTGGTGTGTAATAGAATTAGGAGTCTCGATGTGTAGAAGGGAGTGGGCGTAGCTTAAAAGCGATGTTAACAAGAGCTTGCCCGTGGGTTCCACGTCAAAAAGACGTTTTGTGGTTCTGGAAGCAGTGGCGTGGAAGCATATCGTTTGCTGTGGAAAAGCAAGTTGAGGCAAAACGGCCGGTTTTAACCCAGGGAGGCTCCCGGTTGCACGTCTACTCGCTGAATGAAACAGGAAGGAGTGAGGGAAGGTCCTTATGTATTAGGAACTCTTGGGGGCCCCTAAAAGGTTATTGTAGGCTGCCTTTAAGTCAGAAAGAGTTGGATCCTTCTCCTTTTCCGGGACGACATGGGCTTTGCCCTGTTGCTTCTCTCCCGCAGGCCTGTTCTCGGGGAGAGTTGCTGGCTGTTTGGGTCTCACGCATCAGCCCCTCTGGTCTTGCACTGAAACCCTATCCCCAGTCTGTGTGCAAGACGCATCCCTGCTCCAGAAAGATGGGGCCTTGGGGAACCTGGGGGGTCTGGGTTCGAGGGTACCGGAGGGTGACGTCCTCTCTGTCCTCCCCAGATTACAGCCCATGTAACTACTTAGGATCCTGGAAGATGTTTGTGTTATTTTTATCTGAGGGAGAAATGCTTCCTGGTCTATGCAGCTCTGGGAGGGCTCCTGCTGCCTGGGATTGAGGCATTATATGCAGAAGGTGGGGAGCTGGTGATTTCCCTCGGGGCACAGATGGGAGGAATCAGTGCCAGAAACACTAAAGGGTCAGTGAAGACCTACAGCTTTGCACTTAAAGGAAGAACAGAGAGATTCTGAAGAGGGGTTTGAGGCCTTTTCCACAGAACAAAATATGAGGTTTAATGTACTGATTTCATGATGTTTTTAGGGGTGCTTAGAGGCTTTGCAGCCTTAATTTTATTTTTTCAATTTATTTGATATATTTAACGAAGCCACGCGGGTGATCTCTGGGAAATGGTGCCATAAATATCCAAGACCGTGGTAAGGCGTGGCCACGTGGAGCCTTCAGAGGGGACGAAGGGCAGAAAGGACTGACTCCTTCTCCCAGGCGCAGGGCCCAGGAAGGCCCGTCAAAGAGGAGAAGCCCCTGGTGCCGGACCGGGGCTCAGGGATGGGCTCAGCTGGGGGCTCTGCCGGAACCTAGGTTAGAGCCTCGGGGCTCCCTGCACGAGAACCTCCTTGGGAGGACAGAGCGACTCTGTTGCACGTCCCCCCAAAATATTCCTGTAGTCTAACGTGGCTTCAGAAGGTTTTCTCAAGTGGCTCGAATTTTGGGCAAATATGCACAAGAGATGGCTTTATGGAGCAAAGGAAACCTCTAATTATTGCTAGTGACTTTGAATGCTTAAGAATATTTATTTTTTCTTATGAACGCCCTATTTTTTTTTCCATTCTTAACACGCACGTGGCTTTGGACTTGGAGAGGCATAATCCTGATTCTACCTTTACGTGACCCTGGACTCACGCGGGGGCTTCGATTTCCTCATCGGTGAAATAGGGCAGCGAACGTCGGGCTCGTCGAGCTGGGGTCCGGCCGGATGGGCCACTCCAGGCCGGGGCGCCCCACTGGGGGAGTTCCCTCAGCCTCTCTCCGGAGCGCACCTGACAGGTCCCTTGAGTGACACACGGTGAGCCGAGCTCAGTTTCCAATCTTGTCTCTGAATTTATGGGAACAGTATTTTTAAACCTGTTTCCACAGATAAGACGGTCTCTCTTCTTAATGTGACCTCAGCTTCTGGCTCTCTGGGAGGCTAAGTTATCTCGGACGAGGCTGCTTGATTACATGTGGGGTGGTGCTCGGGCATTTCTGAAACCCAACACGCGAGCCATAAAAAATACTCATATTTGAAATTCCTATTGCAACGCAATGTGGCCTTTGTGCGGGTGAGGAGGTTACAGTGAATGACTTCTGGGTTCCTAAATACCACGGACTCCCGCCCGTCCTCCCACGGAGAGTCGATAGAGCCCAGCGGTGCCCAGGCCAGAAATAGCTCCAGGATCTAAATTCCTTCATGATATTTAGAAACGACAGTTGTGAGTAGAAAGGTCCACACGGTTGTGGTCATATTGCTTAATTGGTATTTTATTTTTTTTTCCTTCTGTAATGGTCATTTAAAAATATATATATTTTTATTTTTTTCTCATTAAACAAGCGGTGGTATTGAGACAGAGAAACACATAAAGTAAGATTAAAAAATAAAAATGGAAATAAATAATAAAAACTGCCCAGTGATCACCACTGTTCACATTCTGGAATCATAGGCTTCCGACTTTTTTTTTTTCTCTCTCTTTTTTTTTGTATGCACATAACTATTTAAAAAACAAAGGAAATGAGAGCCCCATACGGAAGGGCCCTGGACTACAAAGTCATGCCTGTGTGTGTGTGTGTGTGTGTGTGTGTGTGTGCGTGTGTGTGTGTGTAGTTCTCCAGCCGCTGGGTGTGGGGCAATGGGCTTTTCCATCTGTTTTGTCCCAGGCGACTGTTTCTAACTTCCGAGGGCTGCACACACTTCTGTGACCAGTCGTCTTGTGGCTCGGTGTGTGGGAAAACATCTGATTGTTTCCCTGGGACGGTGCCTGCCGGGAAGGCTGCCTGGAGGCAGCGAGGCGGCCTGAGGTGACCGTGTCGGTGTGTGTTGGCAGATGGCGTCCCCGCACTTTCTCCAACACACACGCTGACCGTCAGCGGACAGCGCCCAAGGCCCTGTGCTCTTGGGACCCTGGGATTCTTTCAGAACATCGTTACCAACGTTCTAGAGAAATGATGCCGTCCCCTGGTTGCTGCGTGTCCCTCTTCGATCACTCTCTGCCTTACGGACGAGTGAACGGGTTCAGTAAATTCGACTTGGCCCCAGGTAACATGTAGAAAGCTCTTGACTCCGGTTTATTTGTCGACAGACTCAGTTTTCGAAGCCGAAGCTCTCTGTGGCCCAGGACCAGCGCGAGCATCTGGAAAAAGCTCAGACCATGGGGCCCGGGCTTCGGGAACTCCCCGTCGGGAGGCGAGGGCGAGGCCCGCGGATGCCAAGGATGGTGTGGGGGCCTGAAATGGGTGTGAGAGGACAGTCGTGGGAAGATTTCCCAGCCAAGGACATTCTTGAGAGATGGGTAGCATCAGCCAAGAAGGGAGGCAGGGGTGGGAGGGACCGGGCGAGGAGGGAGGATCCAGGTGGGGGGACAGGCTCGGAGGTCCCGGGGACCCAGGTGCGGGCAGCAGCCCAAAAGGCCTGGGGGTGGGGTGTCGCGGGCAGCACCGGCGGGAGGCGGCCAGGAGCACCTCCCAGCTCAGGAACAGGATGCAGCGGGTTGGGAAGGGGCTCCCGGGGGGCTCCGTGGCTTAAAGCCTCTGCCTTCAGCTCAGGTCATGGTCTCTAGGTTCTGGGATCGAGCCCCGCATCGGGTTCTCTGCTCAGCGGGGGGCCTGCTTCCCCCCCTCCCTCTGCCTGCCTCTCTGCCTACTTGTGATCTCTCTCTGTGTGTCAAATAAATAAATAACATCTTTAAAAAAAGAAGAAGAAGAAGGGGGACGCCAGCCTGTGGGTGTGCAGAGGCCTGGGGGGGTGGACAGGGCAGCTGTCGGCAAGGGCGAGAAGAGGAAGGATTTCCTGGGCCTTCCTGGCCCCACAGGCCGCTCCGTACCTTCTCTTTCCTGAGGTGAAAGCATCGAGTGCCCTCGGCCCCTCGGGGCAGGGCTCCTGCCACCAGCGGTGTCCTTACCCACGTGGGAGGGGTGGCTCGTACCCAGGCTCAGATTCTGAGGGGAAATCTCTGGGGAGCGAGAACGAGAAGCTTCGTGGCTTGAGGGAGGCTTTTCAGCCCCTTGCTAAAAACAAGAACCCTCAGATATTTGGTGCATGTCTTGAGCGCGACCCAGCCGTCTGGGCTATTTCTCTCGTGGGGCCACGCGGATTTCAGAGCATCCCCTGCGTCCCGGTGTCCGCACGCGGGGTCTGCTGACTAGGGCAGGGCTGTCGTTCCCCTCCTCGTACAGGAACCCCTGGGACGGGCTTCCGTGCCTGCCAACACGCTCTGTCAGGGGGGCGGTCCCCCACGCTCTTTCCTGTCTCACGCAGCACTTCGCTGCGGTCACTGAAGGTTTGCGGATTCCGTGGAGGGACCACGAGCACAGCGTCCACCACTGAATGGTGTCACGTCTGCTTTTTGCCTTCAGTCTGAGAGGAAACTTGCATTTCTCCCTCGAACGGGCTTTAACTCCCAGGAATGAAAGGTGACGGGGGCTCCATCCATTGTCACCCCGAAGGTTAAGTGGCTCATCTGTGGCCATCGGCCACCTGGTCAGGAAGAGAGGACGGAGTGGCTGGGCTTCCAAGCTCGCCCCGGGAGTGGAAGTGAGCGCTTGAATGAATCCCTCGAGGATGCAGCTTGACGCTGCGGGTCTGGAGTCCGTCCGTCTGTCTGTGTAAACTCTCCAGTTCGGAAGAGAAGACGGGGAAACAGACCTGGACAGACCCGTGGAAGCAGCCTCAGTTCCAGCCTGGAGGGAGGGGAGCCCGGGGCTTAGGTCCTCGAGGGACGGTGTTGGGACTGATGTTGGCGTCACCACGAGGGCATTGACAGAGTCGTCCCAGGACGGGCATGAGACCCCCGCCCGGGACCGTCGCTGCAGGTCTGAGACATTGCACAGCATCAGGGAGCCCCTGACCTCGGCCGACAGAGGGTGAGCCTCGTAGGAGCTTCACGTGCTTGTGCTGCCTCCCCCGTGGGTGACGGTACCGGAGACGGGAGCGGAGACCACGAGGGACGCAGGTAGTCGGCTGACGCGCACTTGGGTGCCAGGTAGTGCAGGGCAGGCACGTCTGTGTTCCGTGGGCAGTGACACGGGCTGGCAGTGGTCGTTCCGGAAGGTGACTCTGAGCATGGAGATGGGGAAGGCTGCACAATTAAAAAAAAAAAAAATCGCAAATAACGGATTTAACGCAGTAAACAAGTTACCCTGCACATCAGAATCCAAATGTCAGGAGTCTTGTTGCAAAAGGTAAAGATAAATTTTCTAAAAGACAAATGGGCTTAGAAATAATAAATATAGATATTACTTGAGTGTGGTTTTTTTTTTTTTTTGGAGAGATTATGTTCTTATTGCACTTTTTTTTTTTTTTTCCTGTACTAGCTAAACACTTTGTGGCTATTTTTTTGGTAGCATAGATAAGGTAGTTATCTATGCTAAATAAATGCATATTTAGCTCTTCAAAGTATAAAAGTATAAATTTTACCCATCTCCTGAAAAATTAGTACCTTGAGGAATTTAACTCCATTTTGACGTTCTTCTAATTTATATGCTATTCTTGACTTGTTTTGGGCATTTGGCTTCTTTCTCTTCACCTTAAGGACTATTTTTATTATTTCTACATATTTACCACTTTCTGAATCTTCACCTTCTTCTGGCTTAATTACATTCTGGAATGAGGATCCGGTCTTGACGAACTCTCTAAGTTTTGTTGGTCATGGAATGAATGTCTTTATTTGACCCTGTTCTCGAGAAACATTTCCTTGGAAAGTCTAGGTTGGTATTTATTTTATTTTAGCACATTGGAGACATCATTTCACTGGTGTTTCTCCTCTGTGGCTGCTGCCGACAAGTCACTTGTCGGTGTCACTCTGCTCCCTTGGGGGTAAGCTGACTTATTCGCAGTTGTGTGTGTGCGTGTGTGTGTGTGCGCGTGCACGTGCCTGTGTTTAAATGCTCTGTCTTTGATTCTTACGGTACATGATGCCATGTTCGAGCATGGGTTTATTTTTGTGGGTCCTGCTACCCATTTGGAGGACTTCCTGCCATCTTTACCAGGGGAAATCCTCAGTCATGACCTTATCGTCTTCCCGACGGGATTGCCCCTGCTCCGTGTTCTTTCTCCTCTCCTGCTGGGGACCCAGGCAGGTGTTGCCAACCCTTCGGCCACGTTCTCTGAGTTGGGAAGTTCCTTCCTGATTTCTACCTCTTGCTTTTCTGTGATGCACGCTGTGTCATTTCTTCTCGCCAAACTTCTGGGCACTAACCCCTACTCTGGCTGTTTCCGGCGATGTTAAAGAGCCCGTGAACTTGGCATCTAGGCTATTGTGTCTTTCAGTATTAGAAGTTTCACTGTTTCCTTTTTCACACATGCCCGGACATTTTTAACGACACTCTTCCCCGAGGTATTTCCGAGCCTGTTCTAGCTGTGTGCTCTGAGATGGGTGGTTTTACGAACCTTTTCCTGATGATTCCTACATCTGGAGTCTTCGTAGAGCCATGACTTTCTCTGTTGTTTCTGCTAGTTTTCTTTAATGATGTTTCCTTCTCAATTTGTTTGATTATTTCTTCCTGCGAATGGCTATATTCCTGGGAATAGTGTTGTGAGAATTCTTTCAGAAGTAGGAGGAGCTAGAGTAGGATTTTTATCAGGTACTGTGGACTCGATCATCTTAAACGGAATGTATAGCTTGAGGTTTTCAGGCTGCGAGTTTATGCAAGAGCAGCGTTCCCCCTAGGCTCTGCTCGGCCCCCTGAAATCTCCGGAGGTGTGGGGTGCGGTCATCAACCTTTAGTCTGTCCTTACCCTGGGGTTACAGCTCTTCCAAGGCTGTATTTTAGGGGGGAGACAGACACATGTTGGTTGGGTCCTGAGCTTTGGCTGCTTTTTCTGTTACTCCACAAACCTTAAAATGTGCAGCTCACATTCTTAACTTTGACAAATTGTTTAAGAGCCAGAGGGCTTCAGCCCTCTGCTTGTTTGTTAGGATCATGATTTCACTTAGATTTTGGTCTGGTAATCCCTCCCTATCTTGTACGCTTCTCATGCTGTACAAATATATGTATATTTTATATTTATATTTACATATAAATATCGTAGTATTTATAATATTTATATTATACTATATTTATAATATAATTTTTATTTATATTTACATATATTTAAATAAATATAATTTATCATATACATATATAACATATAAATAAAATATATTTATTTAAATATATTTAATATATAATATAATATATAATATATAAATAAAAGTATATTTACATATAATAATATATTTAAATAAATATACATTTAAATAATATTTAATATTAAATAAAATATATTTAAATTTATATGTTTATATAAGTATATATGATATATACATATATAAATATATAAAATACAAATATATTTTATATCTATATTATTATATGTATGTAATATATATATATTTTTTCCCCCTCTGTTATCCAGAATTTCTTCATGTTTTCAGCCGTTGTAATACTAACTGAGCTTACTTTTCATTGGGAACTACAATTATTCGATTTCTGCCCCTTCCTAATTATCCAAAAGATCCAGAAATGACTGGTTTATCTCTAGATTTAGCCTACTCAGGCTCAAATCTATTCCAAAAATATTTATTTTTATAAAGCTAGCCTCTGTTAAAAGAGATTCAACATATAAGTGACCGGAAACGCGTGATGAGGACCGTGCAATCTTACCTTCCTGGGTCACTAATGAGCCTAACGGATCGGGGCATTGACAAGGACTGGTTTGAACCTTCGATGCCCCCTAACTGCGTTTTTAAAGTGCCCTGCTCTGTTTCAGGCATCGTAGTTGAGCGGGAGGCGCCGCCCGGGGTGGATGCTCCGGCGTTCGCAGCCTGACATTGGAGGAGCACCGGACGCCCTGCGCGTGAGCGCTCCCGTGGTAGCTCAGGGCAAATCGCCCTGGATGGGGCCTCTCGGGCAATTCGGGGAATGTCCGAGATAGAGCCACGTGCGCTTTGTAAACGGTTTCCATTCATGAGTAGATATGTCCTAAGAACGATAAGATACAGAATGAACAAGGGAGGTAAAATCCCATTTTTTTGTTTCTATTTCATGGATTCCAGGAAAATTAAAGTTTATAGGAGTGTCTCTTGTGTCGCTCACTAGAATGCCACTGGCTGGGGTTATCGGTTTGTACAAAAACAGTTATCTGCAAAGAGAAGACTCAGGCACCCCAAGCCATCTTTCATTTCACCTTGCTCAGCCTATCCATCCTATCCATCTAATTTGTGAGCTTTCACCTTGCTCAGACTTAATACACACCTCATGTTTTCCCCAGAATTGTTTTTTTAATTTTAAAAAAAGGTATCATTTATTTATTTGAGAGAGAGAGCGCACAGAAGTAGGGAGAGGGCCAGAGGGAGAGGCAGGCTCCCTGCTGAGCGAGGACCCAGATGCCAGACTGGGTCCCAGGACCCCAAGATCGTGACGGGAGCTTAACGGACTGAGCCGCCCACGTGTCCCTTCCCCAGAAATTCCTCTGAGTTCTATACACAGTAGTCTGTTGAAGAGATTTTGTTTTAGTCCTTGAACCGTGAGTCCCCGATACCATTGCTTTTGCATTCAGGACGTGGCTTACAGGCTCTGTGCCTCCGGGAGAGAACCCCGGAGGGTCTCAGCTGTCCCCTGGAGGCAGCATACTTCTTTTGCTTCCTACAGTCACCTTGACTAAATAGAGTAAAGAGACAGATGTCTACGTCTCAGCCTTTTCCATTTGTAACTACGGGAGACTGGCAAGTGACTGCACCTTTTGGTGCTGATTTTCCCCATTGGAAAACAGGAAGGAAAAATGTCATTAGGGTTTGGGGGAGAAGCAAACAGAACATTTTATATGACACTGCTTTATAAATTGTAAAATGAAGTTCAAAATTTCAAGTGTGTTTACTACATCTATCTCCTTATCTGTTTCAACTTGTTCTAAACTATCTACTACCTATGTGATTTAAGCAAGGTATATATATATGTATGGAAGAGAATTTGTTTAATATAAGTGGGCTATCGTAGTGTATGAATAAGGCCGGTAAATCTGTCTCCTGTGATGGAACCTTTAAGAAGTAGCCGGTGTGATAATCAAATATTGTCCAGCTAGTGTGAGAGAGGCCTTGGCTGGTCGGGGCAGGCGGCAGTGTTAGAACAGGGTCTGCAGGCTCCCGGGGTCTCCCATGAGGATGCTGAGTTGCCAGAGGCTTCCTGGAGAGGTCTTGGCAGGGAAGCTGGGCCGGAAGGTTTGAACATCTCAACATCTGCAATATGTTTTAACCAGTGAGCGCTAGCCCTTCCCACGGGGTAGAAAGTTTCCAAAGACTATGTTTTCTTATCTGTCTTTCCTTGTGATGAGCTTCAAACACTGTGTTTACATGTTGCCCTCTCGCAAGGGTAGGGTACGGAAGCTCGGAGATGTCCCATCGGAAAAGTAAGCGATGTCAAGTTCAGGAGGGAACGGACCCCCGGGCCCATGGACTCGCCCCGTTGTGTAGCCGTCAGCCTGCAGAGGGAGTGTGCGTGTTGACTCAGTGTCCCCCAACGGGGCAGGTGTATTCTGAGTGCTTCCCATCACCAAGGGAATGTCGGTCAAGGTCAAAATGGGCCCCTCTGAAGAGCAACTGATGAAATTAAGTTTCTATGTCGTTAAAACAGCAATAAAGGGGGAAAAAAGAAAATCTGGTTGCTTGGACCTAGTTCTTGGTGCAGTTTGTATACAATTCAGGGTCTTTCCACTTTAGGAACAAAATGAATGTTAAAACAAACAGAAGAATGCTAAGCCCCTCAGCCCCAATGAGAATGCATGTACTTCAGGATGCATTTCGTGACTGTCGTAGCAGCGTTTCTCTGGTTGGTTAGACGTCTGTGACCTGTAAGGAACACGCTTTCTGAAGAATGTGCGACACCGCGCGAGAACCACCGAGTTCGTCTGTTTGTTTGTCTGAGATGATTATAAATATACAGCTATTCCTGTTAAAATACGTATCAAATGTCTAGCTATGTGGTTTTTTTTTTAACTGAGCAAAAGAAAAAACAAAGAGAAAACAAACAAAAAACATTTATAATCTCATTAGATTCCTCTGAGATTCCTTCCAATATCTAAATGAAATCCTGTGACCTCATGGCGAATAATTTGCCGGAGACAAGGGTATGGAGTTAATGACCAGAAGACTGCACTCAGGGATCAAGCTCGGTAGTAGGCCAGACCCCCACCAGGAGGGTCTTAGAACATGATATGAGAAACGAGACTATTATAAGGAATTTAGACAGAAAGAGCACATTTTTTCTGCTCTTACTGTATGCCTCAATTTGTTGGATCTTATTCATCTAATTTGTGAGCTTCAAATACCAGATAATTTTTTTTTTCTTTCTATGATAGTTTGGTCAAGGGAAGGAAACAGGCCCTGTGGGGCACAGGGGAAGGAAAGAGTTAAGGAAAGTACAAAATTAAAACTTTCACACCGTTCTCTGTTGTTTGGTGAATTAGTTACTCAACGCAATGGTGTTGCCTTCCAGTCAGTTGGTTTACATGGACAGAAACCTCAAGGCTCTTCTTCTCCCCGGTGCTATGCCTGCTCTTGCAACACATTCCCTCTCTGATGATGGCGTCACCGGCTCTCTGGTCAACCAGCCTGCAAACCAGGGGCCCTTACCCGTGTTCTCTACCTGCCCGATATCCATCAAACACCACGTACCGTGGGTTCCATGGCCATCATGTCTCTCAAGCTGTCTTCTCGCTCTTGCGGGTGGAGCTGTCCAGTCGGGCTCCGTCCACACCTGTTCCCAGTGCCGGGGCGCCATGGGGAGAAACCAGGCCTGGCCTTAGGGGGTATTTGTTGGTGCAGGAAGACTGACGCAGAAGATGAATAATTCGAAAGTGTGGGATACTTGAAGGTCACAAACATGGAAAAAATAAAGCAAGGAATGGAGACGAGGTTGTCCTTCTAAAGGCAGATGTCAGGGAAGATTCCATTGGATGTCAGCAACATGAGTCGGTTGAGGGGGCTGGGGGAAGAGCATCCAGGGAGGGAAGGAGCCTTTGCAGCAGCAAGGGCACAGAGTGTCCGAGTAGGGGTGCGGGAGCAGAGGCCAGGGCAGCGGTATCCTGAGAGTGGGGGCTGAGCAAAGACCGCAGGGTATGGGTGGAGAGTGATCGGAGGGCCTTGAGCAGAGGAGTGGAGAGGGTATGATTCACATTTTTACAGGAAGGCCTTGCCTGTTGTGAGGGGAATAGACATGAAGACAAGGGGGAAACAGGGTCGATCAGGAGCTGAAGGAGCAGAGTAGGAGAGGTGGGGGCCTTGCCATGGTAATATGGTGATAGGGGGTCCAACTGAGTATGTTTTGAGGGTGGGGCTAATTTGGTGTGGGATGCGTTTGGTACAGAGGCGGAGGGAGGGTGAAAACATTTAAGGTGGTATCGAGTGTTCTGGTTTGAGTAGTCTATACAATGTGACCTCCACTCACTACGGTGGGAAGGGGAAGGTGAAGGTGAGACAAGCTTGCATGAGATCATTAGGAATTTGGTCTTAGGCATGTTACATTTAAGATGCCTAGTGGACATCCAAGTAGAAAGGTCAAACTATCATTGGAAATATGGGGATTCTGCCTTATCGAGGACTTTCTTCTGACAGTTGTAAACATTTCAATCAAGTCGGCTTCCCAAAGCAGATATGAGTCTTTTGAAGCTGATAAACTGACATCCTTTTTAGATTAAGAAGATCAGATGAGAAGAACATTTCCAAAATGTTTCACACAATGCTCCCTTCATAGCATATGTTCTTTTGAGTTATAGTTACTTTCTTACTTGCTGTCAGAAAACCTCTGTGCTCAAAGGGTTAGACCAGCAGTGAGTGTGCTGTGTATGTGTGAACGTGTGTTAAGTGACCGACGGCTGTGAGCCATGTGCCATTACAAAGCAACTCAGCAAATTCTGTACGCCCGTCTCTTTGAAAGGGGAAAACACAACATTCATTTTTAAGTTTGCAACATCGTTAAATTTGTCAAGAGAAAACCAACAAACAGTTGTCTGAAAAAAAAAAAAAAGATTTTCGTGGTCACTCTGTATCTCCCAACACACATCACTTTTTGTTAAAAAGTATTCCATTATTGTTCATTACACGTTTCTCTTTGTTAGTGTCTAAAACAATTATTTCTGTATCGATCTGTTGCTCAAATGGAAATCTAGAAATTTCCACAAGCTGAGACCTGAAGGATACATCACATTTTTCAACCGACTTGTAACACACCTACTCCCTTGTGTCATCGGTTTTAATACTAATTTCTTTAGATGTTTAGTAATATTTTCTATAGGTCACGTAACAGGAGGAGAATACAAAGAAATCTACTTCAGTTTGTTAGCATATTGTCTCTTGTTTTATTTATTGGGATCATTATTTTTTCCATATACTATTTCTTTTTCTTTTTCTTTTTTTAAAGATTTTATTTGTTTGTTAAGAGAGAGAAAGAGAGAGTACGAACAGGGGGAGGGGCAGAAGGAGAAGCTAAGCAGGGAGCCCGGCGCAGGGGTGGAGCCCGGGACCCCAGGATCATGACCTGAGCCGAAGGCAGACGCTTAACAGACTGAGCCACCCAGGCACCTCTCCCGTATATTATTTCTGCTGTTTGTATCAAAATAATAAGAAAAATAAGTCTTTCAGTTAGGAGTAAAAAAGTTTTCAACCAATAGGATGCAGATGTTTGTCTTTTATTGTTAATATCTCTCAAAAGAGACTTTTAAATGTTGTCATTAAGTTTAGTTAAATTTTGGGAAGTAGATGCCTAAATGTACTTCAACCTGACCAATTAGATTGTACATGTTTTTCAAATATAATCATTACCTTGAAGCCTCAAGTTAGAATATGCCCTTATGATGAGGGTCAATGTTGGAGACCCACCAATGGATGACCTGGAATCTGGTCTTTGAAGCATTGTGAACATTAGCAGTTGTGGAAATGGAACGCCAAAGTCCACTCTGGCTTGTCCTGGACCAGCCTGAGAGGAGATCTTTGGGGACTAGGGTGACATAGGAAGAAGAACTGTGGTATGAAGTCAAACCATATTTTTCCATGTTGATGGTTACACACAATGAACTGTAAGCATGACCCTTTCTCCCAAATGAGGAATGAAATCTGCTTGAAAAATGCCAGAACACCATCCTGGAACTCAAGTGTATGATCATGACTCAAATATCAAAGGCTTGGTTTTTTTTTTTTTTTCTTCCCTAAAATAGCTTTAAAAAAATAAAGTATGGATCTGATTGTCTCTTATACAAAAGCAAGTTGGAATTTGTAACCTGTGTAAATGCTGTAATTAAAACCTTGTTTTTACATGGACTCATTATGTTAAATTTTCCACTAATTACTGACATTTTCTTTAATGTGTACATGCAATGAACATGAGGATATGATTAGCTGGAGTTAAAAGTGTAAGCAGTAATGAGCATATTATGGGTTTCCCTTTGTCTTCCTTTGGGCACTCGAAGGTTCTTGACAATAGGCTGGCCTT
Source organism: Nasua narica (assembly GCA_028533885.1). Classification (NCBI taxonomy): domain Eukaryota; kingdom Metazoa; phylum Chordata; class Mammalia; order Carnivora; family Procyonidae; genus Nasua; species Nasua narica. The sequence continues at coordinate 2,508,084 of CM052811.1, read as the reverse complement.
TTTATAGGGTTCGTACTCTGCACAATTTTCTGTAAACAGATAAATGCATACAAAGTAAAACTGACGGTATTCGTATACACAAGTTGGACATACCGCCTGTCTTTACGTTACCTTTCTTTTTTTTTTAAAGATTTTATTTATTTATTTGAGAGACAGAGATAGCAAGAGAGAACATGAGAGGAGAGAAGGTCAGAGTAAGAAGCAGACTCCCAGTGGAACTGGGAGCCCGATGTGGTACTCGATCCCAGAACTCAAGGATCATGACCTGAGCCGAAGGCAGTTGCTCAACCAACTGAGCCGCCTAGGCGCCCCTCTTTACGTTACCTTTCTAGTGACTTGCATATACAAGTATCCCACTGAGGTACAGAAAGGCTTGCCAGGCACAGAAATGGGGTTTCTGAAAGTCTCCGGCTGGGACATTTGCAGTGGAGGAACGGGAGACACAAGGAAAGGAAGAAAATGAGAGACCCTACAAGGCATTCTGCACATCTCAGTGTGCTGAGTTCTTTGACGTTTATGACCAATGAACGTGCTTTTCTGGAAGAACCTTTTGCGGATTTCCTTTTCTGACAGTTGCCACCAGATGTTTATACATTCCCGTTGCTTCTTTGCAGATAATACACACATTGAGAAACATATTTCCTTTGTTTTCTTTCTCCTGGGCCTGGCTTTTCCACAAGGTTCCTGGTTGAGCTGGTGGTTTGGGAGTGTGCCTCACAGCTCTCATGTCCAGTGAGGCCAGAGGGACAGAGGAAGCCTCCCTGGGGACCCGTGCTCGGCTCTTGCGATGTCTGTGATGCTCCCTCCTGAGGGGCAAGCAGGGGTCTCAGACTCCTCTCTCTCTCGAAGCCCCATTGCAAGACCTCTGCCCAGTGCTCTCTGCTTTGTTGTTTGTTTTCTTCTCTTTCCCTTCCTTTTCTTTCCTCTTTCTAATCCGGTTTTCTCTTTTTCTAATTATTTCCAACATGTGTAGCTTGTGAACACTGGAGGAAATAGCCTTATGGAATGAAAACCACGGTGACTAACATTTCACATAAGCAGAATTCACTGAAAGACTTTAGTAAGCCCACCTAAAACCCACACCAGCGAAGGGGACGAAGGTCGCTCAGTGCCACGGTGACACAGAGCCCATGCTCGCAGCCACACCAGACATCTCAGGTAGACGCGACCAACTGCTGCTTTTCACCCAAAGTTGGGGCAAACGCTCTGGCAAGTCTGTGTGTGGCAGAATCCACAGATCATCAGTTTTGAAGTACGATTTCTGCACCCCGTTCATGACATCACAAGTAATTCTATCCTGTGGTTTTCTGATTTTAAACAACCATAGGCCTAAATGGAATTGTCAAGGGATCCCTCTTCTTTGCATTTCTGATTCTTGTCCCCTTCACCCCTCTTCAGGTTTAGTGCCTCGGGTTGTTGTTTCTGGCCTGAGAGCATCAGGTGCCCCGTCTTAGTCGCCTTTTCTCCGAACAGGATTTGTTTGATGCAACATGCGCAAAAGCTCAATAGCTATTTTTTTTTCCACCACTTTAAAATTTTCCAACCATTAGGTGAAACTAATATTATCTAACAGTCAGGATGTCAGTCTGATGAAAACAATATATTCTAGGTAAGGATTGATGGCTGGTCACCTACTAAATGGGTTTAGAACAAGGTATTCTCTTATTCAAGGGGTTCCTTGCTAGCCCCAAATCATAGCTTGGTCATGAGATATATTTTAAGGTAGGAGGAGTTTCTTTCTTGCTGCTTCTCAAACTGTATGTTTTTGGAATTAATGACTAACAAGCATATAATGCTTTGCAATGTGAAAAACACCTTTCATCCAGGTAGTCTCACTGTGTCTTACAAAAGGTGTATGTTATCAGGATCTCAGTTTTCCAGATGAACACACTACAGATTAGAGCAATAAAGAATTTATCCCTGGTCTGACTTTAGGGTCTGTACATTTAATATATCATTGGTCAGTAACCATAAAGCTCTATTTTATATTTTACTTTTTAAGAAACATCAACAGAGTAACATTTATTTAGTGGTAAAAATAGGGACTTTGCTGGCAAGCTAACCAGGCCTCAAATTCTGCTGTGCTTCCTGCTGATATGTTTCCTTGGGCGAATCAAATCGCTTCTCTGAATCTTGTTTCCTAATCTGTGAAATTATAATGAGAATCCTTATAAAATACCTTGCCGGGTGCCTTGCACGATTAGTACTCAATAACTGTATGCATTTAAAAAATGTTATTTGTAGGGGGATAGAGTGCGGGTACTGACAGGACTAGCGGTACGAGGCAAGGCAGGAAACAAGGAATCCCTTCATGGTCATTTTTATGGCTACTCCACTCAAAGGCCATAAGCCAGGGAGACAGTTTGAAACTAGAGGCAAAGAGATCAGATTTCCAGCCAGGAATGTTACTGGAGGAGGAACAACAGTAGTCTAGGAGACTCGCTCGGCTCTTTTTCTGGGTTCTGCCATCATTCTGTCAATGGCAGAGTCAATTAGCAAGCGTGGTGACTGACTTTTCTATTCATCCAGACCTTCAACCCCGCATTCCACATACAGCCACTAGGCCCTTATTTTGTGCCAATTACTATATCTGGAATTTAAGTCGCAACAAAAATTGTAGGAAATGCAACCTCTGCCCTTGGAGCTCATAGTGCAGTGGAAGGTACCATTCATTCACCCATGGAACATTTACTGAGAATGTGATATGCCTTGGGTAAAGGGCAAGTTATTTAAAGCCAAAATAAAAGTCATAGTTTCTGCTCTCAAGGACTTCACAGTGGAGCTATAGAAGGTAGAGAAATAAAAAGGTAGAACAGAAGGAAGAGAAATACATTTAGAGACACAGGGAAATCCAGCACGCAGTGCCATTAAAAAGAGGGGCCACCTGTCCTAGTAAAAGGGGAAGCAGAGAATTATGGGAAGAAATGAAAACACGCAAAGGTTTGCTGGGACACACTGAGGCGAATTCAAAGGCTAAATCAGAATCATGTGGGTAAAGAGCAGAGTGGAAGCTGCCATTTCATAATTGCTCAACAAGCATGTGCAGTGATGATTAACCATCTGCTGGTACCCAGTGCTGTTTGCCAGTCTTCGAATTCTGACCCGGCTGGGATTACTCCTTCGCTTCCTAGCACTGCACCTGGGGAAAAGTCAAGCAGTTACATATGTATAATTGGAAAGCCAGGACAAAACACAGAGAGAGGGGCAGAAAAATGTCACAAGAGAAGAAAAAGCCTATTCCATACAGAGAAGCACAGAAAGCAGCAGACTTCTTTCAAAATCTATGGAAGTAAGACAAACAATGGAGAAACATCTGTAAAACACCAACAAACATGATTTCTAACCTAGAGTCCTCTACGGAACAAAAATAAAGGGAAATTAAAGCCTCTTGCGGAGATATGAATGTTGATTGAATTATTCATGAATAGACTGGGACTATAGAAATGTTAAAGGAAGTCACATTAGTAAAATCATGGTAATACCAGAAGGAAACTTTGTTCTACACAAAGGGAAATTAAGAGCACTGAAAATACTTGAACAATAAAACTTAAACAATTTTTTCATCTCTTTCTTTTCTTAAAGGTTTTATTAATTTATTTGGCAGAGAGATCACAAGTAGACAGAGAGGCAGGCAGAGAGAGAGGGGTAAGCAGGCTCCCCGCTGAGCAGAGAGCCCAATGCAGGGCTCGATCCCAGGACCCTCAGATCATGACCTGAGCCAAAGGCAGAGGCTTAACCACTGATCGATCAAGGCGCCCCTCTTTTCATCTCTTGAAAAGAAAATTTTAAAGCAAATAACAATGGCAGAGCACGATGGGATGGGCAACATACATGAAATGTTTGTATTTGAGGAAAATGTATGACAACAACAGTGTAAAGAACAGGAGGGAAAAAATGAAATTCTGTGGATGTGTGTTCCTTACACTCTACATAAACCTGTAAGTTAAAAATGTATATTGCAAACACTAGGACAACCGCTAAAAATTAACCAAAGAGGCATTGATAATAAGCAAATGGCAGAGATTTTAAAAGACAGAATCATAAAAAATACCCAATCCAAAGAAAGGCAGAAGAAGTGGGGAAAAAAGAGGACACGAATAGAGAATGAATAGAAATATGGTAGACCGGATCTCAGTCACATCAATAATTACATGAAATTTAAATCATCTGAAACTCCAGTTAAAAGTAGAAGTGGCAGATTGGACACAAGCAAAATCCATCCCAAGCTGACCATAAGAAGCCCACTTTAAACATAAAGATATATGTTCGAGGAAAAGAATAGGAACTGACGTACCATGTGGTGGATAGGCATAATTTTGTGTCATCATTATTTTCCATTATTGCATAAACACAGGGACATTTGGGACATCATGATATTTGACATAATTTCTCCCATTTTGTGGAATAAATCCTTTCTGTGAGTATGCAGAACCCTGTTGGTTCAAACACCCATTTTTCTCTGCTCAGCCCTTTACACAAGGCTACTACTGGGTCTCAGCAATGATTTTCCTGTCTGTCAGAAACCATCGTGCTAGTGGTCATGATGGCAAAGCCACAGAGTCCCCAAATGTTATATCAAACCAGTGGGAGCAGACCCGCACGGTGAAAGGGGAAAGAGGTCCAGAATGCAAGCAAGACCAGAGCAGGGAATTTCGTTTGTTCTATTCACTGATGATAGAAATAACTTAATAAATTATTGGTTCAATGATTAAATGAATGAAATCATCAGTGAACTCAATAAATGTGGAGTATTCTGGAAGCATTCAGAATGGTAGTAAGTAATCATCCAGGCCTCGTTCTTAGAACATCACTGTAAAAATGCTCCATTCAGTGACATCCATCCATAACGAGGATCTACAGTTTTCTAAGAAAGTACCACAGTTATGCTATATTTAGGAAAGAAGCAAATGATGTAGTAATACACAGGAAAAAAAAAAAAACAACAACAACACATAGGCATGGTTGAAACTAAGTTCTGGAATTTATAGAAATAAGTTCATTTATTAGGGGAATTCATACTGCGTAACACTTTATTCCCCAAAGAAACTTAGTAAATAAGATGCTAAACCTTTTTAAATGAACTGTCAGGAAAATGAAACAAACAAAGAGGATCATTAGTTTTAGACAAATTGCAAAAGACAATAGGCCAGCAATAACATGGCTAGTAACTGAGGTCATAAAAACCATGGAGAGAAGTTGAGTTTTCAATAATTCGGGCAGAACCAGATCCGTTCTCTCCTGTGCTCCCACTCAGCATCAAAGACACGCCCCCCACCCGCTGGGCCATCTCCCCAGCTCAACAAGGACAAGGTGTCCGAGATCAGAGGACACTTCTCCTTAATATGCGTGGCTTCAACTCCTACCCATTCATACAACCTCCACATCCAAACTCTGCTCGGAACAGACTTCCGGACTCATCCAGCCCCCGGACCCCCTACCTGGGCATCTCATGGACACCTTGAACTCAACATGCTCACATCTGATGTTGTAGTTTCAAAAAGCTTGGGACACACACCTTGGGGGAAAGAGAACCTCGACTTCTTAGTAGAGACACTACTTGGGTTCCTTGATCTTCCTCGTTTTTAAATTTCGCTTCTGTCAAATGGTGATAAACTTCACAGGGAAGCCTCCAGAAGATCATGAAATAATGTAGGCAATCCCTCAAACCTCTGGCAGGCAGCCAGATATCCAGCAGACCCAGAAGCAGCCTCACTACTGGCTTCATTCTCCTTACAGGGCTGGCCAAACACCCGCGTCCCTTTCTGACAACGGGGGTCAGTTACCTGGGTCAGGAATTGGGGAGCAAGCCTTTCAGCTCTCCACTCTGTGTGCACACGCCCGCCTGAAAGGCTTGTGAAGTGTCCCCGTCTCTTCTCGGCCACCCTCCCACAGCTTTGCACTTCCTGAAGTGCCTTTTTGCCTGGGGTCAGTCCCCCATTCCACTCTGCCTTCCCCAGAACAAGGCACTCAGGAAGTGGAAAGGATCCCCTCCCCTCACTTCCTCCGCCCTCAGCCTGCAGAGTGGAGCTCAAGGACTTTGTTCTTCAGTACCTGCTACCTCGCTGGCTGCCGAGCCCCATTCCCCCTGCTCATCTGAGCCTCAGCTCCTCCGACATCCCGAGACTGCGCCCACAGTTCCAGCTCTTTTGCCTGGAAAAGTCCTCCTCTTGACGACTGGCCTCAGGTGTCACCTCCTCCAAGAAGCCTTCCCTGACTGGCCTGCATAGGGATGGTCTCAACCTGGTCTCGGGTCATGAAAATAGGAGGAAAACGTACCTGGAGTGAGGAGAAGACGCTCGCAGCATTTCCTACTATGTGGGTCCGTGGTCTGCTTGGTGGTCTGTCCTAAGGCCCCGACTGCTGACCGAATCTTGCCGCAACCACACAGGCAGCAGACCGATCTGCAGAAACAGTGCGCAGAACCCCCTCCCCGCTTCAGCCTCGCCCCTTTACTGCTCTGCCCACCTTCTTTCTGGCATTTCACTTCCTTGCTCTTAACTGGCTGATTCATAAATTAAGACAAATAACCAAAGTTAGACAATTCCAGCTACTTAAGAAAATTATGTTTCCAGGGAATGTGTTTTATACGTAGTGGAAAAAAAACGGTCATAATTCTGAAACTTGTACATGAATATGTTTGCTTAGGGAGTAGCAGCTGTTAAAATACAAATGTGGTATTTGAGTTAAAGCTGGAGCAGGAAATAATGCACAGTGTGGTCTACGAGAGGCTCTTTCATCTGGGGCTGTGCGCCTAATTCTGATTTTGGGAGAGGTAGGATCGACGGTGGAGTGGACGAACGGGTCTGGCTCCTGGCGTCAGAAAATCGGCTCTCAGGCCCCCTCCTCCAGGAGCTGGAACCGTAGGCAGAACCTGAGAAAGCCGGGGCTCTTTACGCAACGGAAAAATAACGCCCGTCTGGCCCAGGCGCGCGCGGACACCAGTGAAGGCTAAGGGCACACAAGCACGGGTTTGGCTAATGACCAATGACTTGCCTCCATGCAGGGAAGTTACAGCCCTTTGCTAAGATTATCCAGAGAAGGCGGAGAGGCTCATTTACTTCCATGATTCAAAAGCATCTGGCTGGAACCGCGTGGCTCCGCAGCTCAAGGGCAAGTGGCCACTGGAAGGGGGCGGGGACTAGGCTGCTCCCCACCCTCCAGGCTGCAGGACCCCCGGGACCCCGCCCCTCCTCTTCTCCAGTCTCTGGCTCTCGGTATTCGAAGCCTCTCCTCCCGGGGTGCAACCTGGAACAGGACTGGGGCAAGCGCGACGAGCTGGGTGCTATTTTTACAAGTGTCCACGGAGTGAGCTGGCCCCTGGAACGGTGTGTGAAGCCTGAATCAGCCGTGCGCGCAGGGACACTCCTGAAAGTGTCATTTCCTCTGCTGCCATAATCGGCCCGACATACGCTTAACCCCTGCGCGGTGACGGCTGGGTGACAACAGCCACACCCGATCGGCGACCCTGGAACCCCTGGCTCGCTGCGTGGGACAGCTGGCGGAGCCCGGCCCCTGTGGTCATTGGCAAAGAATTCCCCTCTGGCCTGGCCGCTGCAACCCTGCAGCTGTCACCGGCCGCATACCGGGCGTGCCTCCCCGCCGGCTCGGCAACTGCGGGGCGTGGGCAGCGGTGCCCTCCGCCCTCCGCGCCCCCGCAGCCCCCCGCAGCCTCCTGGCCCCCGCAGCCCCCCCACGCCCCTCGCAGCTCCTCGCAGCCTTCCGCTCAGCCCCCGCCGGCGCAGCCCGGCACACAGCCTCCCCGCAGCCCCCCCGCAGCCTCCTGCGCCCCCGCAGCCCCCCTACGCCCTCGCAGCCCCCCGCAGCCTTCTGCTCAGCCCCGCCAGCGCAGCGCCCGCCGGCACAGCCCCGCACACAGCCCCCCCGCAGGCCCCCGCGCCCCCGCAGCCTCCGCAGCGCCAACCACCGGGCCAGGAAGGCGCGAGCCCTGGGGAAGGTGTGGGGAAAAGCAGCGGAGGTTGTGTTCTGAGAGCAGCCACCCTCTGCCGTCGCTGGCCGGGTCACTGTCGCTCCCGGGAGCAGCAGCTTCGCGGGTCTGGGTCTGCTTGAATCTTAGCTGCCGAGCGGGGCTCGCAGGGACTTGGACCGGAGCACAGCTGGGTTCAGGTTCCCCGCCCCCGGACCCCAGGTCGAGCCTCAGGCTCCTCATCCAAAGCAGGGGACAGCGTGACGTCTTACCCTGGGCTCTGGTCCTGCCTGGGAAGATGCGGAATGTCTGAGAGCAGTGCCCCCCCCCCGGACACCCCCCCCCCGGACACCCCCCCCCACCCCCCCCACCCCCGCTTATCAAGGCCCTCTCCTCCTCTGTCTCCACGCTGCCATAGGAGCTGCTCCTGATCACTTTAGGGAGTGGATGGAGAGGGAGGTGTTTTGTGAAGCTTATCACGTTTATGTCAAATTTTATTTAGACCATTAAACTAATCTATGTGTAAGACTCAATTCTGAGCAGCGCTTAATTTTAACACAGACTGATTTTCATAGCACACGCCCGGCCAATGGACATGTGTATGCCAGTTTACATTTTTAAAAATTTCTTTTTGTAAAAATGTTCCATTTCTTTAACGACCAATGAGGATTTTTTTTTCTATTTTAAATATTCAGATAAAATACATGTAACATAAAATCTACCATGTCAGCCATTTTAAATGTATAGTTCAATGACATGAAGTACGTGCACACCGTTTGGCCACCGTCATCTCCCTCTGTCCACAGAAATCTTCTCATCTTGCAAAACCGAAACTCTGTATCCATTAAACGACCTTTTCCCATCCCTCTCCCCCGTGAGCTCTTGGTAACCACCATTTTACTTTGTGTCTCTAAGAATTTGACAACTCTAGTTACCTTATGTAAGGGGCATCGGAGCATTTGTCCTTTTGGGTTTTTAAAAATATTTTATTTATTTATTTATTTATTTATTTATTTATTTATTTACTTAGTATTTGTCCTTTTGTAACCGACTTCTTTCACTTAGTATATTGTCTTCAAGGTACATCCCCTTTGTAGTCGAGGTCAGAATGACCTTCATTATTAAGGCTGAGTAATATGCCCTTGTACATCCATACCACGTTTTAGCACCAGCAACTGTGTTTTTAAACTTCTATTTTTTTTCAAGATTTATTTACTTATTTGAGAAAGAGAGAGGGAGAGAAAACATGAGTGGGGATGGGGACAGAGGGAGAGGGAGAAGCAGACTCCCAGTGGAGCAGGCACCGTGGGATCATGACCGGAGCTGAAGACAGACGCTTAACCAACTGAGCCCTCCAAGGTGCCCCAACTTCTATCCTTAGAGCACAGGAGAAAATGAGACATACAACCATCAGTGAGAGCGTGCAAAGTGAGCAGGTTCTGACCATACAGATGAGTTATATGATACTGGAATCTTTGCAAAATAATTAATATTCCATTGTGCCAAAGCCAGTTTTGAAAATTTTTTCTGTGATATAAACATACAAGTATATAAACATGTTTGCACATACGTGTTACTCCCATACTCCTCTTTTTACCTTCTTCTTGTCTTTTTCTACTCAGGACAAGAACAGATTTACTCTGGGGTGAAAGCATGACACTCTCGTCACATAAGACTATACATTTTGGTGATTTCTATTTTGGGAGCCGCAGAAAGGCAGCTGGGGTCGCGCGCCACCTCGGACAGGCTGCGCTGGGAGCAGAAATTTCGGGGAGGGGACTGTGGGTTCTGAACCACACAGAGGGGAGCAGAGACTCGGGCTTCCTGCAACTCGGAGGTCTGAGTGCTTCTGGGCAGATTCATTGCTTGGACTCCCTGAAAAGGTGAAAAGGCTACAAAAGGCCAAAAACCTTCAGAGAGCGAGAGACTGAGAACCCGGTTTCCAGAGAGCTCAGCCCCTTGACTTGGGGGCAGGGTGACTCAACCCCAGCAAGACTGACTGGAAAACAAGCGGCAGGCCCCTCCCCCAGAAGACCAGCCAAAGAACAAAAGGACTATAACCACAGGGTCCCCATAAAACTTTAAACCCCCAAAGCCAGGGGAAAGCAATATATTAAGCTCCTGGTAATACCCTCAAACCTGTATATTTCATAGATACAAGTTTTGTTTTTGTTTTTGTTTTCTTTTTCTTATTCTCTATTTTATATTTTAAACTCAAGAAGTTTCTCTCTGCTGTAGGTTATAGGTAATAAGTGGCCAGTTCGGCATTCTATATCCAATTTATTCTTGTCCACAACGTAGCCTGCCTCTCCCCGATCTCCTGCCTAATTCTACATTTCTTTCACTTGTTTGTGAGTCCTAACCATGTAGCTTCCTTGGGTAGAATGCTAAATATCTTCCTTTCATCTAAATCTGATGCCTCATTAAATAATATCGATATTACTTTTCCCATTTCACAGATGAGGAAACTGAGGCACAGAGGGTTTATGTAACTATCTAAGGCCAAACATTTATTTGTGTCAGGGTCGAGACCTGGACCAAGTGTATCTGAAGCCAACTCCTAGATGTTTCCCTGCTACAGAGTATGGCAGTTACCACTTTCTTAAGTCTTCTAACCTTTATTTTGTACTGGATCTGCTCATGGGTTTTGCCTTTTCAAAAAGAACTATAGGATCCCAAGAACATGACCCATGATTCTACATCTAGTGCACGATATTTGTTGTTTAATAAAAACTTAATAAAATAGGGAAGATGTTTAAAATAAAAATATGAAGAACAGCAAATTAAATCCAAAGTAAGCAGAAGAAAGGTGATCCAAAAAAAATTAGAGCAGCGATCAGTGAAATTGAAAAAGGAGATCAATAATGAAAATCAACAAAGCAAAAAATCTGTTTCTTTGAAAAGATCAATACAACTGATAACTCTTTAGCCAGGCTAACTAAGAAAAATGAGAGAAGATGCTAATTAAAAATATCAGAAATGAAAAAGCAGGCATCACTACAGAACCTATAGACGTTAAAAGGATAATAAAGGCATATTATGAACACCTGTATGCCTCAAATTTGATAACATAGATGGAATGGAGCAGTTCCTTTAAGACATAATCTGCTAAAACACAAGAAGAAAGAGACAATCTGCATAGATATACATATATAAGTTGAATCAATAATTAATAACTTTCTGAAATGGGACCCACCAGACTCAGATGGGCTTACTGGTGAATGCTACCATACATTTAAGGAAGAAGTTATACTGATTCTCTACAGTGTTACTTGTCTCTTTTGCCCTTGTCCTCATTGTGCCGAGCTGTTGATGGGGAATTTTATTTGAAGACTCACAGCCTTCTTCAAGCCTCAGAGAGAATTGCTTTTGTTACTTCTTTTTCTTCTATTTCATTTTCTCTACTTTTTTCTAGCATTTTTATCAGTTTGATGTTGGTCCTCTCACACGGATGTTGTCTGTGTTTTCTTTTATATTTTTCATCTCATTCTAAGTTCTGGGAGATTCTCAAAATTATATTTTTAATTATTTTATTGCAGAATAAATATGTATCAGTAGTCATACGTTCAATCTCTGGGAGCAGCTGAATTCTGCCCACTCCCCCTTCTCCGCCCCCCAGCATACTATCTTCTATGGGCTGCCTCTAGAAACAAAGGCCTGCTCCTACATGATAGGCAATGAGAAAATGGGGATGTCAGTCCCACAATACAAGGAACTAAATCCTGCCAACAACCTGAAAGGGCTGGGACATTGAAGTAGGATGAGTGTCCAGCGGTGTGGTTGTTGCTTGGACATTATCAAGTGATGCGCCTGCTTTTAGTCCAACTTTTAAATACCAACCTCTGTGCTATTTACTAATTCTGAACCCACGCCCTCTCCGAATTCCGATAGCTAGATTGCTCTCCTTTTTAAAGCATCTGAGTCATTTATCTCTCTGTTTATTTCATCTTTCCATCCTCTTCCACCTCCTTTCAGAAATTTGTGGAAATCTCTTAGCTGTTGTTGATTATTACCGACCCTTAATCTACTCTTTTTTTTTTTCTTTTGAACTTTTAATCTTTTATTTCGGTGGAGGTCTTTGGAAGGTGAAGAACAAATGTGTGTGTTTATTCCTCAATCCTGAACTGGAGCTGCCTGATTAGTCTTTTTTACAAACTGATTTCCAAACTGATAGCTTTTATACTCACTCTTTCTTGTTCTTTTTGTTGGCATTTCTATAAAGGCAATGCCCTTAGACAAAAGAGGAATTGTTTTTCTGCCCAGTAAATACAAAGACAGACCTTGCCAAGGAATAGTAATGAAGTAAGACCTTAAACGGGCTTTGGAAAAGCCTCATTAAATCGCATGTTATCTTAGGAGGTTCTCTGGGATATTGAAGAGAACACAGACTTTGTATGATATACCAGCTTTTCTACATAGCTTTGAGCAAATTACTTAACCTCTTAGCACCCAGATTCGAGTGCATAAACTATACTACTTTTCAATTTCACAAGATCACTGTACAATGAGAACGATACCTAACAAGCACTTAAGTCATACTGCAAAGATTCGTAGTTACACTCTGTTGGTCACTGCATGTATAATGGGGAGTGACCGTAGGCTAGATCTCTCTAGAAGGTGTAATCTAACGGATGCCAAGCAAAAGTAAATAGTCACTGTCATGACAGTACTAGTTACCACTCCACTCGTCCCATCCCCATCTTCCTTGTGATGCCACCAGCAGCCACGTTGAGCCCATGGGATAATGTGGAGACAGGTAGAGAAGAACTCTGGTAGAACAGGAGGAGAAGGGAGAAAGAAAGAGTAAAGGGTGAAAATGAGGAAAGGGGAGGGAGAGATAGACCTTTGAATGCCTAACTTAGAATGATTCAAATAGAAGAAGCTGAGTCCCTCCCTGTCCTAGTCTCTTCGGTGGTAATAGTACGCCACAGACAGGGTGGTTTATAAACAGCAGACATTTCTCTCTCACAGTTCTGGAAGTTGGATGTCAAAGATCAAGACATCAACAGATTTGGTGTCTGGTGAGAGCCTACTTCTTAGTTCACAGATGGCCATCTTTTCCCAGTTTTCTCATGCGGCAGAAGGGGCAAGAGACTTCTCTGGAGTCTCTTTATAAGGGAACTATTCCCATTCATGAGGGCTCCATTCTCACGCCCCGACTGATCCCCAAAGGCTCCACCTCCTAAAACTATCACATTGGGAGTTAGGGTTTCAACATATGAATTGTGAGGGGACCTAAACATTTAATCTATAACAACCACTGAATACAGCAGATGTGAGATAACCTGTCTACAAAGGGAGAATGCTTTATAAAAATGTAAATAGTTCTTTAGGATTATAACTAAAAGACCACTAGACTGGGAGATTAGTGTTTCAGAGTTAACATTAACTCTTAGCTAAATTACTACTTAGTACTTTGGCTTTGAGAAACTTTCCTGGATACCCATATCTGTTCCTACCATGAAGATTAATGATCGTTTTCTTTGCAGATCTAACATGGTATATGCCTCTTAAAAGATTATGACATCTTCTATTTTATGGAGTGAGAAATGAGTATACATCTTAGGTGAATAATCACTGATATACTGAATATATAATACTGAATCATCACTAATATACTGAGACAATAAATATATATGTAAGGCTTAAAATTAGACAAAAGGAAGGCCAAGAAAATGTTAAAACATTTAATTTTAGAAAGGCGAGTACAGAAATTAATGGGACTCAAACAATTTCGAATGAGTTGAGCCCCAATTTGGAAAGGATTGCCAATTTATCTGTCCAGTAATGTTCAAATCCATGCTGCTATAGAAGTGCACTTATGAGAAAATAATTATAATCCATTGAAAATAATGGTTTTGTTTCAACCTCACCGATCAGATTCACATTTTACAAGCATAAATACACCAACACAAATGTAGTATAAGTATCTATTGTGATAATAAAAGATATTTATTAAAAATTTAGCCTAACATTTTTCATGAAATGTGAAACTATTCAAGTGCTCTGTATAAATTGACTCCATAGGGGTCTTGATAAAATAGCAAATGAGTTTTTTAATGTTACGAGCTTTTGAAAATAGTCCATGAAAGAGAGCTATATTGTTTACCAGCAAAGCAATTGAATCAGGTGCCCATCACTGTTAGAGGCAAAAGAACTTATTTGGGACTAACCAGTTACTCTTCTCAGGATTTCAGTAAAGTCATGTGAGATTTTAACATCATTTTTAGCAAGTTCTGTTTTCCAATGCAAGTCACTGGTCTGAGAACACTTTGAAAGGGTGTACAATTGCCGGCTTATTCCAGCAAAGTGAGAGGAAATCAACGAGGCTGAAGGAATAAAACCAATAAGACCAACCCTGCCTCACACAGAGGAGCTCAATAAATGTCTGTGGCCATGAAGTCAAGGGGGATGGGTGTGGTTGGATTTTAGGACACAGTGGTAGAAGAATCTGAACTTGAGTACAAAGATCCGTCTCTATCCCCTAATAAAGCACACATTCCCTGAGACTTAGGACCTCTTTTGGTTTCACAGTGAACTGCCTGATTCCAGCTTGGATAAAATGATTGCCACGATAATAATCCTTGGCATATCCGTGTTTCAAATCAAAAGGATGTTGCAGGGATCTATAGACTTTGAAAGGATAAAGAGACATGGGCTTTGATGATCCTTTAGGGTACTTTGTTTCCTTCAATTTGTCTTCACTAGCTTGTCCTTTTTCTCTCTTTCTAAAAGAGCTCTGTCTTGTTCCTTTTTACCTTGGAAATTTTGCCTGGAAATTGAAGCTTGTAACTGTTAATGATGCACCCATTCAGGTTTCCAAGCCTTTGAAAGTGAGTTATGCTTCCTTTCATAGCTTCCTTCGCTTGGGCTCCTAAATCCGAGCAATCCCACACAAAATATTCTTCTGGGACTAACGGAGAAGTGGTGCAAGGATGGATATTGGCTGAGACACGCGGGGCTGTGAAGAGTGTTCCCACAGCAGACCCAATCCTCCAGTGAAGAATCCAATGACAAAACTGTAACGGATTAAAAAAAAAGAAGGAAAAACAAAAGGCCAGTATTTCAAAGAATAAAGAGCAGATTTCTTTTAGGAGACCACCTAGCCAGTCTTTTCTACTGGCCGCCATGCAAGACCATTGAGCCCATATTGGATTCTGAGAAAGGGCTGAACAATTTCATTATCAGCCAATACATCTGGACGTTCAAAACAAAGCAAGATAATCGAATCAAAGGGACTGTACTCATAATTAGCCCCTCCTCTCCATACCCATCCTCACAGCCTTGCCAAACTCTATCCTCAGATCAAACCGGCCCTGCTCCCCAGCTGCCAAACCGTGATGACTAAAGCCGCACAGATGTGCTCGTGAGATCCATGACGGATTTTTAACCTTCCAAACTCAGTTTGGCTGCAGTGATTCCAGGAATCCGTAAAAGGATCTCTTGTTGGTTTCCCATTCCCTCATGTGGCTGTACCAATTTTTCAAGACTTCTTGTGACATAACCTAATCCCTGACCTTCACACCCTCAATATGATCTTTTCCTCATTCCATGGGTGTTAGAAGTCACAGACGTAAACTCCTGTCCACACTTCCACTCATTTTCCTCCATCCTGATATTTAGTAATCACTCCCTGCCTCCATGTTTCCTTCTCGCTTATCTTGGGGGACATAGTGTTCATTCCTAGTGAACACTAATGCCATGCCCGTGTGTAGTTTGACCCCATTCATTTCCTCCTTCCCCTTTGGGATCTAGCTCTATAAAACATCCAGTTGGACTCTTTCTAAGTTGGTATTGAGTTTCTTTCTCTTCATTCTCTCCTTCTCATTCCATAAATATACCCTACATTCCCATATTGTGCAGATCCCTTCAGAGACATTATGCATTTGGACAGATATCTGGCAGTTTTCCGGCAAGAGGCAATAACATTCCTTGGGGGAGCAGTTACTTTTTCAATCATGCCCAGAGTCTCTATATTGGGTAGAAGAGGGACTGATCATCCATCTTGGAAGAATTGAGTTTTTTTCTTTCTTTCTTTTCATCTCCAATCCATGGCCCACTCCATTTTTAAAAAATGAATGACTTTTTCACTGTATCTTGGTTGACTTTAGCCTTGTTTTCAACCCTGTCTATTCCCATAGATTCTGAGAGACCACCTTTCCATTTCTCCAGTTTTCCTCAATGTTATTTCCAAAGGATGACAATACTTTTCTTCCTTTCACTCCCCCAAAATGGAAATGAGGACATGATTCTGTTGGCATTTCTGTGAAGGAAGGAAGTTCTTGGCCATGGCATGATTGGTCAATAGCTCCTTGTCCTGAGTGTGGTGGACTGAAGTAGAGTAGCACTAGGACCCAATACAGATGAGATTGTGTACGACGATCACGTATCGGTTCCATGGTGTACTGGTGAGCACTCTTGACTTTGAAGATCACATGTTTTATTTTTCCATTGTCATTTTGATGGACATTTAGGTTGTTTCCAAAGTTTTTTTCTACTTTTAAAGAAAATATTATTAATGGAACTTGTTAAAGGTGATAAGATAGACCTTATTCGGGACCATCATGGTAGGTATAGGCACCACTGCAGCAGGATTTTATAGTGGGGAGAAACATTAGGGTCAACTCCAAATATGCTGTGGACAAGTGGGCATTTATAACCAAGGAGCATGGTGGAGATCAGTGGAGGGAAAATTAGGAAAAGGAAACATCAGGTGTAAGCGGGGCTCTGGCTAATCCGACCTACCGGGATTCTTCCTGGAGTTAGGCCAGGTGGTCAGACATCACCTGGGGCCGGGGAAGGGATGAGAACCTGATTCGATAGCAAGGGTGATCAGATATGAAAAGGGGGGCTCTCGTTAAATTCTAACTTAGTAGAACTTTTGCTGAAACTGCATTTTACCATGCAGGGCACAGATGCACCTGTGAGAAGGCTCCGGAGCCTGACTAAAAGTTGGTCAACAAGAGAATCTGTGTCACTATTTCAGACAATTGTGGGCAAACATTCTCTCCTTGTTTGCCAATCCTGATGTGAGTGGCCTTTTCTAGGTTGTATAGATATTGTTGAAGTTTTTAGCTCATGGGTCAGCACTTTTCTTGTTTTATTAGAGTCATTCTCCAAATTAGTTGTACCAGTCTACCTTCCTCATAGTAAGAGGAGCATTCTCACTGCTGCATATTTTCAATTATTGAAACTATCAGACTTTTGCGGTTTTTTGAATATTTAAATATACATTTATTATTTCTGATTAAGAACTATACATAGTAAATTATAATACTTTATTAATTAATAATCACACCACTATCCCTTAAGTGCATTACATCTTTTTTAAAATTTTTTTTGAAACTATCAGACTTTTGAAATTTTTGTCAATTTGATCATTTTGAAATGATATCTCATTGTTTTACTTCATATTTCTCTGACTTCTCTCATAAGGTGAAGAATTTCTCCATACTTTTAGATATTCGATGTTTGCCTTCCATTTGTGATTTTCTATTTTGGTTGTTTATCTGACTGGTTTGTAGTAGCTCTTAATATTTTCCGGATGCTAGTTTCTTTCATGCTTTGAGTTGGAAGTATCTTTGCTCTGTCTATGATTTGTCTTAGAATTTTGCTGAGTATGTTTATTTCTATTATATATATATGTATATATATTCTATATATATTCTATGAATATATATTCATATATATGTGTATGTATTCTATATATATTCTATGAATATATATATTCATATATATGAATATATATATTCTATATATATGTATATATATTCTATAAAATATATATATATATGTTTCTACATAGGGCCAAACTTACCTCTTTTTTTACTTATCAACTAAATTTTTAAAGTATCATTTGAGAAAGACTTCCAAATACGTTAAAATATCAAATCATTATGTTGAAACTAACATGATGTTGTGCCTCAGTTATACCTCAAGAAAAGAAAGAAAAAGGAGAAACAGAGAAGAAAGAAAAAAAGACTCCCATACCTCAGGAAACATATTCTCCTTGATTTAAAAACAAACAAACAAAAACACTTTAAAGTTTTGCTTTTTGAACCTTAAAATTCAAGCACTTAGATGTTATTATTTTCTATATGGTGACATGACTACCCCAGCCTCTCAGCTTCCTGCATGAGCTTTAATTAATTTATTCTCATTTGCCCTGCGCCCTTCTACTCTGAGATCTTGAGGATACCCTCAAAGTTTCCAGGAAGTTTTCATTCTGTCTTTTCCTGGGCTTCTCCACTGTCCTGATGGCTTAACAGATCTGTGGCCCCAGGCATGGTTCTTGGTTTCTCTCCTCAAGAACAGACATAAGAACGACATCAACCTCCTACTAGTTACTGTCGTTAGCATCCCAACACATGGAAACCTATGTTTCCCCTGGGTTCTTCTCTCAGCTATGATTTCCAGGAAAAATGTAGAGAGAAAGAAGACCAACAATGAAGGTTATTATCTGTGTGGTGGTCAACTATGGGCAAGTTCTTTAAGTAACTCTGTCCCCCATTTTTTTCTTACCTATGAAATGAAGATAGTAGCAGTACTTTCATTCTAGTCGAAGATTCACGAAGTATATAAAAGGTCCTTGAGTTGGCAAGGTCCACTCTGAAAGGATATTATCACTCCTTTCTGAAAATGACATGATTCCAACATACTTGAAGATTCATCTTCTGGAATACTTGAGTCTCCTGAAAATACTGTCCCAATATTCATTCCATCTCATGGAAATCCTTACAGGAAGTGCTTTTCCCTCTGGAGACCACTGCTGTGATCTGCCCCCCAACAGTCCCCTTGCTCTCATTCAGGCCAGGATTCAGCGTGCTTCATGGTGGTGAGAATTACAGTCATCAGGCAGTGTCAGAAATACTCCTGAGCTTGCCAACTGAAGTGTGACCCAGAACTGTTTTTCAGGATGAGTGTTGTGATTGTTTCTCCAGCTGTTCCTATTAGGATAATTAATGTAATTAACAATAAAGGCTTTAATTATGGATGTTTAATGAGAGGCATTTATAATTATCACCCAAACCTCATCTACATACATAGGAAACTTTTATTGAGTGCTTACTAAGTATGCATGGCATCTTATTGAACCCTTACAATAATCTTTCAAAGATAGATAACAAAATTCAGAGCAATTTAAGTTAAAATTTAAGAACAAGAATTTCTGTAGTGTCCTTGGTTTACTGTATTGAAGAACCACAAACTGGGTGACTTAAACAATAGAAATTCACGTCCCAGAGTCCTGAAGGCTAGAGGTTTGAGATGTTGGAAGGTTGAAGGCAAGGTATAGGCAGCGTGGGTTTCTCCTGTGGGTGGAGGAAGAAAGATCCAACCCAGGACTTTCTCCTAACTTTCAGTGCCAGCAGGCCTCCTTAGCTTGTAGATGGCCATCTTCTCCCTGTGTCTTCACATGGTTTTCTCTCTGTGGCTCTCTGTTTCTGTGTCCAAATTTCTCCTCCTTATAAGAACATTGGATTAGGGTTGACCCTACTGACCTTAACTTGACCAACTGCAAAGACTCTATTTCCAAATAAGGTCACATTCTGAGGTACTGGAAGTTAGAACTCAACTTTTTGAGGGCTACAATTTCACCCTTTCAGTTAGGAAGTGCCAGAGCTGGGACTTAAAGCTAAGTACATCTGTTCCACATTGCCCAGATTTCTTCCCATTCTATTACTTATGATGTCTCCTGCCATCTTGGAACTGCTTCCTGTCCAAGTGAGGTTCTCCTTTCCCACCCCTCAGAAGCCCTAGTCTCTTCCTTCATGTCTGTAGCTCTTCGTTGAGAGACACTACCCTTGCCTCTGGGTTAACACCTAAACATGCTCAGATCTTCCTTATCTGAAAAAGTGTTCTATGGTTCCAAGCCCAGTTTCCCCTTCAGCTACTGGCACATCTCTCCTCTGCCTCTCAGCCCGGCCACTGGGTAGTTCGATCCATCTGCCATTCCCATCCCTCTCTTCCCACCAACTCCACAATGTCCTCAGTGTGCCTTCCACCATGACTACACCACTGACACCATTTTTTCTATGCCAGCAATTTCTAGGTTACTGAATGTGAGCAGCACTTTGATCTCACCCGTCATCCTACAGGATCCCTCAGTACATTTTACTTACCGGGTGATCCGATCCTGTCCTTGAGAACGACCTCTCTTGGCTTCCATTGAAATGCGGAAACCTTCATGAACATCTTTAATTTTTATGATAAATTGGTTCCGTAAGTATTTCCCTCTGCGCCAAGTTATTTCGGGGACCTTCTATATTCTGATGACCTTCAGTGAACTTCCGAACGACGGTCTTCTGAGATCTGACCTGGATATCTGACTGTTTCTTCCACATCCCCAGAGTTAGCGTGCACAAAATAAACTCAGGATTCCTCAGATCTGCTCTTATTTCCATGTGGTACACTTAGACAGTGACACTGCCCTGTGTTTAAATTTGGAGGTAAAAACCGGAAACTGGGTCCTGACTCAGTACCCTTCCTCCCCTTCCTCCCACCAGCCCCCAAACCTTCTCAATTCTGTCACCTGTAAAAGGGCAGGGGCTGTGGAGCTCCCCAGAAAGTAGAGGATTCTTGAAAAACAACCCCCGTGTTCCAACTTTCCAGGGACTGACTCTTGTCGTTGTTGTGATTTTGGCAATTCCTTAATGTTTCAAAATTAGAAGCCCTAAATGTCCAGAAACACATCTGGGAAGATCTTCATCAGCTTAGAATGAAGAATAAAAGGAAATACACACATTCTTGGGAGGCAACACATCTTTCTCTTATCTCTGCTTCCCTGTCTGGGACTTAGAAACATTTTATACTTTGTTCGGACCATGGCTTTGGGGGGGTGGGTAGTTCTTGGTTAATTTCTGCTTCTTAGAATTTAAAGCTGTTTGAAGTTTTTAACATATGAGAGCTTATATGTCACTAAAAAAAATTTACTTTGATGGCCACTAGATCCTCTTCTTATTCTGTGAGTTCTAGAAGCAAGTGTAAATCATGATTATTTTGAGTAAAGAAACGGCAGTCAGAAGAGTCCTTAGGTCTTAGATGGGAAGGTAGGCTGTGAGGCTGGCCCCTTCGTGTGGAGTACGGTCTGCAGGGAGGGGGTTTGAAGCAGGAACTAAAAGAGACAGAAAGTGAGAAAACAGACCCGCATTGTGAAAATGTCAACATGCTGCCTGCTGTCTTCCATGGAATTGACACCCACAGCAAGTAGTGATGGCGCCATGCGGACTTTTCCTGTCCTTAGCAAAGAACAGACCCAGCAACCTGGAGCCTGGGGGGTAGGGAGCTGGGGCGGGGGGAGCGAGTAGGGAGGCGGGGGGTGTCCACTGCTCACAGGCAGGGTCCAGGCCCCAGATACACAGCTAAGTGAGCCTGAGCATATTGGAATTGGTCTGTTTGCTTTAAGAAAAATAACTTCTTGGGGCACCTGGGTGGCTCAGTCAGCTAAGTGCCTTTGGCTCAGGTCATGATCCCGGGATCCTGGGATCCAGTCCAGCATCGGGCTCCTTGCTCAGCAGGGAGTCTGCTTCTCCCTCTGCCTGCTGCTCCCCCTGCTTGTGCCCTCTCTCTCTCTGACAAATAAATAAAATCTTTTAAAATAAAAAAAAAAAGCACTTTTTTTTTGGGTCAGTGAAGTAGTGCAGTTAATGAACAGCATTCCCTTTTCCTTCAAAATGGAAAGATCTAAAAACAACGTATCACCCAATTTGCCCTTCTCAGTTGAAATCAACATGATGAGCCTGGTGGGTTTTTACAAGCTCCCCTTTGGGATCACCTGTTTACCAGGTGAATAACGTGTGACATTGGGAATATTAATATTTTTGCAAGAGTGCTAGTAAGAGAGACTTGAGTGGGGAAGACCCCAGATGTTTGCCGGTGGCGTGTGTGTTGTTATTCCGGGTCCCGGAATCATTCATGACTCCTGCGGGGGAGATGTGATCGTGCTCAGTTTATGGCACAATGAATGAAAGCCCAAGGATGTAGGATGCCCCATGTTCCATGCCCAGAACTCAGATCTGTAGAGACCAACACGATTTAGCGAGAGCAACTCCACATTGCTGGGGTCGGTGCCCTGTGCACGGGAGGTCAGCTGGAAGGATGCACTGCTGCTAAGCCGGCTAACACCATCCCCATTCTGTACAGATGCCCGTGTCACTGGATAATTCGTCCCGATTTGCACACAGGTTGTTGCTGAAACCGACCTACTCACCTGCCACATCGCACTGCTGCTGCTGAAGGTCAAGGTGACACGACCCCAGCACTGAATCTCAGCAGTAACGCAAGATCTAGGAGGAAAATGGGTGAGCAGTTCTGTATGTGAGGCACTCACCCAATCCAGAACCTTCCGGAGAAAAGCCCCACGAATGTTAGTGGCCTCTGAACAGTAGTTCTCTCACATGCTTTTGATAAATAGGATGAGCTCTTGAGAAGTCTGGGGCGCAGTCAAAGCTTCTGTGTGAAGAAACTCACATCCGTGCCGAGTCCTCCTCTGTCCAAGATCAGGCTCTGCTTCCCCCCGCCCCCCGCCACCCCTACTCCTTCACCAGACTCCTCCACCACTCCCCTGCCTCCGGGCTCCAGGCCCCAGATGCATCTGTCTCTTTGTCATGTTGCAGAAGGAAAAGGGGCTTTTCTTGGCCAGTAGCCCTTTTTTTAAAATTAATTAATTAATTAATTAATTATAGCTTTGAGAGAAAGATAGAAAGTAGCAAAGCCAATGAGAAGTACAGGTCAGTGCCCCGGCCAAAGGAAGCCGGTCAGGTGAGGTTAAGAAGACAGCGGGCTCTGCTCAATTGTGGCCGAGAGGCCCCTGAGGTCAGGGCTGTGGGACTGAGAGCTTTCGGGGAAGGTTCCAGGTTCTGATCAAGTGCAGGCAGCAGACAGGATAGCTTGCTCTGAAAGGTCCCCTGATAGTCTGCGGCGCTAGCACTGCATTCTGCTGAAACCGGAGAGTCTCTGATGTTTTCACCTTGGAGATGCCAAACTGAAACAATTCATCTTCAGGATCAAGGAACCTCAAATTCCCCAAATGAGCCAGCACTCGATCTGCGTGTGTCATGAACACATAAGATCTACGTGAGCTACCAGGAGCTTTTACCTTGAGAAAATATTTGTTATTCTTTTGGGAAATGACAACATTTTTTCTAATTACGCTCAAGAACGTCATGGCAACTTTAAGGTCCCAGTGCTTTCCTTCTTCTGTGGACTATTACTTTCCTCCTTCTGCTCTCCATCCCTCTCTCTCCTTCTCCTCTCCTCTGCTTTTTCTCCTCCCTCTTCTTGTACTGTTCTCTGTCTATAACCTGAACCACTGTTATTTCTCGGTTCAAAGGAGAAGTTTTCCATTGGACCAGAGTCAAAATGTGGAGTTGTTTGCTTCTCTTGCATCTGGAATTAAGAAGCCATGGCCTTGACTTCTCACCCCAAATGGAAAGCATTTATTTGATGTGATGAT
This sequence comes from Nasua narica, assembly GCA_028533885.1. Lineage (NCBI taxonomy): Eukaryota > Metazoa > Chordata > Mammalia > Carnivora > Procyonidae > Nasua > Nasua narica. The sequence continues at coordinate 2,484,709 of CM052811.1, read as the reverse complement.
AAGGTTCGACATTGGAGGAGGGAGTGCTGTCATCAGGTAAAAGCTTATGCACATCAGACCGGTCGGGGCAGCGGGACGAAGCTCATTCCATGTGGCCCCACTTCCCTTTTACGTTGCCTTATGCCTGGGATTTCAACTGAGAGACAAAAGCAAAAAGTATATTCTGGCTCATGGTTTTGAAGTGAAGAACTAAATCCTTACGTGATCTTTCTTCCCTAATTAAAATTTTATTTGGCGCCTGTGTTGTTCGCTAGCTAGCTGTGTGTCTTACTTAAGCATGTTGATCTACTTCTCTGGGTGTGAGTTCTTCTTCTATAAAATGTGAGAACTAGAGAAGAATTCTGAAATCCCTGCCAGTGTGATAGTTAGGATTTCACTAAAATAATCGTGGCCTCGACTCTTACTTTCAAGCCCCTTAAAAAATATACTGGGATTTCAAAACCTCCCCGTATATACCGCTTTTTATGTGCTGGTGAGATCCCCCTGGAATAGGGCCACCAAGGCTGGTCTTGAAAGGAGACGGAAACTGTCACCATGTCGCTCCCCCTTTCCTTCCTCCCAAACTCCCCCATGAAAGGTGCTTGCCCGTGGCCCCCAGGTGCTGGTGCTCCTATCCGACAGTATCAGCTCACGTGGATGGCCTCTGCCTTGTCACCATGGCTTCCTCCCCAACACCCATTGTCCCCAACATCCATTCTCTCTCTTCACTGTCTTCTGTCTCTTCGGAATTCTAACTAACCAATATTTCCTTCCTTTGAACCATTACTGGGGATCTCTCTACTCAGGGAATGTTTAGCAGAAGGAGATGTGAGATGTTTTATCCAAGCCCTTCATTTTATTTATGGCCGAGGACACTGAGTCAAGAATGGGGAGATGGCGTGACCACAGGGCTCCACGTTGAGGGAACCAGGAGCACAAGCTGAATTTCCACTTTCCTAACAAAGACATCACAATTGCCAAACTAGGTTGTGCGTGTGGATACGGGCTTAAATATCAGTAAGTACATTTACTAGCTGCAGCAAACTCCAACATCCGTGATTGCTCATAATCATTCACTGCATTTTACCAAGGAATAGATCTGGACGGGAGGGAAAGCCTCGTCAAAAGTCCAGCTAACCCGGAGGCGATGTAGCTAGAAAGCACATGTTTGTGTAGGGCAGGGGAATTCCGTCGCTAAGCAGGATGGCAAAGCTATACACTGGGTGGAGATGGAGAAGAGACCTTTCCAGGTATCATTCAGCTGGAAGCACAGCTGTGAAGAGTACAAAGATCTGCCCTGCAGCCAAGGTCAATGGCTTCTAAATATTTCCTTTTCTTTCAGGGCAAACCGGTCTAATTCCATCATCTCATTCCAGCTGCCCAACTACACTGAAATTGTTAGGTTTTCATTATTGTTGTTCTTTCAATTGGCCCATAGAAATGGGGTCTTAATTTTCCCTACATGTATTTGTTATTAGATTTTTGAATGATATTGGCCAAAATGTCACACATGTTCTATTTTGAGGAACTTGGAGTTTGATCGCAAGGTCCCTTATCCAGAATATTGGCTGAAATTGGTGGATTTGCATTTCTTCGTAGTTTCTTACACGTCTCCCTCTGGCCTCACTTGGACAGCCCTTAGAGCAGAGCTTGACTAGCACCCCTCGGGAATGCCTGGCACGACCTCAGCTGTAATATTCAGAGAAATTTCTGAGAAGCACCTGTTAAGCAAGAAGTAAAGATTCATCCATCCATGTCAGTTGTGATCACGAGGTTTCCCCAAATCCAGTGGAATGGTCTGAGCATCTAAGAGGGGAAGACATAGTTTCCTTGCCCTTGGGATGCTTCCTTTGGAAGGAATCCCACACCTCAGAAGTTCCTAGCAAATAATGGATTCTGGGATCTACATTTTCTCTATAAGCTGCTACTTGTTGAGTTGTGCCAAAGAGCCAGGCACTGAGTTAGCCACAGTGCTAGACGCGTGGCAGGCATAGTCTGTAGCTCCCAAGGGAAGTCATTCTACCCAGTCGAAGATGTACAAACCAAGACACTAAGAGGGTAAGTGTCTTGCTCAAGATCCAGATTGGTAAGAAGAAAATCTGGGGTTAACACAAGCTTTTAAAGTTGTTCTTACTGTTGTTCTCTGGGCACTGGGATCAGAAAACAGACTATTTGAAACCTCGTGCATCCACACTAGGAGTCCTCTCTGTAGTGGAACATTCCACGAGGCTCTCCTATCATGGCTCTGAGGAAAACGGTAAGAGTAATTGGGGACATCTCAGGGCAAGCAATAAGACAGGAGCAGAGTTCGGGAGCTCCTGAGTTTGAGGCTCAGTCTTCTAGGCCAGTTTTTACCTTCATGGTCTGACGTTATTGGAACATCACGGCGAGGAAAACTAGCTCAAAGTTAGTCAATAAAGCAATGCTCAGAACTTCAGTTAACTCGGGTGAGCAGAGCGACATTTAGAAATCGGAGCAGAGGATGGGCAGCAGATGTGTTTAGTGTGTGAATTGCAGCCACTTGAGAAATTTACAAGGAGTTACATAAAGTGCAGAATAAATTTGTGAAATCTATCCAAGTGTATACTGGGGATTTAGGAGGTACTTACCCAGTGCCAAGCATGGAGTCAGATGCAAGGCATAGAGTCACGGATAAGACAAAGTTTTCCCCCTGAGGGGTCCTTCTGGTAGGGAATTCAGAAAAGCCGTACAGAGAGAGATTTGAGTGTGGGCTCCACATGCAGTTACCCCGCGGTAGGACAGGGGCAACATGCTTTTCTGGCAGAGGGAATGGTGTGAGCTCAGGCCCCGGAAATCTTGAGGAGATGAGGGGAAAGCTCCGATACTTAGAAAACATGGGGGACACATGTGCCAAGAAGCGATGGGGACCAAAGCAGGAGAGCAAGCTCTGTGCACAATGTGTGTCAGCCCTCCACAGGCACCCCATCTTACTGAATTCCCACTGGCTGAAGCAAGGCACATAATAAGCTTGGATTCAAGGAGTGAAAAAGTAGGCATCCTCTCTCCGTAGAGTTCCTGCAGAATTACGATGTAAAGAGCCCTCAGGAGAGGAAAGGCAAGAACTCAAGACCGCTTTTGCAATCAAGCATGGACGATGAAGACCAGCTTTGTCCAACAGAACATTCTGCAACGATGGACGTGCCGTCCAACACTGGCGCTCTAGCCGCATGTGGTTACTGAGTGTTTGAAAAATGTTGAATTTAACTATAAATCTGAATTTTAATTGTATTTAATTATAATGAATTTAAATTTAAATGGCCATATTGGCCAAAGTTTACCGTAGTAAAGAGGGAACGACACGTTCAAACATTTTTGATGGAGTACGGCTTCTAGAGTTTTATTTTTAAACTTCCTAGTGTTAATGTGAGCAGGAAGACAGTCTTCTGAAGCATAATCAGCCAAAAAATAGCCCCTTCCCATGAAATGTCAGTCAATTTGAAGCTCTCTAGCCTGAAAAATGACGTGTAGTTCCTGGAAGCTTCTGGCAAGTGGCAGTAGTCTCTTGGGAGGCATCGTCTCCTGTCGTCTTATAGTGTGGCCAAGTGAATCCTGAGTCACGTGTCTAGGACACTGAAGACTTCCCATTTCTCCATCTCTCACAAGGTTGGCGTGGGGATTAAATAAAAAGCCGGGGGGGGGGGTGTCTAGCCTATGTGCAGCCCATCAATGTGGAGGTGTAAGCATGACTCCAGTCATAGCGTGACTCCAGGGGCAACCCTTTCCTGATGGGACCGGAAGTCAGCAGGTAAATGGCGCAGCCTTCCATATTGCCGAGACCGGTCTCACGCTCACTCTCTCTGGTCCCACGGAGCATTTCTAGGGCACAGGACTGCAGCTGGCGGTGGCTGAGTCAGTTCAAGGATGCCCGCCTCACGGTCTTTCTTTCCTTCCCCATTTCTCTCCGACTCCACCCTTACCTCCGCTTCCCGGGACCCCCTCCCACGTAAGTTAACCATCAACTAAGTTTTTATCCAGGACACTGCTGCAGGGAGACCCAGTCTGAGATATGAGGAGATGAAAAGAATGCCCGTTCATGGCCCCGGCGACGGGAATACCAGTGACTCGGGTGAGTTATCACTGGGGGAGATGAAGAGCAGTGGACGGACGCATGCGATGTGCATTTGAGGGACAGAGTTAGAGACACACGAAAGTTGGTTTCATGTGTGCAGCAAGGCCGAAGAAAGTGTGCAGTGCGATTCTCCAGTTGGGGCCACAGTGGAACCAGAGCTGTCTTGTGCAGACAGGGGCATCTGGAAAAGTTCAGGTTTGGGTGGAAGACCGTGAGTTCAGTTTGGGCTGGGTTAAGTCCAAACCACGTTAAACGCGTGAGAGGTACGCACTGCATAAAGTATGAGTAAAGTGCTTTGTAGGTGTCTTGCCTGAAAAAGCAAAGTTTTCAGACCTGCTACTCGGATACGGAAGAAATGAATGACACTGGGGCTCAGTCGTTAAGCGTCTGCCTTCGGCTCAGGTCATGATCCCGGGGTCCCGGGATCGAGCCCCGCATCAGGCTCCCTGCTCAGCCAGGAAGCCTGCTTCTCCCTCTGCCACTCCCCCTGCTTGTGTTTCCTCTCTCGCGGAATAAAATCTTAAAAAAAAAAAAGAAACGAATGACACCCTACTTCATTAAAGTTCAAAATACTCCATGTTTGTGAGAGGGGAAAGTAGTGTAAGTTGCTTTATAGACAGGAAGCTAAACAATTTGCCTGAAGACACCTTTTCGATTTTATCACATTTCCCTCCTGCTCATGCACCTGAGGTGGGCTTATCCCTGTTGGTAATGGTGATTTCCATTTCACTTGTCCCGAACTGTACCTTCCGTGGCTTTGGATAACGCACTACGAAGGAAGCAGCGGGATCTTGTAGGCGTGCAGATTGTCAGTTTATCACATAAGGAATAGCATTCAGTCTAAATGAATATTTTCAGACATTCTTTTATTTAATCACCCCTTAGTTGTGTAATATATTTGAGCATATTAGGCATAGAAGGTAGATTTGACTTCTCATGTTATATGTCAAAAGTAGATAATTTAAAAAGTGAATTGTCCAAAATCATAAATAAGGAGGTAGCAAAGATAGGACGTGGACCCGTGTCTTATAAATTTCAATTTTGCTTTCCACAAATTATACCTTACCTTTTAGAACTTCCAATCTAAATTTTGTGTGCAAAGCTTAGTTCAAAGGAATTTCAACATTTGGAGAACTTTCCATTCCAAATATTTAGTCTGCTTTGGCATTTTGATTTCCAGAGCGCTGAAATGAAACTCCTGTCTCTCCCCCAAACAATTCCTTTGACTATTTATGAATGCCAGAAATCTTACAATTGCTGTTTGAAGCTTTGGCCTGAGCCATTCGGAGATCCTCCCCCGCCATGTTGTATGGAAAATTCTCCCAGGGAACTTCCGGATCAGGTCAAATAATTTACTTTTGTCTTAATGTGGGTAGCTTCCCTTATAAAAATCACAAATCGTCCACACCTCCCTCTTACTATCAGTTCTGCTCCGTGGTGCTCAGATGCCCAATGCCGGGTCGCTTTCTTCCGGGGGCCAGACTGCAATCAGCAGGAAGTGGCCCTGGGGACGGGTCCTGCTTCTTGAGCACAAGCTTTGTGTTGGAGGCCGTGACCGAGGCTTCCCTCTGAGGATGCACTTCATTCTTCCAACGACTGTCTGGATGGCCATGCCATCCCCATTTTTACGGATGGGGACACCGGGCTCAGGGATGGGTGACGTGCTGGCCACCACACAGCTGGTCAAGGCTGTGACCTTTCTTCTCATTATCTGTGATGTCAAATGCTTTATAAGAGACCCAGCTTGGAGAGTCCCAGGTTGACCATGTGAATTTTTGGCAATCCACCTTGTTTGACAAAAGCATCGATTTCATAGGGCCTCCCCCAAGTCCTAGCGCGGCAGTTCCAGGTTTCCGACCCTGTAAGTTGAGACCCCATCTTCCTCGGGTTCTGGGCGTGCTCAGGCTGCCCACCCACTCTGCCACTCTGTCCCCATGTCAGTCCCCGATGGGAGAGGCCAGTCTGGTGCTCCCGTCAAAAGTGTTGGTTATTTCCCTCCATTCTCACAATGAATTTCCATCTGTCATAAATGTCTTACAATAAGATGCCTTTCCATGAACTTAATCTGGCTTCATCATGATACCCGTCTCCCCTTCTTCCCTATCTTCCCGGTCCTGCTCTTCCCGCATAATGGCCATCGTGCGTGGCCTTTGCCTCCTCCAACAGCACGTAGGAGAAAGTTGGTTTGGGCCTTGGAATCAGGCTTGGCTGTATTCATTTACGTCCCCTTAGGAGCAGGCCTTGACACAGAGTTTTTAGTGTAGAGTTTATTTGGGACGTGATCCTAGGTATGAGATGGGGACGGGAGGAGGGCCAATAAAGGGCTTGTTATCAGACAAGTTACATCTACAGTTAACTCGGTTTGGTCCTTCTGGGGAAATTGGAGAACCAGCGGAGACCCCAAGCCCCAGTGTTCCTATACTGGAGGATCAAAGGTCCTGGGGCATCTCTACAGCCAGATGTTACATGAGCCTCGGTTCAGGAGGAGCTCATCTCTGCTGCCTCCACTCCACTGGTGGGCAGAGAGAGGCTCTGGCAGCCTGAGAAAGCCCGCAGGCAAAAACAGCGCAGGCTCTGCCGATCAGAATTTGGCCAGCTTGCGCCGCAACACTCGGGGATCGGGAATACAGATGGGGTACTAAGCCTGCCTTTGAATTCAGCCTGTGGTGTTATGTGACCTCGTGCATATCTTTAGCACTCCGGAGCCTTCATTTTACCAATAAAATCTTAAAATCGTGGTCTTTCACTCATGAAGGCAAAGACCGAAAGTACCGCAGTTGGTCAGAATCAGGTAGAGACGCTCTCTGCCTGTAAAGAAACATTTTATCTGAAGCATATTTTATCCTGTTGGGACCATGCTTTTTTACAGAATTTTCCTCTATGTCTCACTTCTATCCTTAAAGTCTGCGAGCAAGAATCCTGCATCCTACACAGCTCGCTTTCGTTTGAAATTGTTAGCAGTTTCCATTTGGAAAGTCTTTGCCCACTCTGAATCGGCGATGAAATGGTAAAGTATCTTGTTCTTGTTTGTTCGTTTTGTTTGTTTCTGTTTTGAAGTTTCTTCCTGACATAAATTGTGGCTCCCTAAGCAACTGGGTCTTCAGAAAGCTCTTGCATCTGGCTTTTGTTTGGGGTTAATTGATTTGTAAGAATATTCTATGCTGTCTCAGAACTGACCTGAAACATCTATAACAAAACACGAAGATAAAAGGTCTTGGTGAATTTAATTTAGGCAGACACTGGGCTTGAATTCAGTCGATATTGAGCCTTTGGTGCCCAGATGGGGAATGAAAGAATTTGGGATAGGATGGCTGGCCGTGGTGAAGGAGTGGGTCAAAAAGCCCTCCGTTTCACAAAGAGAAGCCACGTTCCAGGTGGTCTGTACCTCTGCGCAGCCCAAGCCACCGTCCAGACCCATCTCGCTAGTGCACAACTCATGCAAACATCGTGGGCGGTGGGTCATCAGCGGGAATGGGGTGTCGTAGTGGAAAGGGGTCTAGACTCGGAGTTTATTTGGTTGGATCTGCATTTGATTCAGCCTTTTGCAACTTCCAAGCAATTTGGTCTTTGGTTGTAGTTCAGACTTTGAAGCGAAACCGACCTTCTGCTTGGATTCCCGCTCTGCCCCTCGCAAGCTGAACGTGATAATGAATCTCTCTGTCTCCATTTTTACATGAAATGAGAGCAAAACGATCTACTTTACAGGACTATTGGGAGGCTTAGAAATAAGTCTTATAAAATTGTTGGCACGAAGTCTACACTCAATAGCTCACAGCCATTTCTGTGCCTTTCTGACAGGTCTGCTTAGATGGCCCATTATCACTTTCAATTCCACATGTCAAACACCAAGTGTATTTACTTCTTCCCAAACAGGTTTCTCTTCTGATTTTTCTTTTCCTGATATATACACATTTTTGTCACATTTTTTCCTTCTCCCTTCTGAGTAAATTCGGCTTTCGCTGCTCTTTCTTCTCAGCTCTTCCCATTCGGTGAGTGGCGAAGTTACCCACCACGAGTCACTAAGTGGCCACCTGTGCTCACTCACCTCCACCTGCACGTTCCAGAGCATCCCAGCCCCCGCCGGACAGTGGGCCTCCGTCCGCTCGGAGAGAAGGGTCAAAGGCCTGCGCCCGATGGTCAGTGTTATTTTCAGGGCTGATGAGACTCTTAGCGGGGAGCACACAGTGATCTGGGATCGACAGCGAGGGGCCTGGCAGGAGCAGACGCGCCTCGTGCAGCGGTCACGGACTGTCACCGAATGCCGCGCAGCAAGATCCAAACCTCACGGGTTCCAACGCTCCTGTGGAGGCCACTAAAAGAGGTTTTAGTTCCGCTCTTCCAAGCCTCGGAGCACCGTGTTTTTGCATAGAAACCGAGAGTGAACTCGACACAGAGGACAGCGGGCTCAGCGGTGAAGACGCCCAGCCCTGGTAATGCCTCCGAGCCCCTGGATCAAACTGACCTCGAGGGGTAGACTGGTTCACTTGAGGCAGCGCTCTGTGTTTTCTTTCACAACCGAAGCAATAATTCAGTGACAGTTTATGGCATCGGGGTATGAGGCTGTTCAATGGCGCATCTGCACATCATTGAATTAAAAGTCGAGTGACTTTCGAACCCCCTACTCGGGCCCATTTGCACATGGCGTCTTGCGCACATGAAAGCAGCTACTCCCTCGTGGATCCGGCCGCGATCCTTGGCCAGAAAGCATCCCTCACGGAATCACCCGCAAGTGGACCATGTCCAGCTCTGAGGTCAGCCCTTGCTCGGTGCTGTTGGCTATACTTGCACGGACGCCCCCTCCGTCCCAAAGCAGCCAGCCCTTTATGTCTACAAAGCAGGTTTATGTTCACTACTTCTCTGTATCCATTTGCCGAATGGGATCCCTAGAGAGTGCCTTAAGTGCACGGTTCCTCTGAATTACCAACAGCTTTACCCGATATTCATCCCTCCCCGAGACCACATCCCCTGAATATCTGGTCTCCCCGGTCCCATCACAACCTCCTGCAGAGCCTGCGCAGGTCTTTTGGGTGGGCGAGTGTGGGCGAGCCGTCAACGCGGCCCAGTGTCCTCCTAGTGGGGCCGGGCAGAGCGCGCGTACCAGCAGGTGCACCTGGGGCCCGGAGCAAGGAATTATCCCCCCGTGAGGATTTCAGAAGCTGATCATATGAGCTTTTTCTTTCTTTTTAAGCCGCGTGTTTCACACTGTGGGGCCCACCAGCAGTTTTTCAGCTGCCCCTAGAGATGCATCAGCAGTAATTACATCGTCCGGGTCACCCTCCTCAATGCCTCCCAGCACACACGCCCACACGCACGTGCACATTCACACTCACGCACACCCAAGGGTTACTCTACAAAGAGCTTTTTCTCCATTTTAAGGTTTACTTCCATAATTTTTTAGGCTTTGTTGCTAATAAATCCCACATACAACACAAATATGAAGAGCTCATAAATAAGACTAGATGATTATACTTGGCTTACCTGGTGTTTTCCTATTCATATCACCAGGACTGAAATATCATTCCACATGCATGTGAGACAGTCACATTTTCTGTGGGCAAACTCTTCACATTCGTATCCTAGGGTTATCATGCACAAGCACTCTCTGATGTCTTACAAAGAGTGTATGGCTTTTGAGCGCTCTACTAACCGAGCGAGCCCCTACTGTAGACTGAACAAACCGACTTCACGTGGCCGGATGATATGGCTGTGATGCGTTTACCCAATAACCTGTACTCAACGTGAAATGTGATTTGTTATAAAGCAATCACTTGTGATTGTGTAAACCAATCCGTTCTCTTATAGGCTAATCGAAGATGCAGCCTCTATATTCTTAGAGTCTTTTTCATCTCTGAGCAAACTTATTTTCAAAGCCCGGAAACATGGTGGTTTGAGGCTAAGATTGTTCAAAGAGTATCTGAGGCCTTATTTTGTGAGAAATGCTTCTTCCGTGCCATAAGACGCATCCCAGCAAAAACACATCTTCTCTAAGCATTTCCTTGTTTTCTATTTGGTTTTGACAATTATCTGCCTTAATGCACTTACATTGTCTGATGTTTCCTCAGGTTTTTAAAGAGGGAAGGCAACATAAGTAATTTATTGTTTCAGACTACGTGTACAGACGGTGTCTACTCAACATTCGTATGTGGAAACCTAACCCCCACAAGGAGGGCGTGAGGAGGTGGGCCTTTGGGTGGTGGTCAGGTCATGGGGGTGGAGCACTCCTGAGTGGGGTCAGAGTCCTTACGAGAGCTACTCCAAGGAGCCCCCATGAGGAGGACACAACAAGAAGAGATCTATGACAAAGAAGTAGACCCTGGCCACTTTTGACCCCTTGATCTTGGACTCCCTGGTTTCTGCAAGAAATGAATGATTGTTATTGGAGCCACCTCGTTGGTGGTATTTCCATTATGGCAGGCTGAATGGACTAAGACAATACGTGTATATCCTTGGGTGCAAACGCACGTATGTGCGTGTGTATGATGGAGTCAAGTACATTCAGGATCGTTGCAGAGCGGGGGTGGGGTGGCGTCCGGCTGGGCCTGACCATGACCATGAGTGAGCTGAATTGAGCTCACTGGGTTTTCCCAAGGAGAAGACAACATGCAAATCCCATAGGGATGCAGTATCTTCACAGAGCATGTGTGCGCGTGAAATCGTCATGGCTGGAGTGGCCACCGTTGAGGATCTCTCTCTCTCTCTCTCTCTCTCTCTGTCTCTCTCGTCTCTCATCATCCTGTGTCTGGCACACTTGGGTGTGCAAACAAGCTCTTGGAAACTTGGAGCTGTTTCCAGAGTGGAAAAGTCCTATTTTCCTTTCAGCAGTAGGAAAACACTGAGACTAAGAAAATTCGTAAAGTTGCTATTCCAATAACAACGGTTCGATCTTAGATATTTAAAGCAGAAGCAATTCAGCTGAGAGAATGTCTTCTCTCCCACAGAAATACCAACACCGAGGGTTCCTAGGGAGGAAAGGGGTCCTTCTTGATCGCTCCTGGTTCATTCATTCGTTCAACAAACATGCTTCGCGGACCCATTCAGCTCATCGCAGCTGCGATTCTGAGCAGGAGCTCAGTTGTGCAAACACGGAAACACTCTGGCCGGCGTGGAAATGTCTTGTTTGGAGATATGCGTCTAGCTCTGGTCTCCGTAAGACACAGCAAGACAGATGCCCAAGAAAGCAATGGGTTCCTTTATGAGTTTGGGGAGAGGGATCTCCTGATAGTATATTAAATCATTTTGTTCTTAATGAAACAGATGCTTAGAATACTTGTGTCACCCAAAGGGATTATTTTTTTAATGGTATGCTTTTGCTTTTAGTTGTGCTTTAATTTTCAGGAGAGCCTTTGTTTGTTTTAGTGGGTGGTTTGCCCACGGACATTCCTCGCTGTATGCTTAAATGATTCCAGCCGAATGTCAGGTTTGAACTGCTTCTCCTCGCCCCTGCTGTGGTTCATCTTTACTAGTCCCCAAGCTTGTGTCATTCATTTAAAAGTCATTAGTTAAAATGAAAACAGAAATATTTTGGTTTGAAAGCACACAGAATTATTTCATGTAAAATTTTCAGCAACCTCCTTGGTTGTCTGCTGCCTGAAACAGAGCAGGCCTCGAGCTCGCAAGCAAAGCTTCTTTATGAATGTGACACATATTTTGGTTTCTCCAGAAAAATCATAGAGCTGAGCCATCCTGCCTGTTTAGCTTTCCCACAGGTACCAGGGTACATCTTGTCTGTCCCGAAGTCCAGAATACTGAATACTGTTACGTGGTCGCTAACATAGGTTGATATTCCAGTAATTCTCCCTACCCTCCTCTCTCCTCTCCTTCCCTCCCCTCCCTTCCCCTCCTCTCCCTTCCTCCCTTCCCTTCCCTTCTCCCTTCCCTTCCCTTCCCTTCCCTTCCCTTCCCTTCCCTTCCCTCCCTCCCCCAACCTCCCCTCCCCTCCCCTCCCTTTCCTTTCTTCTTTCTTTCCTGGAGGGGGAAGGTGGAAGGAGCAGGGAAGAGAGAATCTCCAGCAGACTCCACACTCAGGACAAAGCCCCACTCTGGCCTGGATCGCACAACCATGAGATCAAGGCCGGAGCCAAGATCAAGAGTAAGACACTTAACTGAGCCACCTTGGTGCCCCCCTACTTTAAATCACTTTTCACAGCACATTCTTATCCATTCTCTATTTGACCCCCATAACTGAGAACTGATGATGGTAATAATTCCTGTGTCATCATCCAATGGCCCCATTCTACATGAGGAAATGGAAACACAGAGAAGGCAGGTGTTTCGTGGTCCACAGTTAGCAAGGGACAGATGGGGCCCGAAACCACCCCTGCGAGAGCCCAGAGCGGGCCGCTGTGTGCGGTGCGGGTCCCTCCCCTGCACCCAGTGCGCTCCTACGTGGTGGGGGAGGAACCCGCAGGGTTTGGGACCAGCCCCCCTGCAGCGACACAGCCCCGCGCACCGCGGGTGGTCACCTGCGCTTCAGCTCTGGGCCTCGTGGGGCAGCTCCGGAGCCCGTGGCTGGGAAAGCCTTTCTGCCCGGAGGCGCAGGCGCTGGGCGCACTTGCTGAGTTAGCGCGTTGTTGGCTTTGAACCCGCCCTTCAGCGTCGGTCCTGTCGGGACACCACCACCTTCCCACGTTTGGGAAATGCCTGCGCCTCTCCCTTAGCCGAGCTCCCCGGCTGCCTGCGGCCCCCTCTCGGTCACATCGCCCCCAGACCTTCGCCCTCCTCCCGACCTCTGTTGCAGGCTCCCGTCTGGCCTGGCCACCTCGTGCACAGGCTCAGTGTTCAGTGTGTGAAACTCAGACGCCCTCAGGAGCGCCTTCGGACCTTCTGGCGGTCACCACCCCATCCACGGTAATGACTGGCAACTGATGGCCCTCGATTTTATAACCCCCCAAATCACCTCCTTGTTCCCATTTCACCTTTCATGTCTAACTGAAATATGAAAAGCCGCAGTGGATGGAGGGAAGAACAAGATGAGAAAGAAATAAAATCTTGAAATCACAGACTGTTGGAAGGATGCTAGTACCTCTCCAACTAGTGTTTCCACCTATTTCCTAGCAGTGAAGCTGTCTTTTTTTCCCCACAAAACCCCCACAAGGATGCAGCTTGCAGCCACAGAGTCTTTGCTCTGCAGGCAGGGCGAGAGGGGAGGCTGCAGGTGCAGGGGTGGGTGGGGGGTTGCAGGCAGCCTCCCTGCCTCCCAGCCTCCCCTGCCGCTCCTGGAGGTACCCACGGGCTCCACGGAACCCAGAACCCAGTTTGGAATCCACTGAGGTAAGACAGCCTGCACATTTTAGGTTGGAGGAAACTGATATTCAGAGGGGTTAAGTGACTAGTCCAAGGTCACAGAGGTAGTTGGTGAGAGAACCAGCACCAACACCCACACCCCAGGAGCCTCTTGTCTGTGCCTCAGGCTTCGGTAGATCATTCCCACGGTCAACTGTCAGGATATTCTTCCACCGGTCATGGCAACAGAAATAACTTCCTTTTCTTGCTTATTCCATTGCAGATTTGCCAGAGTCTGAGCGATCCTAGAAATGCGGAGCTCCACTCCACACCTAATAAGATCAGCCCCCCGGCCCTTGTCTGCCTCATGTCTGGGTTCAGCAAATGTGTTCCCGGGACCGAACCAGATGCTGCCTTGCTTTCTGTGGAAACTTCTGGGTGGCCTCTGGAAGTTCCCCGAGCCAAGCTCTGTTTCTTCCAGTCAGTCTGAGAATTTGCACAGATAAAGAGCGGGGCCCCGGCAGGGTCACCTGAAGTCTGGGAGCAGCTGCAGCGCGGGGCGCCCCCCCCATTTCCTCCCGATCCAGCTCGGCTGCTGGGTTGGGCGGCGGTAGAGGGTGCCCAGCTCTGCCGGCTCCCGCGTCCCCTGAACTCGCTGGGCCACTGGAGTCCTTGTCCCCATGGCGCGGATACAAGCTTGTTTCCTTTCATCTAGAACATTCATTTAATCAGGAGTCAGGGTGGCAGCTCAATTTATCACCAGAGTAAAATAAAAAAAACACCAGGAGAAAACATCAGACTGCAACTCAGCATTGCCAAACATCGCACAGGATGGACCCACTTAGCCCGAAAATGTGTTATTTACTTAAAGCTCAAATTTAACTTGCTGTCCTGTTTTTGGTTTTGTCTTTGTTTTCCCCCGACCGTGACTACCTGTCTCAGACTCGGAATTATCTCATCGTCCTTCTAGCTGCTTCTCTGGCATTTGGAACCACTTCCAACCCTTTCTCCACGCTGCCACATGAGAGAGCTTTGTTAACATCAGATTATACTGCTGTTTCCCGGCTCAAAAATTCTTCAGGGGCTCCTCAAGTAGAAATCCGCGAGCCCTGTCCATGGGGCTTTGGCGTCCTGCCCCCGTCCCGCAGGATCTTGCACCACCTCCACCTGGCACCGTGTGCTCCCACGCTCTGAACTCACCTGGAGTTCCCCGCATGCGCCGTGCTCTCTCACGCCCCGGCATTACCTCTGCCTGGAATCTCTTCTGTTGGCCAGTTGTTCCCGAGGAAAAGTGCTTCTTCTTCCAAGAAGCCTTCCTTGGTTCTTTGGACAGATTTTGCACATGCCTTACGCAGGTCTCCACTATAGCAATGGTAATGAAATATTTTGCCTGCCTGCTTTTCCATCCCTCCTTGCATAGGTCGTGGACCACACGACTGCCAACCTCTAAAACCTAACTCCCAGTGTGATGGTATCAGGACGCAGGAGACGGAGGCCTTGGGGGCCGGTGAGTGAGTTCATGCAGGTGGATTCGTGCCCTCCTGAGAAGAGACTTGAGAGAGAGTGCATCTGCCTCGGCTGTCGGCTAGCTCAGGACGCAGGGAGAAGCCAGGAAGGGAGCTCTCCCTGGGACGGAGGTGGCTGCACCCAGATCCCGGACGCCAGCCTCTAGAACCGTGAGAGATCATTACTTGCTGTTTCGGCCCTCGGCTCAGTGGGAATCCGTCATAGCAGTGAGAGCCGACAAAAGCACATTACATCAAAAAAAGCCACATCAGCAAAATGACCTTGGTGAGCATAGCCTCACCTCTGTTCAAATGACAGCAAAACCAGAATTTTGAGATTGAGATTTTAAAAGTTCAAATTTAGAAACGGTGAGGTGGTGTTTTTATAGGCAAGCTATGGCACTCAACAAACCATATTGCCATTTGAATGCCCTGTAGATTTTTAAATCTACACCACGCAGAGCACAAAATGACTTTTCTCTTACCCCGAATACGTGGATTGCGTGGGGAGGGACCTTCCATCAGCACCGCGGGGCCAGGCAGTGGCCGAGAGCCTGAGCTTCGGGATCGGAGAGCTGGGCCTCGAGTTCCCAGCAGCTTGACCTGGAGCAAGCTACTTGACTTCCCTCAGCCTCAGTCCCCTCGCCATAAAAACCAGGGACGAGAATGTTGGCCCCGTAGTGTCCTTTTCTGCATCATTGTGGGCTTTCCTTCCACCTTCTGTTTGGTGGTCCACACCTGCTTCCAAAGTCACCTTTTGCCTCAACACTCACCAGCCTGTGTCCCATTCGTTCTTAGGGACCTTGGGTAGCAGAAGCTTAAGAGCCCGCTGTCCTGGCCTCCCTCCAGAGCTACCTCCCTCATCCGACGGGACAGGAGTGCCCAGAGATAAAGCCCAGAAGGCCGGGCAGAACTCGCCACCCTGCTGCACAGCACCCGCCGGCTCCCTTGCTTGTGCTAACACTCGGGGATTCTCAGCATCTTCTGCTCCTGCCTCCTGGCTGCCTCAGCCCCGTGCCAGCTCTGGAAGCATGCTTGTGAATCTCGAAAACCAAGGGCCTGTGGCAGGACGTTTTCCGAGGAGTGCTGGGTAACTGCTCTTTTTTTTCAGGTAACTGATCTTGCTTCATGCTATGGATTTCCAGCATGACCTTCAGGTTATGGGCTAGTTTTTATTTCGCTGAGTAGAGAGTATCTCCGTAGGTTTGCATTTTGTGCCTCCCTCCCTGCGTGACTGTCTGAAACTCTGCTCCCCCCGCCAGCCACGGAACCCGTGCCAGCCACTCTCCAGGGACTGGAGTCCTGATGCCAACTCAAGTCTACCCAAAGGCTCTGCCCTAATATTTCCGAGGATGAGCCGAAGGTTCTTGGTTACACAACATGTAACCTTCCTCCAGGTGCTCGAATAGTCAGGTATTTTTTTTTTTTAAGATTTTACTTATTTATTTGAGAAAGAGAGAGAGAGAGCACTCTCTTCTGCAAGAAGTAAATCAATAAAGCTTCAAAAAAAAGTTGGAATAAGAACATAACTTTTACTGCTTTCTGACTATTCTTTAAATTTGTGTGTGGAAGGCGGGTCCAGAAAGTGGCACAAGAGCTAGATGCTTCCAGCATCCTTCTTTCTGGATACGCCTGACATTCTGTCTTCACTATGCAGGTGGCATCTTCCAGGACCAAAGCACTGTCCTCTGATCCTCCTTGTGAGTCAGACACGGAATCCCTGCAGTCATGCCCAGAGCGCTGGTGCTGTTGTCCCCGAGTCTGTCCCAGTCTTTGCACTTGAGAGAACAAAACCGTAGAGCCAGCAGGAGGTGGCCAGATGGCAGGAGCTGCTGCAGATTTGGGTGAGTCCAGTCCATTTTGCTGGCTAACTATTGACACTTTGCACAAAGACAACCTTTCACTGAGCTCTTGGTGTGTTGCCGTCCCAGGCACCAGACCTGTCTGATCTCTTTGGGGGTAAGTCTGGACTGAGGGCTGCTGGTTCATGATTCAGCCCCCAGCCACTTAGCAGCAGGATCCAGAGCATTTTCACACTCATCTACAGTGTCCGAGAGTTCCATGATTATGTTCTGTCGGGGGGAAAACTCGCTGTTTTGTTTATTTGATCTGAGGCTTTATTGAGCATTCGGGAAGTACAAGGTACGAAGATAAGAAGTGGGGATACAGCTCTGAGTATCAGATAGTCTCTGACGGTCTGTCCCTGACACTATCAGGTACTGAGTGAAGTAACTCATAGGAACATACGGTTTCACGAGTGCAAGCAAACGGGTGAGAACATGACACCCCTTCTGCAAGGCTAGGGTGTACCTCAGTCTTCCCTTGTGAAAGGAGAGGTCATGGAAGCTTCTGTGAGAAAGAGCACAAGTTAATTGACCATGACCGTGAAAATCTCCAGACTTTCCCTGGGAGGAAAAACAAGAAAACTGGGAAGTGAGGATAAGATTGTGTGTCTACAATCTACAACCTACAGTCTACCTGTAGTCTACCTGTGAGTCTACAGGTAGAGATTGCCTGTGCCCGTTTGATTTTCCTCTGTATCTCTGGCATGTAGCACCGATATCTGTTAGCTTCATCATCTGTAGGACTTCAGTGTTTGTGAAATTAAACTAAGATGGAAGACTGAGTGGTGCCCTAGAGCCTCAGGAGTCTGGATAGCCCACACATAGCCCATTGATGTCCACACACACGATCCCCCCAGGACCATCATTTGTTGTAAAAGCATCCAGTATCCACCTCAACCCACTGTTCAGAGGTAGACCAGCAGTTCTCAAATGTTTTCATCTCAGAACTCCATTGACTCTTAAAAATTACTGGAGATCTCAAAGATCTTTAGTTTGTGTAGGCACCATCAAAATGGAACATATTAGAGATTAAAACTGAGAAATGTTTAAAATACAAGAATAAGGAAGCACACATTCCATTCACTGCCAGAGCAATGATGTCATCACACTTCAGAAAACTTCTGAAAAACTCCTCTGTACGCTTATTAGAGAATGAGACTGAAGAGGGCCGGTGACATCTTAGTTTTATTATGAAAATCCTCATGGGTCAATGGAAAGTGACTTGGAGATTGTCAGGAGCTCTTGGATCATACCCTGTGAACCACTGATTGGAATAACACTTGCGTTACCCCAGGGCGGACCCCAACATGACTAGAACCTCCCGTACTTTAGCTGCTCTTAAGGTACAGGCCATGGGCCCTCCTGTCTTAGTTCTATCCCCCAGTCATCTCCCTATCTGCCCCAATGTATTCGTGGCCCACCGCCACTCAGTTCCAAGTGCCATTCTTGAATCTGTTTCTGTACCCAATTAAGGTTTGATTTCTCCAATGTTGATACTCAAACTCATAGATGGATTTTTTTAATGGCTTTATTGGGTTACAATTTACATATTTAAGTATCATAATATTCCTTTTGTTAAAATGTGCAATTCAATGATTTTACTATCACCACAGGTTTGTATAATAATCAGCACTATCTTAAAATAGATAAAACACATTCAGAGTGCCTGGGTGGCAAGGTCAGTTAAGCATCCAACTGTTGGTTTTGGCTCAGGTCCTGATCTCAGAATTGTGAGATTAAGCCCTGCATCGGTTTCCATGCTCAGTATGGAGTCTGCTTGAGATTCTCTCTTCCTCTCCTTCTGCCCTTCTTGCTTATATTTTCTTTCTCTCTCTCTCTCTGAAATAAATAAATCTTTAAGAAAATAAAAAAATAAAACATGTCCATTGACCCCAAAACACCTTATCTCCATCAGCACTTACTCCCTTTACCCCCTCTCTCCAGTCTGTGGAAATCACTAACTTACTCTATCTCTATGGATTTGCCTACTTTGAACTTCTTGAATAAATGGAATCCCATCACATGTAGTCTTTTGTGCCTGGATTCTTTCACTGAGCGTAATGTTTTCCCATGTTGTAGTAGACCTCAGTATTGCATTCCTTTCTATAGACAAATAATATACATTGTAAGGATGGACCCCAGTTTGTTTATCCATTCATCAGTTGATGGACATTTGGGTTGTCTCCACATTTTGGCTTTTGTGAATGATGCTATTATAAACATGCATGTGCAGGTTTCTGTGTGCACACTACCTTCATTTCTCTTGGGTCTATATGTAGATCTGGACTTTCTGGAATATATGATAACTCTATGTTTAACATTTTGAAGAACTGCCAAACTACTTTCCAAAGTGATGGCATCATTTTATGTCTGCGACACCAGTGAATGAGTGCTTCAATTTTTCCAGATGCCAGTATTGTCTGTTTTTATGAGTATAGCCATCCTAATGGGTGGGAAGTGGTAACTCATGGTGGTTTTGGTTTGCATTTCCCTAATGATGAGTGATGTTGAGCATCATTCCATGTGCTTAGTGGCCATTTGTATATCTTTTATGGAAAAATATCTCTTAAGATCCTTTGCTTTTGTAAAAATATGTGTTTTTAATATAAGTACCTCACTGACTACATGATTTGCAACTATTTTCTCCCATTCTGTGGGCTGTATTTTCATTTTCCTGTCCTTTGAGGCTCGAGTGTGTCTGATTTTTATGAAGTCCAACAGGTCTCTTTTTTGTTTCATTGCTTGTATGTTTGCTATCATATCTAAGAAACTATTGTCTAACTCAGTGTCACAAGAATTTACTCCTATGTTTTCTCCTAAAAGTTTTATAGACTTAACCTTTACATTTAGGTCTATTATTAATGTTGCACTATTTTTATATTTAGTGTAAGGTCCAATAGTAATGGAATATTTGAATACATTATTATTTAATCACATGACAGAATATTATACAATCATTAAAATGAAGGTTATAAAGAATTTCTTCAGTCTTTCTGATGGAATTTTGAATGATAAATGCATAATGCAAAGTTCTATATACACTATGATCAAAACCATAAAATTGTATGTGGATATTTTTACAAAAAATAGAATCTCTCTAGTTATGTGAACAGGATTATAATTCAATAAATAAAAAAAATAGACCAAAAAATAATCAACCCTTGAATATTTTTATATGGCATAATTCCAAGACTAAAGAGGAACCATAAGGTGACAGAATTCCAGAAGTAGGTTTAATATGAAAGACAATCACTACAACAACCTACTTCTGGATGCAGAAACTGAAGCCCAGGAGAAGTGGTGTGTTTTTGATTACATTAACAACAGAGTTGATGTTAAATGCTGAATTTTCCGAGGGCGCCTGGGTAGCTCAGTGGGTTAAAGCCTCTGCCTTCGGCTCAGGTCATGATCTCAGGGTCCTGGGATCGAGCCCCACAACCGGCTCTCTGCTCAGCAGGGAGCCTGCTTCCCCCTCTCTCTCTGCCTGCCTCTCTGCCTACTTGTGATCTCTCTCTCTCTCTGTCAAATAAATAAATAAATAAATAATGTTTAAAAAAGATAAATAAATGCTGTATATTCAGGGCACCTGGGTGGCACAGTTGTTAGGCGTCTGCCTTCGACTCAGGTCATGGTCCCAGGGTCCTGGGATCGAGCCCTGCCTGGGGCTCCCCACCTGGCAGGGTGTCTGCTTCTCCCTCTCTCACTCCCCCTGCTTGTATTCTTTCTCACGCTGTCTCTTTCTCTCTGTCAAATACATAAGTAAAATCTCTAAATAAAATGTATACTCACATCTTTTCTCAGATTTTTGAAAAAGGTTCATGTTTGCTGATGTCACTACCTCCCCGCTCCTTCCCTCCCCAGCCTCCAGACCCACCCTGTGCTTGGGCAGAGGTGAGTCAGGATGAGCTGGGTGGGGAGGGGTGCAGGAGCCACACTCAGCAGCTTCACCTCTGCTGCGCCGCACTCATTCCAGCTGAAGAGAGCAGGCCGGAGCCCCACGGTCTGAGGACGATGATATGGTGTGATACCGCACTGTGGATGTCATCTTTACAAATTCCCTTGAGATGTGAATAATGTGTTATCAGTAACAAGTTATTTCATAGTCACCTTACAACTCATCTTCACACAGACGTTACAGTTGAGAACTATGCTCTAGGTCTCCAAGTCCCTTTCTGCAAAGGTCTGGCTCTTCCTTTAGAACAGGAACAGCAAACCTAAAAATCCCCCATCACTGCCTCTGAGAATGCTGGATTCCACGGCTGACTATTTTTTTTTTAAGAAGGGATGGGGCAGAGGAAGAGGGAGAGAGAATCTCAAGAAGGCTCCCCGCTGAGCACAGAGCCCCATGCAGGGCTTGATCTCACGACCCTGAGATCGTGACCTGAGCTGAGATCAGTAATTGGTCACTTAACCAACGGAGCCACTCAGGTGTCCCTCTAGGATTGATTCTTAAGCTGTAATGCAACACCTGTGTGCTAAACCAGTGGCAACCTTTCTCCTTATTTCCCTCTGCCCCAGCCAGACAGAAGGACAGGAACAATACGCAGACTGTAGCGGAGGCGACACTGGTGTTCAGAGCTCATCAGGGGACCTGAGGATCTTCACGAACACAGGCTTGGCTTGTCCTCAGACTGCATCTCTCACACTCCCAAAGAAAGGTCATCTTTCCTGTGATTAAAAGCATCGATTATCAGAAAGGCATGAGAATCCTAAATGTGTGTGTGCTTCATTGCAGCCTTCACACCACATGACAAGAAAAGCTCACAGAGGTTAAGGGACAAAGAGAGGACATGCGCCCTCGCAGGCATCGGCCCTACATCTTTCTCAATATTTCACACAATAGGCTCCCCTGCGTAAAGACAGAGAGCACTGGGACGACACTATCAACGGAATTGATCTAACTGACGTTCTAGAACACTACCTCCAAAAATAGAATAGCTTCCTTTCAAGTGCTCATGGATCATTCACAAGATGGACCATACACTGGACCGTGAAATAAGTGTTATTAAATTTTGGGAAGTTGGAAATCTTACAAATTGTCTTCTCTTATCACAACGTTTGAATTACAAACCAACGGTTGATATACATGGAGAAATCACAAGTAGTTTGAAAATAAACACTGCACTTCATAATAACCCCTGGGTCAAAGGGGAAACAAATGACAAAGAAGGGAAACTTGAAAACATTCCAAACTAACTAAAAATGAAAACAAAACATAAAAAATGGAGGATACTTTTAAAGCAGAGTTTTGAGGGAAATTTCATCTCTAAATGGCTATACTGAAGTAAAAAAAAATAAGAATAAAGACAGGATTATACAGTAAGGGGTGAGAAAAACAAGTGCAAAGGAAATCTAAAATAAATAGGGGGAAAATAATAAGGGAAAGGCCAATGAAATAGTAAGCAAACAATATAGAAAATTATCAAAGCTAAGATTTGGTTCTTTGAGAAAATTAATAATTTGAATAGACTAGGTAGACTGGTTAAGAGTGAAAGAGAAGAATCACAGTAACCAGTATTAGGGATGAGCTGGGGGATTCTGCAGATCCTGCCGATATTAATAAATGGATGTTGTGAACAACTGGATGTCAGTAAATTTGAAATGGATGAACTCCTTGAAGAACATAATTCCTGACGCATAAGAAATGGAAACTTGTCATAAATTATATGTATGGGAAAAGTTGAATTTATAATTAAAAACCTTCCCACAAAGAATAAGGCAGACCCAGATGTCTTTGCTGATAGATTTTTTATCAAGCACATAGAGAATAAATAATAAGAATCTTACCAAAAGTTTTTTTTTTAAAGATTTTATTTATTTATTTGACAGAGAGAGAGAGAGATCACAAGCAGGCAGAGAGAGGGAGAAGCAGGCTCCCCGCTGAGCAGAGAGCCCGATGTGGGGCTTGATCCCAGGACCCTGAGATCATGACCTGAGCCGAAAGCAGAGGCTTTAACCCACTGAGCCACCCAGGTGCCCCCCAAAAGTTTTTCTAAGAACTTGTTATTGGTCTCCAAATTTTCTCTTTCTTCGTGATTCAGTCTTGGTATTTTGTTTCTAGAAATGTATCCATTTCTGCTAAGTTACCCAAATTATCCAAGAGTATTGTCTCATACTTCTTTTCATTTCTGTGGCATCTGTTGTAACATTCCTTCTTTCCTTTCTGGTTTTAGTTATTTGGGTCTTCTGACATTTTTTTTTCCTCTTCATTAATCTAGCTAAGGGCTTGTCAGTTTATCTTTTCACCTCTTAATTTTGTTCCTTTTTTTTCTATTATCTATTTTGTTTAACTTTACTCTAAATTTTATTATTTCCTTCTATGTGTAGTCTTGGGTTTGATTTTTTTTCCTAGTTTCTTGAGGTGTCAAGCTAGATGGTTAATTTGAGATCTTTTCTTGTTAATGCACACACTGAGGAAAGACTACCCTCTAAGCCCTACTTTCCCCGCTTCTCGTAAGTTTCAATATGCTGTTTTCATTTTCATTTGTCTTAAATTATTTTGAAATTCCTCTTGTGCCATCTCTGACTCAATTGCTGTTTAAAGTATGTTAAACAACACATCATTTTTGTTTTACCTATTTACTATTTATTTTATTTCCACATATTGTGGATTTTCCAGTTTTGCATGTGCTATTAATTTTTAGTTACATTCATTTGTGATTGGAGCAAATACTTTCTGTGATTTCAATCGTCCTGAATTTATTACGAATTCTTCTGTCCCAACATGTGGTCTCCCGTGACGAATGTTCCATGTGCCCTTGAGATTTACATTCTGTTGCCGTTAGGTGGAATGTTCTACACATGTCTTTCAGGTCCAGGTGGTCTGCATTGCTGTTCAAGTACAAATTCTATTTCCTTATTGATCTTCTATTTGTAGAAGATCAATATTGATCTTCTATTTGTTCTGTCCATTATTGATGAAGTCTACTTTCAGGGTTTGGTTTTTTTGTTTGTTTTTTTTTTTTTTTTGGTCAAGTCTATTAAAATTTCCTTTATACGTTTAGGAATTCTGAGGTGTGGCAAACAAATATTTATAACCCTTGTGCCTTCCCAGTGAGTTGATTTTTGGATCATTATATGATGTCTATCTTTGTCTCTTTAACAGTTTCTGATTTAAAGTCAATTTTGCTTGATGCAAGTATGACCACTCCTGTTCTACTCTGGTTACCATTGATGTGGTTTCTCTTTTCCCCTTCCTTCCATTTGCAGCTTACACATGCCCAGAGATTGCAAGTGAGTCTCTTACAGACAACATATATTTGACCATTTTTTTTTTTTCAAATTCATTCAGCCAAACTGTCTTTGATTGGGGAGTTTAATCCATTTACATTTAAAGTAATCACTGAAAAGGAAGAATTTATTGCTATTTTATTAATTGTTTTCTGTATGTCTTATAGCTTCTTTGTCTCTTTTTTCCTCACCTACTGTCTTTCTTTTGTGTTTCTTTGACTTTTAATGTTGATATGCTTTGATTCCCTTCTCACTTTTGTGTATATCCTATAGATTTTTATGGGGGGTTACTATTGAAATTCCACAAACCATTTTAAAGTTTTAGTATTATATTTAAGCTGATAACAACTTAATTTCAATTATGTGGAAAACTATCTTCCTTTACTTAATTATATTTTTATATATCCAAAGCAAAGCAATTAGAAAAGTGTAAAATATTCCATTAATAATGTCTTCGAGAAGTAGTAAGTAAAAGTTATGCAACAGCTCTATACCGAAAATTGTAAAATGTTGCAGAGAGATACTTTAAAATGGTCTATATTAAGAGAGAGCTATTTCATACCCATGGATTGGAAAACTCTGTTGTTACAATGGCAATTTTCCCAAATTTGGTCTATATACTCAACACTGTTCCCAATCAAAATCTCAGTATGTTATTTTTTTAGAAATTGCCAAGCCGTTTCAGTTTATGTATGTGTATGTATATATATTTCTAAAAAGCCAAAGCAATCATAAAATGAAGAACAAAGTTGGAGGGCGTACACTATCTGATATCAAGATTTACTAGATGGCCTCGCTAATCAAGACAAGATGTTCAGGATAGACAAATATATCAAACAAAAAGGACTCAAGAAATTGACCTCCACATATGTATCCTATTGGTTTTCAACAAAGGTGACAAAGCAATTCAGGGGGAGATACTAAAGTATTTTTTTAGCATATGGTAGTAGAAAAAAATAAATAAATGTTATAAAAAATTACCTTGACCTCCACCTCACATCACCACATAACTGCATCATGACATAAAATATGACACTTCTAGAAGAAATTATATATTTAAAAGCAAAATTCTTGTGACCTTAGAGTAGGCAAAGAATTTTTAGGTAGGAAATAAAAGCATTAGCTATAAAATAAAACCAAAAAGAAATGATAAACTGGATTTGATAAAAAATTAACATCTTTGAAAAGACCTCTTAAGAAGATTAAAAAAAGTTTGCAGACTGGAAAAAATGTAATTGACAATACACACAATTAGCAAAGGACTTATACATAAGTTTCATATCTATATATCTATATATCCATATATAGATATATCTCCTACAAGTCAATAATAAAATAATAAAAAGGAAGAAATCTTAATTAAAAATGAGCAAACTACTCAAACAAACATGGCACATGGAAAAATGTAGGTGGATAATAGGAAAATGAACAGAAGTTCACTACCATTAGTCTCCAGGGAAACACCAATTACAACCACAATGAGATGACATGAAGGCTCCTGCTCTCTACATGGCCCCAAATACCAGAGACTAAGTCAAAATACAAACAATAAACCAAAAAAATAATATAGTTTTTAGGGAGATACCACTGCACACTCTTGAGAACAGCTAAAATGAATAAAATTGGCAATAGAATGTTGAAGAACTGGAATACTTAATCATTGCTTGAAGGCGAGTAAACTGTTAAAAACATTTTATTTATTTTTTAAAGATGTTATTTATTTATTTGACAGAGAGATAGAGAGCACAAGAAGGTGGAGGGGCAGGCAGAGGGAGAGGGGCAAGCAGGCTGCCCCACGGAGCAAGGATCCTGAGGTGGGGCTCAATCCCAGGACCCTGGGATCATGGCCCGAGCCGAAGACAGACACTTCACCAACTGAGCCACCCAGGTGCCCCATTAAAAACATTTTAGAAAATTGTGTGGGTGTATCATACCATACATATGATTCGACAGTCCCACTCCTAAGCATTTATCCAAAAGAAATAAAAATAAATGCACACAAAAGGACTTGGACAAAAATATTTATTACATTTGTTCATAATGCCCCAAATTGGAAACAATCAAAATATCCATCAGCAGAATAACTTGTAAGAATTTATAAGCAATTATTGAGACATTTCTACAATAGAATAGTAATTCAGAAAGAAGAATCTGATGGCTTGACATTCTGTCTCTGTCACTTGCTTATTTATTCAAAGAGGCCCAATAGCCCAAGAATAATTTCCTCATTTTCAGAAAGTGAAAGGTAATATCTAACTTACAGGATCGGTGCAAGTGTTAAAGATTAAAAAAAAAAAAAAAAAGAGTAAAGTGTAGTGTTAGTCGCATTTAGGCACAGAAAACAAGTATCTCTTTCATTCCCTTGTCTATGCCCAGGGATATCCTGCAGGAAAAATGCTAATAAGAAGAAGGAAAAGGAGGAGAAGAACGAGAAGGAGACTTAGCGAGCCATGTTTTACCCTATTAAAATGGTTTCTTTCATTTTGCAACTTATATTTATATTCCTTAGTGCATGAGCAAAGCTCCATATTCACAATTCCCCGGTCTCCCGTAAGAGAGAAGACTGCAGGCTCACGACCTCTGTGTTTCTGGTTATCACTCCTCACCTCCCCTTCAGCGAAAGGGCGCGCGCAGATCTGAGCGGGGAGGGGGGCTGTCAGAGGGATCGCGAGGAACCTGATGTGGTCTCTACACAGACACGAGTTCATTTTCTTTGTATGGATTATCTAACTGAGCAATGAGGAGACAGAAAAACATGGACGGTTAATTGATAAAATAGAAAAGATCAAACCCATTTCAGAGAGCAAAGCAAACCTTCCCTCCAACTGTAGATGTTCCTAATTTGGAAACATCTGAAAATGATTTACTCGTGAGATGTTCGAGTTCGGGAATGGAACGGGCCTTTTCTGAAAACACTCTATCTGCGTTGTGGTTTATGACGGGGGCATGTCAGAAATACTCTGTAAGAAGTTCTGGGAGGAGGAAAAGGCCATCTGGCCCGTCATTCCCCACTCTCCCTCTTACTCTAACCCTGCCTGCCTGCATTTCCACTCCGCCTTTAATCCCTTCCTCTTCCAGAAAAAGACGGGAGTGGTTATTGAATGCATTTATACTGCTGCCTTCAACGGGCTCCTCTGGTAACCTTTTCCATATGTTTCTTAGCCTTTGCTTTAAAATAAAAGAAATGTGTCTTACCCCCCTTCAGCATTTCTGTACGTTCAATACATGGATTGCAGTGTGTTGTCTTTTACTATTTTTACTGAAAAAAAAATTCTTTTTTTTTAAGATTTTATTTATTTATTTGACAGAGAGAGAGAGCGCACAAGCAGGGGGGCAGCAGAAGGGGAGTGAGAAGCAGACTCCCGCTAAGCAGGGAGCCCAATATTGGGCTAGATCCCAGGACACTGAGATCATGACCTGAGTAGAAGGCAGACACTTCGCCGACGGAGCCACCCAAGCACCCCAGAAATGTTCAATTTCTATTTATTTGGCTGTTTCTACATAGTCCTTCTTTATTTCGTACTTCAATGTCTTCAGTGACAGATTTCTAAGGTCTTTCAAAGTAATCTGATGGCTTGACAGATCTGTTTCACTCTCTAACTTCCTGAATTGGAGAGTCTAGCCATGTAATACACAACTGAAGAAAAGATGGCCAAGCATATTGGTCAGGACGCAGTAAGCTACGCTGCAGTAACGAGCAATCTGAAATTTTCAATTGCTTAGTACGACTCTGGAGCTTTGCTTGCTCCTGCTGTATATCCCATGTGAGTCAGCTTCTGAACTCCGCTCCTCTTGGCCACTCCAGGTCCCAGGCCGATGGACGCTCCATCTGGACACATGCTTTGGGGATCAGCTCATCCATGGGATGGAAATACGGCTGATGCCCTCTGGCTCCTAATCCTCTTTGGAAGTGACACATTTTGGTTTTGCTCTCATTTTACTGACCAAAGTAAGTCTTATCACCACTAAGTGTTAACGAGGTAGAGGAGGACACCCTCTTAATGCCAGGAAGGAGCCATTCTGAGACTATTTGGTGAACAGTTGTAACAACTACCATGTTAAGTGATATTGAATGTCTGGACCAAGTACCCCAAGTTGCTGCTGATGGTTTGGGGAATATTTTAAGAAATTCAAGCTTCTAGAACAGACGACCATAGACCATGTGGCTTATATAGCAAACATTTATTTCTCATAGTTCTGGAGGCTGGGTGTGCAAGATCAAGGTGCTTGCAGATCATCTAAGGAGGACCAGCATCCTGGTTTAGTGACCGTCATCTTCTTTTGTTTCCTCACTCAGAGAGAGAGAGAGAGGAAGCCAACTTTCCAGGCTCTTTTCTAACAAGGCACAGATCCCATTCATGAAAGCTCCAACCCTGTGGCCTAATCACCTCCCCCAAGGCTCCACCTCTTAATACTAACACACTGGGGATTTAAGCTTCAATATATACATTTCGAAGCAATACAAATATTTTGTCCATAGCAAAGAACATGACTGCCTGGCTGGGATGAGAAGCTTGAGCATGGATGATGCATGTATGAGCACAGACCATGCCGAGTCACTGATGAAGTCTTCCACGGTGTAAATGATTCTCACCAGCTCCTACTACCTGGTGCTCTTGCGGTCTTTTGATCTGATTATTTCCTAGAAGGGAGCCTGAGCTCTTCTTAAATGTGCATACTAAGAGCCCTCAAGACTCTTTACAGCTTCTTTGCAACAAAGGGATGCAGCACGACTATTGCTACAATATCTACCCGCCATTGACAGTTGGTTCTCCAATCCAAAGTAGAAGCCGAAAGGGAGGCATGCTGTGGCATGAGAGCATATCTAGTGTCCTGGTGACCCTGCAGGGATCTAAGTGACCGAGGACCCTGCAGACCGAATCACTCAAGTTCACCAGCCCAAAGGTCCTCTCATGTCTGTGGGGCTGCTTCTGATGGACTGGTCACGGAGGGCTCCCCCCACGAGTGAAGAGCTGTCTCCAAGTCAATAGCGCCCCACAACATACATCACTCTGATCAGAGACAGGTTAGAGTGCAAACTCCCTATTTCAGCGTCGAAACCCATCTAGAATCTGCTCCTGCCGGCGTTCCCAGTGTCTCCAGTCATGCACATGATACGTTAGCCACAGGGCACGACTTGCCAATTTTCCAAGCACAGCAGTTGTTTTCAGACCTCTGTGCCTTCTTCTTCTTCTTCTTTTTTTTTTTTAAGGCTATGTTCTCAGCACAGAATACAATATTATTTTCTGCTCATCCTAAATTCCTCTGTTTCGAGTTTTGGGGTGAGTGACATCTCTACCACCATGACCATTTTGTTCCTTGTAGTCAGAAGACATCACGTCTTTCCTTTAGCTTGTACCTCTATTAAGGGGCTTATTGAATTTGTGCTTTTAGGACGGTGGAGGATACAGGCTCGCCACTGATGACCAGAACTAATTTCGCAGATCTGCTTGCTTAAGGACAGCCTGTTCTATTCTGCAAGCGAACAGACGAAGTCTCAGGGGTAGAGAACAATCTTTCCAGACGGAACTAAACTGAAAGAAGCAGACAGTTCATTTTATGGAAATACAGGCCCCTTCCGCTGAGTCGTGAAGGGGCTCAGCAGCGTGACTTGCGCAGTTAGGTGGTGTTGACCAGCCCCATCTTGTCATTCCAAAGTGGCACCCAGGATCCAGGGACAAGAAGTTGAGCTATGTCCTTGGCGTTAGAAGTGCTGGAGGGGCGGGAACTGTGGGAGGGAGTTGGCAATGGGAATTAGACCGTGAGAGGAGCAGGAGGATCCCCAGGAGGGGAAAATGCATACATTTGCCCCTCACCTCCTTCTCCCACCCCAGAATAGATAGAATGTGGCCAGTGTTGACTGTAGACGTGGTGGGTCCTGGGAAGAGTGGAAATGGAGGTCTCCTTCAGAGCGCTGCCTGATACTTGATATCAGCTCAACCACACTGGGGGTACCTGTGATACCAGGAAAGGGACAGACACATAGGAAACTGGGGGAAATGCCAGTTGAGGGCCCAAGCAAGGCTGCTTTGGGATCTTCCCTTCCTCCTCCTTCTCCACTTCATATGCCGGGAGTTGAGACAGGAAAGTCATCCCCTACAAGATAGGAGTGCATGAGCAAGACGTCAAGAGTGGAGAAATGCCACCACATGAGTGGGTGTGGCAGAGCACAGGCGGAGTATCAGATATGGGCCAGTGACATCTACACTGGATGTGATGCGGCAAAGGCAAAGATGGCCGCCACAGCAGAGGCGCTGGCAAAACGTGCTGTGGATATAGGACACCACCATCGTCGGGTGCCCCTGAGCATCACAAGAAAGGGAAGAGGAGGAGCTGAAGTTTCACAGTTTGGTAGATGAAGGATGAGGGGCTACAGATCCCATGTTCCCAGATGTAAACTCTCAAAATGACCTTCCCAAGACTCCTCACAGTGTGGACTGTTGGAGACATTTGGGTTGTTGGAGTGGAATTTGCAGTTTCCTTGGTTTTCCTTATCATGTGATGAGCCCATGTGGGCACATACAGTTTCCTATTCTTCCATCTTCCACAGTTATCCTCCTCGTCCCCCACCTCCTCCCCATCCTCTCCCCACTCCTCCTCCTCCACTTCTCCTTCCTCCTCCCTCTTCTCGCCCTTTTTCTCCCCCCCACCTCTCTTTTTCCTCCTTCTTCTCCAAAATAGTAACAGAAGATATGGATTCCTAAATGACATTGATAATGACATTTCCATTTCAGCCAAGAGTTTTTAAAATTTAATTTTAGATTAATTTCCAGTTTTTTGCTGATTGGTTTAAATTATGTTTCCATTCACCAGGGGTCATGACAAAAGGTTCCCTGATAACGACTTTTATGGTTTCTGTAGCCCCTACCAGAACTTTAAGAAGCCTAGGGCTTTACATGTTATCACCCTGTTTAGCTTATACTATGTAACCTCTGCTATTCAAATTGTAGTTGGATATGCAGAAGGAAGAGTGAGAAACTCTTTTCCCTTTTACTCCTTTTAATTTTCCTTTAAAAACAAAACAAAACACATGAATTTATGTTACAAAGACATTAATGAATACCAGATTTCCCCTATGATTTTGTC
Organism: Nasua narica; assembly: GCA_028533885.1. Classification (NCBI taxonomy): domain Eukaryota; kingdom Metazoa; phylum Chordata; class Mammalia; order Carnivora; family Procyonidae; genus Nasua; species Nasua narica. The sequence continues at coordinate 2,453,753 of CM052811.1, read as the reverse complement.
CTATTTTCCAATTTTCTGTAGTTTATCTCAGACACACATTGATCTTAACTTCTCTGGAAAAAAAATGAAGCTTTTGATAAACTTGACTGCAGTTGTATCATATTTCAGAAATGAAGTAAGCATCCATCTCACTTTCCTATAATTTCACTATTGTTTGAAGATTATTTGATTTTTGGTTAAACTATTTTCTTTTAAATTCAGTGGCCATAAGAACACTTTGTTTTCAGGGCTCCTGAGTGGCTCAGTGGGTTAGAGTCTATGCCTTTGTCTCAGGTCATGATCTCGGGGTCCTGGGATGGAGCTCTGCATCGGGCTTTCTGCTCAGCAGGGAGCCTGCTTCCCCCTCTCTCTGTCTGCCTTTCTGCCTACTTGTGACCTCTCTCTCTGTCAAATAAATAAATAAATAAATAAATAAAATCTTAAAAAAAATTAAAAAAAGGAACACTTTGTTTTCTTTCCGAAAATAATTGATAAGAGAAAATTTGCTCTATTTGTCTCCCCCATCATTTTCTGGAATAAAGCAATTAAAACGATGGTCAGACGGTCAGAGACAATCTGCTGGTGGGTAACAAGGTCAGGATTGGCTCTTGACTCCAGCTGACGAGGACCCTTCAAGAGCCAGTGATAAATGTTGAAGTGATAGAATTTGCTTTGGGAATAACCAGATCCCTTCGAGACTGATGCCAAGATCTAAACTCTACTTATGAGCTAATCAGGGCATTTCACAGAGCATTCAGTGCACATGGCAATTTGTCTACACTTTGCAACCTTGGCAACAGGAATACCTTAAACATTTCTCTCCCCACTGAGTCTTTCTTTTCGGTTCCATTCAATAAGTGTTTTTTTCTGAGGATCTAGGATGAGGGTTTAGGAGGAAGAGGATGAGCAAAATCCTCGGACCCAATTCTCAAGGTTTAGGAGATTGTTGACCTCAAATATTTGGAGGGGCAGGTACTCGTGAAATAAGTCCATCTATGAATCATGAAGGATATTTTTTGAGTGTTTTGTTTTCTATATGGTTGGGATCTTCTGAGCAGATGAAATTAGATTTCACGAATGCACTTTGACTAAAAGAACAGATGACATGTTTCTCTAACAAACAAATAAATAAATAAGAGGTAGAGAAGGAGGAGAAGGAGAAATTAAACAGAAGATATTTCCTTTCTGTACAACACAGAGATGCTGTCTTAAAAATATATGTGTACCATCGTCAATGCCAAGAGCTCGATGAACATCATTGTCATAAGATATTATATCTTGTAACAAACTCTAATTACAGTATTTTTTTCTTGCCAAAGTTTGGCTTTGTTTGAAAGAAATTAACCCCTAAATATCAGTATTAGAATAATCCTCTACTTGCAAACCCATGAATAATAAATTTTTAAAAACAATATCTCTCTTTAGCTAAGATCTTTTACTCACTGTGAATATGCTGTCTAGTGACTAAAACCTCAATTAATTGAAGGTTTTGGTAATAAAAGTGTTTTTTTTAATTTGAAAATTTTTGATGAATTCAGATTTAAGTAAAACCGTGTTTTGATACTTACTGAAAACGTATTAAAAATGTCTAAGACCTGGGGCTCCTGGGTGGTTTAGTCGGAGTGTCAGCTCAGGTCGTGATCTCAGGGTCCTGGGATCGAGCCCCGCATCGGGCTCTCTGCTCGGCAAGGAACCTGCTTCTCCCTCTCCCTCTGCCTGCCTCTCTGCCTACTTGTGCTCGCTATCTCTCTGTCAAATAAGTAAATAAAATCTTTTAAAAAATGTATGAGACCATGTTTTTGTCTTATGAGCAGATATACTTTTGTTACAGGATTTTCCTGAGAGGGGTGCCTGGGTGTCTCTGAAGCTGATCGTGACCCAGCGGTTGGGGGACATCTAGCCAGTGGTGCGCTATCTAGATGCTGTCAGTGTGCAATCCATGTGACATCACGAATGCTGTTTAAAGTTCTAATGAAAATAGAGCGTACATTCCAGAAAAGTACACAAACCAGACCAATGCGCCATTGAAGCAAAGGCCACATACCATACGGGCCAAGAACTAGAACCTTCTGGTCAGCCGGAAGATTACTCCAAGTATGGCGATGGAATTGGACCCATTTGTGGAGCTAGGGGAGCTGCCACGTAACCTAGGTTTACGATAAGAGATTATTTTTACGAACGACCCAAGAACGTTCTTACGTTTCTAGAGTTCATCATTCTTGCAGGGAGATACATGGGAAGTTCACGAGTACGCTGTGAGGTGCCGTAAAGCATTGAAATGAAATTGCGCTTGTCCAAGGGCAGTAACGAAATTGCTCTTGCTAATGAAACCTCCGTATGGTTTTATCTTAATCTCCTCAATTTACTGGGCGGCAAAATTTGCCAGATGGTTGGTTCTTCCCGTTATTAATATAAATAGTGAGATTTTACTAGGTGTGTTTATGCCTCCTAGAGTTCACAAAAAATGAGTATCAGCACCCAATAAGATGCTCTCCCAAAATAAACACACACACGTGTATTTAGAACTGGTTAGTTTGGTACATACATATGCAGGTGTATGTATGTGTACCTGCATACACGTGTATTTAAACACACGTGGATGAAACAATGTTAGATGCCCACTGATGAGCCCTCCTAGAACAACGGGGACAGCAAAGCAGCGTTGACTGGGCGCGGGGCTCCATCGTCTGCTTCCAGCTGCTTCCATCTCCCCATGCAGACCCTCACCTGCGGCTTCCCCACCTTCTCTCCTCCACTCACTTGTTCGTGTCTTAGGGATTTCCTTTGTTATTATTTATCCTTCATTCTGTAGGAGGGACACGGCGGATGACCTTTGGAGCTCGCCCAACAGGCTCTGTGCTCACGGACCCAGGCTGTGTGGAGTCTCCGTAGGAACGTCACTGATACCACCACACGCAGGCCCAGATTCTAATGAGCAAACCCACTCAGAACTGCCGTCGTCTGCTCAGCAAAGATGAGGAAGGGTGGCATCCGACCAGGGCAGCAGAGCGAGCCCACGTTCGGGGATGGCGGCCGGCTGGAAGCCTCTGGAAGTCTGCGCCTACACAGCTGCATCCGGGAGTCTGTCCCTGGAACCCGCGTGCGTCCTCCTGCGACGATCGGTCAGGCCCAGGGTGAGCGAGCTTCCTGCCGAGGCTCGCGGGCCGCAGTCCCAGCCGCTGGGTGGTGGGCGATGTCGGGGTGTGCCCTGACCCTCCAACATCGAGTTTCTGGATGGCAGTGCAGGGGGCATGACGGTCCTTGCTGCTTTCTCGAGATGTAACCACCATAACTGGAGAAGTAGCCCTGGGGAAGGGAGGTGCGCGTGAGCCCCGGTGTGAAGGCGCGGGGTATACTTGTGGCTTTCCCAGTCCCGAGGCTGTCCCTTCTGCGTCCGGCCACTGGCCAGGGAGTCTCCACCTGCGCGGAGGGATGCTGGCACGCGAATCCCCCAAATAAACCCCACTATAGGTTCATCAAACTTTTGTTGCTGGTGAATAATAGAGAGCCAAGATTGGGTACTAAACCATTATCAGGGTGTGAGATATCCGGAGGGAAAACAAAGTGGTTTTGAAAACAATTCATATATAAGGTGCTTTGAGTTCACCTTTCGAAATCTGGTTCAATGTGCAACAGAAAAGTGCTTGTCTGAGGGAGGGCCTTATCCGTGTATCTTTGTTGTTTTTCTTTCTTGCACGAATCTCCTGTTTCTGTGTAACTTAAGGTACTCTGCTTTGAGATTTGAGGCAGTTCAGAGATAAACTAAAACCTGTTTATTTTCATAGTTTTCTTGAGTCTTTGTTATCACTTACTGAAAGGACAAATTTTATAATATGGACAGTAGAGGTGTAAACATTCTGCCACATTTTCCAGAAATAGTCTTTACTTTGAAAGACGAGTCTCTAATGAAACGGAGCTGTGGCGGCACTCTCGCAGGCCAGGGAGACTTAGCTGCTAGATCGACCGGCACTGAGAACCCGGAGTGACTTAACGCATAGGGAGACGTGCGTGTGCTCTGGGTGGCTCTGTCACCCCTTCGTCCTGATCTATGCATCCCATCCGATCGCCAGCTTGTGGGGTTTCCCAAGTTCTGTCTTCAGCAGAGGTAAACAAAGGTGAATGAGAATAGCCTTCTGCTGCTGTGATGTCCAGCGTTTCTAGATGGGGCAGATTCAGTTTATTTGCCATTGACGTGCAAGGTTTTGGCGTGAAATCTGTCAAGCTTCGAACCCAGTTAGATTTTTGTTGCTTTTGTTCATTTTACCTTTTCCTTTCTTTCTTGAAGAAAGTAGCAGTCCAGCAGGCCTTCACTATACCCTCTATTTACTGTTGAAATCACAAAGCCTTTAATTGTCATACATTCTCCTTTACTTAATTCAAACACACACCCTTTGATGAGCAAGACAGAAAAAACCAGTTACATTTGAATCAGGCTCCTGACACACGTACGCACTCACGCGCACGCACACACATTATTTTCTAAGTTTGACAAATTCAATTATTTTATTTTTCATTGCAAATATTATATATCTCCCAGGTTCCAAAGTAAGACCTCCCGGTAAAGCCTTTCTGTTTTAGAGCCCATTTTAATTAACTTATGGCCAAAATGTGGCTGGCTGTTGCCACAATGCCTTAAAAGATCTTAAATCACTGGGCTCAATCCATTTCAGCCGGGGATCTCTGGCCGGGATTCAGCGGCCGTGGTTGAGCCCTTCGCCCCATCCAACGTGTGTGCGCAGGGGAGACCGATGAGCCTCGCAGAAAGCATATGCAAATGCCAAAAGCTGGCTCTGTATTTAGAAAGATTTTTTTTTTGGTCTCTCCGCTTAAAAAAATATGTGTATGTGTACACACACACACAGCTAGGCCCCAGAGTGTATAAAACACCATAGTATTTGGTGTTTTACCAAATGGACCCCGGTCTGTGGGTCCAAGATAAGGAGTAAAGAGAACTGCGCGTGCATTTGCACACATGCAAATTAATGTTCCGGATTTCTTTCCTTTGTTTCACTTTGTTCTTTCAGGACTTTGTTCCTGACATACGTGCCGGTGGGTAGGACGCCGTTTCCAACACTCGCAATGGCACCATGGCGCCGTATCCGAGTCTTCAGTGAAAAACAGCACCCCCATCCAAAAATAACGAGATTATTTACAGAGCGGCCCCCTCACCTGGGCTGTGTTCTTCCCCTGGGAGATGCGCACATTTGTCCCTCATCACTCTCGCCCTTCTCGGGGGAGGCATCGAGGTGGATTGGGGAGCGAGGCTATTGCTCAGGCTGGCTCCCTCCTCTTCTCCTAGGATCCCCTCCACCACCCTGACCCGTGGATCCCATCCACAGGCTCTCCCCCGCCCGGCCAGACGTGAGGGAGGCAGCAGGATTGAGAGGACAGCAGCGGGGTCAGGCTGGCCCGGAGTGATGCAGCCCCGTGTGACCCAAGACCCAGGCCTAGAGGACAAATTACGGGCCAACAGCGTGCCCGCGGAAAAGTGAGTCTTTGCATTGACGGGGAAGAGATGCAATGTTTCCAAACCAAGGAGTTCTCAGAGGGTGAGCCCAGAGGTCCAGAGCTCTCCAGGCAGTGGCTGTGACCGTCGCTGACTTTGCCACATACCCTGAGACAAACTGTGCGTTCCAGGTCCCAGGGCTTCCGTCTCCTGGCCGCCTGCCGGGGCAGGTCCTCTCAGCAGAGCCCCTTGGAGCGCCAGCGTTCCCGGGCCCTTTCCCTGGACGCACCTGGAACACAGACACCGATATACAACCTGCCTTCTCCGCCTTGCACATTTTTCTGGAATTGCAGGGCATGTGGGGGCTGTGGGAGCTGGCAAAGCCTGCAGACAGGCCCCCCGCGGATGTCCCTCCTGTGATCGGGTCCCACGTCACCCTGCTGCTGTCAGTGGGCCAGGCCTTTCTGAGGTTGGCCACGGTCTCTGCAGCCCGGGCTCTGGGCGGCCGGCTGTCGGCTCGTCATCACCTCCCTTCTCCCCAGGAACCTGAGAGATTGCTTGTATCTGAGTGCAGGCAAGCCAGTGAATACTTCGCCTCCCCTCCCCTCCTCCTCCTCCTCCTCCCTCCCCTCTCCCTCCTCCTTCCTTTTTCCTCCTTCCTCCTTCCCCTCTCTCTCCTCCTTCCTCCCTCCCGTCCCCCTCCTCCTTCCTCTTCTCCCCTCCTCCTTCCTCCTTCCTCTTTCCTCCTTCCTCCTTCCTCTTCTCCTCCCTCCCCTCTCCTTCCTCCTTCCTTTCCTTCTTCCTCCTTCCTTCTAGCCCTCCTCCTCCTCCTTCCTCCCTCCCCTCCTCCTCCGCCTTTAGTACATTTTATCTCTGGCTGTAGCTGCCCCAGTGAGACTTCATTCCTGCGAGTATGTCAGTGCAGGCAGCAGAGTCGTGGGGAGCAGTGACCGTGGCCGGGATGGGCGGCCCAGCTGAGCTGCCCAACCCCACCACGTCCCCTCCAACCAGGCCCCGAAGAAAGGGCAGCATGAATGTCACACGGCAGAGCACTGTGATGGACAGGGTGCCTTTCCCCGGATCCTGCCTAGTTTTATTTTTAATAAGAACTTGTCTCTGAGATGTTAAAAATTAATAATATTGATGAGGTTTTAAAAAAGGATAAACACTATTCGAAAGATGAGGACTTAAAATGTTGGATTGTACATGAAAGTAAGTCCAATCCAGCAAAATCTCAGTAATTAATAGAGGGGCTTTTAGGACTATATCTTTCCATAAGATTTCAGGAGAATATCTTACCATTGCCTGACCAGACGCTTGCCCAGACGTTGAGCGACACATGAGGACTCCCGCTGCTTCCTGGGCCTGTCCTTCTCAAGGTCATGTGCATTAATCTGCTGAGGAAAAGTGCTCTGCCTTCATATAGCTCCTGGTGTAATGCTTTTGTTTTGACAGTCTATTCATTTTACTCTTAACTGTTTTTCCTGGTCACCCCACTTTGCTGGCAGAAATTCAAGTTTTGGCCTTAGTAACTGTTTGAAAAATAGCAATGTTTTATTGTAGAGTCATTCTGGCCTAGAAAAAAAAAACCACAACAAAGGAACCATTTACTACAGGGTTAGAACCATAAACTGCAGTCACACAGACCTGGGTTCCAGTTCTGTCTCCACTAGTACCAGTGGGTCGTAGGAGAGCTGTGTGATTTTCCTGGGTTGTAGCCAACGTCATTATAATCGGGCGCTCCTGGGAATTCCCAGAAGCCCCCTCGCTCCACCGGGCGTCCCCTTTGACTTTCAGACGACCTTCACACTCTTACCGCATTAAAGGAGTCGCGCCCGCCCTTGTGGCTCCGTTCAGCTCTGCGAACACTTAATGGGCCATGCTCCAGGCCGGGATTTGCCGAGGCAAGGGCAGTCTCCACCCTCCCCGAGCTGACAGTTCACCCGTGTGTCCCAGGGACGTGTTCCCGGCTCAGCTCGCTGAGCTGTGTGTGCACGCACGCAAGCACGCATGTGCATCTGCACTCACTGAAGCCCCACCCACCACCTGGGTGAGTTACAGGCAGATCCTGGGCTGTGGCCCCTTTATTAACTCCGTCTGCTTTGTGACACGACAAATTTATCTACCCGGGACCTCCCAACCTCTGTCATGGGCATACGTGGCTGGAGTGTCCCTTGTTGCCCCCTCGCCACCCTGTCTGCCCCTGCGTCACCTCCGTGGGTGCAGGCGCGGCGCCTTGACCTGGGGTGCTCGGCTGCCGGGCTCGTGCACAGCGGCTCAGACCAGGGGCCCCGAGTCCTGTGTTCTGAGTCTCCCCTTGAGTTGGAAGAGTGAGTGGACAAGTAAAAATTTAAAATGCCCTTCACCTAGAGAAAAGTATTTTTTTAGACATTCCTCTTCATTACAGAGAACCACGCGGTCCTTCGCAGGCGGGGAAGAGGCAGAGAGACACCGGGTAGAGGTGGTAGCGGTGCTGATGAGGAGGTCCCTGGAGACAGTGGGGGTGGTGAAGGTCGTGGTGAAGGTCGTGGGGATGGTGGGGGTGGGGACGGAGGGGAAGGTGGGGATGGAGTATTTACTTTTTAAATCGGTTGCCAGGAAACGAGAACACTATTGTGGAACCCCCTAAGGGCCTGCATATATAAATTTCACCTTTGTCTCAGTCTCATTTATACCATCATACCGTGTATACGTATTTACATTTTCTACTTTGTTTTATATATTCTTGAGAGTCAGCTCAATCCTTGTAGAATGTGTTTGGACGTTAATAAATAAAATGCAAGAGCGACGATCGATCACACGTCTACTCACTAAATATACACGTGTCGTGTCCTCAGCTGCCATGACCGGGGTCCATCCGATCTCCGAACGGAAGTGCTCAGGGGAAAGGACTTCAGCGATCTCTCAAAAAGTGGAACATGGAGTTATTGTATGACCCCGGATTTTGCTCCCGGGCACGTACGTAACAGATGGAGGGCAGGGGCTCCCCAGGTCCCTGTACGCACGAGTTCAGAGCATCAGTGTCCCCAGGGGCCGAGAGATGGAGACAAAGCAAACCAGTGTCGTCAGCAGGTGTGCGGACGGACAAGCTCTGCAAACCTGTAACCACACAGTGGACTATGACTAGCCGCACAAAGGAATGAAATTGTGGCGCATGCAACATAAGAAGAGCATTGCGCTGACTGAAATAATCCAGGCACAAAAGGACAAATCTTGGATGATTCCACTCGTACGAAATATCTGGGATACGCAGTCATAGCCACAGAGAATGGAGGCGAGGTGGCGGGGCGGGACGGAGGGGTGAGGAACGACTATTTCACGGGGGCCGTTTCTGTCCGGGGTGAGGCAGAGGCCCTGGAGGCGGACAGCGGCGCTGGCCCTGCAACTGTGGGAGTGCGTCAAGGGCCAGTGCGTTGCCCACCTAAAAATGGCTAAAGTGACAAGCTTTGCAATCTGCAGCAATTGTACCACCGTAAAAAATGGTCTTTGAAAAAGGAAGTAATTAGGAAATTCATACTGTTTCCTGGGTTAGTGGTAAGAACAAGAAATTATTTTGGGGAAAAAAAGCTATAATTAATTGGGAAGTAATGTGCTTTGATGTGTTTCAAACCCTGTCCTAATCAGAACCTGAGCCTGTGAAGGTGGGAGCCCGCGCTGGAAAATGTGGTGGAGCCCTTCCTTCCCCTGCCCCCGAAAGGTTCTAGCGCACACTAAAGATTCTACTTCCTGGAGGGAAGGTCGCCGGGCAAGAGGCAGGGGACGCCAGTCCCGGAGTCTGTCTTTCCTTCCGGAACCCTGTAAACAGATGCGGTTGGAGTAGGTGATACTTAACGACCCTCCAGGCAAACTACTGTCAGGCAAACAAATAACAAAGATAGTTACATTTTTTATACATAAGAGATCAAGGAGGTCCATATTGATACACATAATAGAGCAAGTTAAAATAAATAAAAAACAATTGCCGATATATACACAGACTGCGACAGAGTCATCAGAGAATGTCTAAGAAATCGAAGCAGTGTCCCAGGGTAAGGAAGAGGGTGAGATCTCACCGTGGGGTGACAGAAGCAGGGTCTTACCTCTGCTGGCCTCACCCCTCCCCCCCTGGCTCCTGGTCCCCATGCTTGATGCTTGGTACCCACCGGCATTGGCGGTGCCTCGAGCTACGTTCAAAAAGAAAACAAAATCCAGGTCAGTATGTGTGTTTTTTTCTCCTGACTGTAAAAGTTTTGCCCGTAATCCCTTGCTTTCTGTGAGCAGTGTGTTCCACATGAGTTGAATACTGTTTAAACAAACCAAGGATCACATTCCTTTTGTCCAAATAGCTCTAAAAAACTTAAAGTAGACCAATTAAGGATGGGTTTTCTAAAGGTCTCCATTTAAGAAGATGAGAACTCAAGGGATGGAAAGTGTTTCCGGGACAAGTAAAGAGACTTGAGAGAGGGTCAGAATGGTGATGGCCAGTCCCTCTCAGAGTGGTCCGATGGCCAACCTGAACTACTGTCCAGGCCAGCAGCGGCCAGTGGGGGCTGCTGTAATGGGATCCTTCCCATTGCATGGCGAATCCAGAGGCTCACCTGCCTGCGTGTATTAATACTCTGTCGAAGAGGATGAGATCTTCCAGACTCCCCTCGGTTCTGGCCATTGTTAATATGGATAATAACCACCGTGATTTACACTCAAATATTGAGAAAATGCATTTAGCAATCCTAACAAAAAATCACATGCATACAGCCCAAGCTCTGAACAAGCACTTTTGTAAATGTCATTTGTGAGCCTAAAGCTTTCTTTTCTGGCAAGAAATGCATACCATTTTTTTGCTGAATATTTTCAATTTGCAATCCATTTTCCCTTGGGAGCTGCTGGATTGATTGCTGGAGGGGGTGGTGATGGGATTTTTCAAATGGCTGAGGTCATTTCTGACTGTGGCCCAGGATTTTGTGATTTACAAAGAAGCTGAAATCTGTGTTGAATCTGAGGATTGCCTGGTTTCAAATTAATCACTCAATGAAGAATCATGTCTTCTCTGGTTTATTTAATTTTTTTTCACCTTTTATTTCTTCTTCTTGAAGAGTTTTATCTAAAGCACAGAATATTCCACTCACAGGATAAGTGTGATTTTTATTTTACTATTTTTTATTGTTCTTTATCTAAAAAGGAAAAAAAAATTAGTCGGAGAACTCACTGAGAATCTTTTAATTTTTTCAAGAACTTCTCTGTGGGGCTCAGCGTGCCTTATGGAGGTTGATTCTCCCACAGTTAGGTGACATGGGACAGGTCATTTAACCTTCAGTTTCCTCCTTCTGAGAAGAGAATGTCTGTTGTAGAAGATGATCAGGAAAATCTGCAGTGGAAGTCTCCTTGATGTAGAGGCATGACCTTCCATACCAGCCCAACAGTGGGCATGACCTTCCATAACCAGCCCAACATTGGGCATGACCTTCCATACCAGCCCGACATTGGGCATGACCTTCCATAACCAACCCGACATTGGGCATGACCTTCCAACCAACCCGACATTGGGCATGACCTTCCATACCAGCCCGACATTGGGCATGAACTTCCATAACCAACCCAACATTGGGCATGACCTTCCATACCAGCCCAACATTGGGCATGACCTTCCATAACCAACCCGACATTGGGCATGACCTTCCATACCAGCCCGACATTGGGCATGACCTTCCATAACCAACCTGACATTGGGCATTACCTTCCATACCAACCCGACATTGGGCACGACCTTCCATACCAACCCGACATTGGGCATGACCTTCCATAACCAACCCGACATTGAGCATGAACTTCCATACCAGTCCAACATTTTTTTTTTCTTTTTGGATTCAATCAGTGATGCCACAGTTCAGAGGCTGATCCATGTTCCCCAACCACATGGAATAAGGTGGCACATGTGTCTCAGGTCACCTGAAAATGAAACAGAGCCGTCTAGACCTGTGGAAACTCACACACCACCTTTACTTTTAAGCTGGAGCCAACATCTAAGGGAGGAGTGGGTGACATACTACTATTCCCCTAAGGAGGAGATGCTTCTTCTTGGTCATGTCTGAGGTCTTCCAAAGGCCAAGTTCCTATTCCTGGATGGTGCTTAGACTGGAGGTGAGGGCAGGGAAGGAGCAGGGGCCCATCCCTGAAATAGGAAGACTTATCACTCATTTCTTGTCCCTTTCAGTGACTTTAAAAATCTGCATGCTGGAGGAAGATGTTCTAGTGTGGGGACCCCTTCCTCCGGGGCACGGTTGGAGAGCAGTTCCCATGCCTACACATCACTTATGCTGTGCCCACCCCACCAGGCAAGTCTACGGTAAGGAAACTGATCCGTCCGCTTTGGGCACTGAATGGAATCACATAAAATATCAACAAACTAGTATCTACCATGTTGGTAGGTCTTCTGTGGGCTTCTGTCAATAATGTCCAATTATCGACATCTCTCTAGTACATTCTTCGGGCCTTTTTCTCCCCTGCTGATATAAAGCAAAAACTACTGTAATTAATGATTGATGAGGTCCATCATGGAGCCTGTAACTCCCCACTTTGGTGTGGATGTTTCAAGTAGGAGTTCTGAATTTTGGTGTACATGAAAATCTTTGGGAGCTCACTAAATGTGTAGGTCCCGAGTCCCTTTCCAATATATTCAGATTTTCCGTCAATCTGTGTAGGACCCACAAAAGAGCATTTTACAGAATCTCCACAAATCATCAAGAAACTTACAAACCATAAAGCACTGGGTACACAAGGACGATGGCATTATGTGGACAGCCTAACTGGGGGTGCCCAACGGGGTCCACGGGCACGGGGTTGGGGGGACACCTATGCTTGGGCACACACCGCTGGAGACCAGACTGGGACCCAGCACAGGGCAGGGAAGGACTCTAGGGCCACAGCAAGTCCCACTGCGAGGGATTATTTCAGTGAATGATTTATCGACATTCTTCAAGGAGACAGCCTTTTTATAAATATCAGAATTGCAGTCTTCTCTGAAAAATTAGATCAGACAACACAGAGCCCACATTCCTGCCTCCCTCCTGGAAACAGTGCACCAAATGGAGGAGGAAGAGCAAACCTTTTCAAACAGGGCGAGCCCTTCAGTGCATGGGGCCACGATAACTCCCATAGGTCCCATGGGCAGTTGGGTTGGCTACTCTTCCTTTAGGCTACAATTTCGAGAAACTGTTTATCCACTGAAAGAGAAACTTAACACTCGGTTAAATTCATTTATGTAAGTTGGTCTAGGTACTTTAATGATTTTAAATTGGGATCTAGAGACACAGACTGTTACATTCAAAATAACTTTCAAAATGATCTGATCCAGGAGTTTTTCAAGTTAAGTTATTTGAGATCTTTAAGGGTATTAATCCAAATAAGCTTCCATGAGCAGATAAACTTGGTAAGAGAGGGAACAGGCCTCTTCCCTATAGCTGTGTGGCTGTGTGGGACCCCGACGCCTGTGGGACGTGCTGTGGGAACTCCTTTCTCCCCACCCCGCCCCCCTCCCCGTGTTTTTAGAAATAGCCTTTGCAAATAGAAATGTTTTCCATCTTTCTCTCTTTTTTTTTTTTAAATCCCCAAGGACACTGAATCCCAGGAGATTTAATGACATCAAGAATTGGAACTCTGTGTTGCTTTTTGCACTCTAGTGCTCTGATTTGTGTACAAAACCAGTCACTGGCCAGCTGCAAATCAATCATTTGGATGAAATCAGAAGGTGGGTTCCGGGATACACATTTGTCTCTTGCCTATTCAGGCTGCGGTAAGCAGGGAGGAGAGGTGACTTTCCTATCAGGTTTAGTCAAGGTTTGAGTCATGATGAGTGAGTCTGTGAGTAATAGCCCATCAATTTTAATGGTTTGCTTTATTACTAATTTTATTAAGGCATCCATAAGTGTAGTTTTCCTCGGTGCATAAAAACTGGTTACATTTATTTATGTAATACATGCATGTTTCTCTTGGTGTATAAAGAAGGGCAATTACAGAAATACCCCTCATTATAAATTAAGGGAATGCAAAGTTGTATGGTCAAAATCAAAGCCATTTTTGATGTTCTTTACAATCTCTAAATTTTTCCAAAATCTCATGTTTACCAGTCATCTTTAAATATCACTTTTAGACCTGACCTCTTTTCCCTTCTCACTCTACCTCTCCACCCGCCTCTCTATCCCACTCTGTTGAAAGCCAAAATATCACCCCTTCTAGGTTTTGCCAAAATAGCATCTTTTTCTTAAAATCTTGTGGGGTCATCTTAACTGGGAAAATCTCTCTCCTACTTCTGAGTTTCAGTGTTCTGGTGTTTTGAATTTGGCCGTTTTGTAAAACTTACCATTTTTACCTTATCGTTCTTGGGAACATAGTTCTTGCCAGAATGTAATCTCTTTAAGACGAAGAGACCACTGTGTCTTACCAGATCCTACATGATGTCCTACTCAGCGCTGATACGTGGCTGTCTTAGTCACACTGAGGCTATAACAAAGAGCCCCGGACTGGGGCAGACCTTATTTCTCACATGCTGGAGGCGGAATCTCACATTCCTGGTGAGAGCCCTCTTAGTTTGCGGATGGCTTCCTTCTTATACGTGTTCACATGGGGAGGAGGGCGGGGGGGAGGGGAGAGAGAGAAAAGGAGAGAAAGAGATGGAGGGGGAGAGGGAAAGAGAGAGAGGGGACAAGGGAGAGAGAGGGACTGCTGCTTAGACATGTTGTGACCTTGGTAAAGCAGCCGAGTTAGTCAGCCAATGCAAGTGTCCCATTTTGATATTGATTTACCAGAAGGTCAAACACGGGAAAGAGCTATGATAGCTGTGCTATGAGCCCTATTCTGTACACAACACCATCTAGAATCTTCCATCTTGAACTCCCCTCGGTTCCCACGACCGTCCTGGCCCCTGGGGGCATTCCCTCCTCATCCCGAAGGAACACTCGCCTGAGATCACAGGGCTGGCCAACGGGAGGGCCCGGATCTGAACTTGGGAGCTTTTGGGGTCACAGCCCTGCTCCTTCTAGGATTCTAGACGGGAGAGGAAGGGTGCAGGGGTGGGGGAGGGGACCACAGTGGGCTCCCCTCGGCCTTCCCATGGGGAAGACCGAGAAAGAAGGGCGTGATGCACCGTGGGTGGGTTTCTTGGGTTAACTGTGGTCTCCTTCCCGCCCCCTACTTGTCTTCCACTGCCTGTTTGCACTTAAAAGCCACGTGCTTTGTTGTTCTTGTTTTAAATATAAGCTGGGGGAAAGCTACCCACAGAGGGCCGGTGTGATGGGAGGGGGGCCCACGCATCCTCTGCGCAGCTACAAGAGCCGACGTCCTCCGGAGGCGGCCCTCATTCCTCCTCCTGAGTCCTGTGAGTTCATGAGCGTGACCGTCCCCGCTGGCCGGGCTCCCTGCCTCACGCTCTTAGCTCTAAGATCTCGTCTAGACCTCCGCGGCTCTTCCTGACCTTTACAATGCCTTTGTTTATTCTCCTTCAGAGCTGGAAGGAGCTTGCTAGTGACCTCCGCAGATGGAAAAAGTAAAATAAAATAAAAATAAAGTCATCAAGGTTGCTGCTCGGCCTTGCGGGGGCGGCGGGGGGGGGGCGGTTTGCTGTTTGCCAGCCTGGCCCCCGGCCTCGGGGTCATGTTGCAGCCCCCAGGCGATGGATGCTTTGGCTTTGCCCCCCTTTCGGCTGACCGGATCACCCTTCGGGAAGAATATGTCCCCTGTTCTCTCGGTTTATCGCAACACGCGTTTGCAGAGACGCAGCCGCATAAACCGTTCTGAAGCATCTCTAAATGCCCAGCCTCTCCCATCTGTCCCCCCTACACCTGTTCCATTAAGGACACACACAAAAACCATGACTTTTTAAAAAAAATTATTTAAAGGCAATAAACACTTCTCCTTTGTGTCAGTGTTTCATTTTCCCAGAATTTGAAAATGCTGCCTTCGTGGATCTCTACGGTGACGAACGAACGAACGAGGAAGTGAGGGCTAACACTGTATGTTTATATTACATTTTTTTTTTTTGGCAAGACAAAGCAAGCCGAAAGAAACCTCCGATCTCTACTGATCTCGGGTCTGTTACCAGAGAGAAGTGGGAATCCTTCCCTGCCATACCGAGCAGCCCTCGGTTTTGTCACCCGCGCAATGGCAATGCTACGGGCTCCCACGAGTTTGTTTTGAGGAGTAAGTGAGAAAATATGTCAAGCGTTGAGTCCCTGGGGAGGGGGCTCTGTCCGTGGGCAGCTTCCTCCTCTGACTCCCCCGAGCAGACGAACCATCCACAAACCCGGCGTTCAGACTTCCTGCGGACGGCTGCCCTCCGCTGCTGTGCGGGGGCCTTGTTTTCCTTGGCGGGTTTTAAGCAAGGCTCTGTCTCTTGGACGATGTCTTCAGAAATGGAGCAGGACTCAGACGCAAGCACGGCAGACCTCGATGCGCCAGCCTCCAGCCTGGTGACACCCATCGCAGGGCCCCGCGAAAGCAAACACAGGCAGAAGACCCCTGCAGCCTGGCGCTTGGGTAAACAAACTGGTCCCCTCCTCCCCCGCCCTGTCCTCCTCCTGCCGGTTTTTCTGGAAGTCTGCAGAGTTCCACATTCTCTCTCTCTCTCCTTCAGACCTGCAGAGAGAGCAGGTTGTGAGGCCCGCCGTCCCTGCCCCCCCAGCCTCCGCCACTAGGAGCTTAAATCTTGCTGCGGGCAGAACTAGAGCCTTTCTTGCAAAGACAGAAGGGGCTCCCCCCCAGGCAGGAAGGACCCAGCGTCCCCTGAGCCCCACGACTGATGGCGGGGGCCCAAACACCCCCCACTTGTCCAAGGAGCTTTGTGAAAATTGCTTTTCTTCCCCTTTCCCTGAAAGCAGCGGTGGGACCCCCTGAGTTTGCTTATCTGATGGTCTTGGCCTGAGCCCGCGTCTTTTCCCGCCCAGTCCTCCTGTGTCAGGGCCTGGGATCAGGAGATGTCCCTGGGTTTGAGTCGCGTTCCTCTGTCATAAGCGAGTGGGCTCCTCTGGAGATGGGACGTGTGACCCCAGCTGCATGAGCCCTGGGCCCCCCTCACGTGATCTGCCCGGTGCCGAACTCAGCCGTGAGCTCTGCCAGGTTTGAAGGTGGCTGAGTTCGGTTTTACCCCCGCTTCTGGGGACACGGGGGTGACCTTGGGACTTGTCCCGTGTTTTCACTTTGAGGCAGAGTGTGGAGAAAGAAGCGGACAGGGCTTTGCCTAGACACGGAGGAAGGAAGGAGCGTCCACAAAGCAGGAAGCCGGTCCCCCGACCCCCGCGGGGCGCCGGAGTCACAGATAAGACCCGTGCTTTTCCGTCTGATTTCAAAGAGCCTGCGGCTTGTGATGCACGTCCGCAAACCCCAAGCACGCCCTCTGCTCCTCGTATTAGGTCTCCCCCACACCGCGGGGATCGCTTCTCCCTCTTTCTGCACCGAACGGACCGGATTACACGCAGCTTGTGAAATGGCCGTCGGCCCAGTTGGAGGGTGGATGTCTGCAGTTTCAGTCCCGCACGTTGGCCACACACACACACACACACACACACACACACACGCACGCGCACACACACTCTGCTCCTGCCCCCAAGGCCCTGGGCTCGCTGTGTGCTGCAGGACCCATGAGTGCCAGCGATGGGGGCCGCCATTTGAGTCTGGAACGGTGTCTGCCGACCCCACTCACCCGTGTCCAATGGAAGAATGACTGTCCTGCGTTTTCTTATGGCAAATTATACATTGGGAGGCAGAAGATTTAAAAATTAATTCAAGATTAATTTAAGGATGATTGCCCGTGGAATTATTTGGCCAACTGATGAAAAATGAAATTTTCACTACAAAGAAGGAAGATTGTAGAAGTGTCAAATTTTAATCCCATTTCCCATAAAGGATTATCATGTCTCAAGACCTTTCTGGAAACCCCAATCCATCACCCAGGCACCTGCCTTTTCCGCACCCTTGGTGAACCAGCACACACGTAAGCTACGGTGCCACTGGGGTTTGATAAAGGATTCGTGTTTAGGGGCAGAATAAATGAATCCCTGTGAAGCAGGAAAAAATAAATGCTGGCCTAGATATTTAATCCAGATCTAGGAAAACTTGTTATTTTTTTAAGCAAATGAGGAAACACACACACACACTCACACACAGGGCAGGGAGCACCTTTTTTATTTGGAGTTCTATTAAATTTTAATGACTACTGGAAACATCTCAGGCCTCATTGTCCCCCTAAATCAAAAGAAAAGTAGCACGTTAAGAAAATTCCATCTTGTAAATGTGAAGGCATCATGGGTGATGGTGGGATTGTGGATAACTGCAATTAACACACACACACACACACACACACACTAATGGAATCTAGTAGAATTAGGTAGAATTACGTCGTAACCTCAACTAGTGCTTTGTCTTGGAGAAAAATATACCTATTTAAGGAGAAGGAATTACCCATTGGAGGCATATGCTCCTCAAATAAAAAGCCATGCAAGAAAATCACCCCAGACTGGCTGTCCTCTATTTTGAAATATTAAAAGCTGAACTTTCTCTGCACATCTCCCAGTTTCAAAAAGCAGAGTGTATCCGGACAGCTTTTTATGGCTCGTGTTTTCTTCCCCTCCAGCTTTCTACATGAATGCACATTTGAGAGAGGATATACGTGAAGCAGTAGACTAACCTTCAATAATGCATTTTGTTTAATGCCCTATTTGGTCCGATCATTTCCTGAGAACTACTCATGTGATACCTTATTTTCAAAGCACTGGAAAAAAAATCGAGTCAATTACAATGGAGCTGTGGAAGGAAAGGAATGGACGAGAACGGAATGGGATGTGTTTCCTGAGCTGTATGCTGTGCATTCAAAGTGCTGCCAGGAAGGCGGCGGCAGCAGGCCCTCGGGCACAGGGGGGCCAGGCACCTCCAGCCGCGGTGCAAACGCTGTGGGACTGCGCGTCTTCAGCCTGGCCAGAAGCGTCTTCTTCTAGACCTCCCCTCCTGGTCCATCTTGCCCTTCCCTGTGGCTGATTACCTCATTAAAGAAAACCGTGTCAAAGGGACTCCTGTGGCTGATGGCTATCTTCGTCTCCTCCTCCCCCTCCTCTTCCTCCTCCCATGTCTACCCCTCTTCCTTCTCCTCCCTTTCTTCTCCCCCTCCCCCTCCACATCCTCTCTCTTCATCCTCCTCTTCCTCCCCCTTCATCCTCCTCCTCCTCTCCCTTTCTCCTCCCCCTCCACTTCTCCTCCTCCTCCTCCTCGTTCCCTTTCTTCTTCTTCTCCTCCTCCTCCTCCTTCTTCTTCTTCTTCTTCTTCTTCTTCTTCTTCTTCTTCTTCTTCTTCTTCTTCTTCTTCTTCTTCTATTTCTTCTTCTCCTTTCTGCTCAGGGGGTTGGTTCAAGACACACGACTGCCTTTTGTTAGACTACGTGTTAGGAGAACATCATGGAGAACATCGCTCATTATTGCCCTGCGGTCACTAAGTGTTGTAGATCATGAGGTCGTATTTACCAGTGGCTGTGGCATCCTCTACCATGCTGGTCATTTGGGAATTCCTATCTGCCCTTGTTTTATGGTTTAAGCGTTCTAGGATTTAATTCATTCCTATATTCTTTGAACAGCGTCACTGAGCACTAACCAAATCCTAGGCACTGGGAAATGAGAAAATGAACAGACCAGGTTTGCGTTTTCAGGAACTTCAGGGTCTGTATCAGGCAGAAAGGGGTCACCCTTCATGTTCTGCTTGAAGTTCATGACCATGGGCCAACTCACCCTTGGTTTCCTCCTTCACTAAGTAGGGGGATCAGCAGTCCTCAGGTTCATGAATTGTTCTGAGAACGAGATGGGATGATCCTTTGAAAGATAAAGCAACTCTCCCTGCACCTGGCTGGGGTCAGTTCGCGCATCTCACCCCCGATAACCCAACAGCACCCAACACAGGGACTGACGAGACCGGGCGCACAATCTGTATTAGACCTCTTGTTCTATGGTCCCTTTTACATCTGATCCTCATAATCTCTCCCCAGAGAACATAACCCTTTTCTCGGATTCTACAGAATTGCTGACTCAGAATCAACTCTCCGGTCACATGGTCCTCCCCTAGTCTGGCCAGAGCTCCCCAGGGCACTCACATTCTGAGTGTTGAAATAAAATGAATTTTTCTTTTGCATACACCTATGCCACTGTATATGCTCTTGCTGAAATCCATCCTGTATATTTATCGGCCATTTGTCCTAATGAGTCACATCGGACAATGTGACGTGATTGCCATTCGTTAGACGAGCATTTCCCAATACAGCTCCCTGGGACGACAGGGGGGCTCTGTGCGTGCAGTCTGAAGAGGCTGTTGGACTCAGGGCTGTTGGCCACTACAAATGCATCTGGTGCTATGAAGGAACTGAATTTTAATTTGAATTCTCACATGTGGCTAGTGGCCGCTATATTGGGCAGTGCAATTTAGGTGATTTAGAATCGCACGTCATGAGCTATCACTATTCTCATCTTTTCTACTCAAGCCATTCGAAGAGATCGTTAACTGAATGGATACCAGAGCTAATTCCGGGGGAAACCGCTCAATCTCGCCTGCCAGTGGTTCCCCAGCTTCCAGGTGAACTTGTGAGCAGCACCCTCACCCGAGGCCGCGCACCAGCCCCCGAGTATGGTGGACAAGCGCAGGGGTCCTTTCCGGAGGCCGTGAACCTCGCAGTGTTGGGGGGCGAGACACAGCTACCATGCTGTTCTGAATAATGTTCCTTGACACTGGGTCTCGAAACTGATTTTCATAAGAGCAAAGTGTGTCCGTGTCTTGGTTTGGAAAAAGGGAACAAGAAAGGAAACGAGGTCCACGAGGGGCCCGGGTGGGGGCCAATGGCAAGTGGCCGAAGGAGGCCTGGCCGCGGTGCCGGGGACCCTCAGCATCGCTTGGCGTTCCGGACACTGAGGGCAAAGCGCTGTGACCCCAGATGGCCACGGCCTCGCCTGCCATCTCTAGCAGCTGCAGGGACAGTTTGGTCCCATGAACCTGGGCCAGGCAGCTGGTATCACTCATTAGAGAATGCGAAGTCCACGCCCCGCAGCAGCGGCCTCCGAGCCTCGGGTTCTGGGGAAAGGTCTCATCTACAAAGCTGGGCGAGGGAGGGAGGATCATCCACATGTATATGTATATTTTTAATAGCCTCGTTATTTGCTCATAAGGAAGTCCACCGTATGTTAATTCTTAAACTCACATTAGCTTGTGGTCTAGCGCTGCACTGTTCCAAGAAACTTCTCTCCATCCTTTTTTTTTTTTTTTCAATATGATCTGGGAAATCTTTTCTCCAACAGCACACCTCAGGTGTACCTGTGAAACGTCCCATCGAACATCCTGAATTGTAGCAATGGTTGGGCGAAGAGAGGTCACCAAACATGGGTCTTCCCAGAAACCACCCCCAGATATCAGAGTGTCCTAGTGGGAGCCCCTGAGGAAGTGCTATAGTCCGGGGGTGGCCAGGAACCCCAAAACAACACAACGTCTCTACCAGGGATCATAGAAGGTACAGCTGGCCTCACCCTCAGCCCATTGACCAAAACAGACCTGGCAGCTTGCCCGGCCTTGCTGACGCTCTGACACCAGCTTTGGTCGCCGAGCACAAGTGATTTTGCAAAACGGGCATAGGTCACAAACCTACAAACAAAATACTTCTTATTAAAAATTACAGTCGCCATGTTCTGATGCAAAGAACAGACCTGGCATTTTTTTCTTCTTCTGACCACTGCTTGGCACCAGTGATTAAGTCCCATCGTGGCAAGACGCCGAGGGCGCATGTCGTGGAAGTGAACTACAGAGACACCGTCCATTTCTCAGTGCTGGATCACACACTCTCATGAAAAGCCCCGTCGGCCAGACTCCGCGGCAGTAAGAACATTTTTAGGAAGGCAAGGATGTGTAAGACACTTCATAATCACCTAAATGTGCAACTGAAAACGAACTGAGAAGATTTACCTCTCCCCACCCCCCAAGCTGGTTTCCGCTTGGCCCACGTGGAAAAGGCATTAGCGGGGAGACCTGGCTGCCAGGAGAGGTCGCGGCAGGAAGCGCAGCCCCAGGAATTTATGAGGTCTGAGGTCGGCTACCTCAGAACTGCAGGCCAGACTGGCCTCTGGGCCTTCTCCCCGAGCAGGGCCTCTCTGGCCAGGCCCTGGAATGCGTCCAAACCTTTTAATTGATTGGTTTCTCTGATTGGAGCCTTGAAACGCTAGAGTTGCTGGGATCTTTGGTAATTCTGCTCCAAATCCTCATTGCCTGTTGAATGATATCAATGATAATGTTGTTCCAAGCTGAGATCCGCAGGGATTCTCCTTTAGGGGTATTCTGGAGCACAGCATGGGTTTTCTTCCTGGGTTGGTTCATTGCAGAAGCACCCAGGTGAAGTCCCCTGAGCTTCATAGGACCAGATGGTTGCTAGTTTTGGAAAGTTTTCTCCTGTAGAGGGAGAGAGGAGCCCCTTGACTGGATTTGGGGGTTGGGGAGGGAAGGAATATACTAGAAACAGGGAGAGATGCTGTTAAATAGACAGAAGTATATTTAAAAGAGTGTAAAAATTCTTAGGGTCTTTTGGCGAACGCTTGCTGGATGGTATCCTGGAAGTTACGCATTTTGTTAACGATACTGGGCAAGCCAACCTCTCCAAGCCTACTCTTCCCATCTCTCACCCTCCCTCCATACAAGTGTTCCCGATGTCCCCTTTGCACATTTGCTCCTCCTACAGACAGCTTCCAGCCCAGCGTGGGGTCTTCCTGTCCATCCCGTCCGTCGGTCGTTCAGTCGTGGAGTATAAACTCACGCCCATGGACAGGGGTGCCAGGCTCAGGTGAACAAGTTCAGCGACTGTATACCGTATGGTCTTACGTTTAAAGTCCATATTCTTTGGGTATTCATCCTTTCTGATGGAGGTGTAATATTCCATTGTATATATGAACCATATCTTCTTCATCCATTCGTCTGTTGAAGGGCATCTTGGCTCTTTCCACAGCTTGGCAACTGTGGCCATTGCTGCTATGAACATTGGGGTACATGTGGCCTTTCTTTGCACTACATCAGTATCTTTGGGGTAAATACCCAGTAGTGCAATTGCAAGGTCATAGGGTAGCTCTGTCTTTAATTTCTTCAGGAATCTCCACACTGTTTTCCAAAGTGGCTGCACCAACTTGCATTCCCACCAACAGTGGAGGAGGGCTCCCCTTTCTCGGCATCCTCTCCAAAATTTGTTGTTTCCTGCCTTGTTGATTTTGGCCATTCTAACTGGTGTGAGGTGGTATCTCAGTGTGGCTTTGATTTGAGTCTCCCTGATGGCTAAAGATGATGAACATTTTTTCATGTGTCTGTTAGCCATTTGTATGTCTTCTTTGGAGAAGTGTCTGTTCATGTCTTCTGCCCATTTTTTGACATGATTATCTGGTTTTTGGGTGTTAAGTTTGAGGAGTCCTTTATATGAGTGAAATAAGTCAAGCAGAGAGAGTCAATTATCTTATGGTCTCACGTGTGGAGCATAAGGAAAAACATGGAGGGCATCGTGAGAAGGAAGGGAAGGGCGAATGGGGGGAAATCGGAGGGGGTGATGAACCAGGAGAGACTGTGGACTCTGAGCAACAAACTGAGGGTTTGGAGGGGAGTGGGTGGGGGGTTTGGTGAGTCTGGTGGTGGGTATTGAGGACGGCACGTACTGCACGGAGCACTGGGTGTGGTGCATGAACCATCAATCATCTTATAACACTGAAAAAATAAAATTAAATTAAAAAAAATAAAGTCATATTCTTTGACACGCCTCATGGTAGAACAGCAAGCTGCATTGCTGCAGCATTGCTCACGCCGCATGGGTGTCCGTCCAGGGGGGTGGAGCACCTGTCTGTCTGGAACAGTGAGGCACACTCAGTGGCCGTCCAGGCAAAGCCCAGATCAGGCGAAGCTAGGAGTTTCAGGACATTAAAGGGCGCGTGTCCCGCTGTTCTCGAATTTCAGCCGAGGGCCTCATGTTGAAGGCCCCAGAGAATTGTGCCTACGCAGAAAAGCTAGACACATGCACACAGGGCTTGAAGCTAGGTGTTCAAAATCTTCTGTCCCCTAGTCTCTACCTCTAGCCTGTGTAAGAGAACCCTTAAAATTGGTCGAGGATATACTATTTAAAAAGAATTTTTATGACTGGAGTGTGAGTAGGGAGAACCATTTTGTATCCGGTCGCTTCTCCTCGAGACGAGTGAGGGAGCTCTGAGACGTCCACCGAGTAAGGCTGAGGCCGTCGGCCGGACAGTGAAGTTGTCCCCAGCTCAGGGGCTGCCGAGGTGCAGACACTCATAAACCACGCAGAGCTGAGCACGAGAACGACCGGACCGTCGGGGTCTGGGGGCACAGGGAGGGTGGGCACCCCGGTGGGGCTCCCCGGGGGGGGGGGGCGGCGAAGCTAGAGCAGCAAGGACAGGGGCTCGCACTCCCAGAGGCGGGCGGAGCAAGGACGTACACAACTTCACGTGGGCCAAGTGGATTCAGAACAAGTCTGAGCCTGAGAGCCCGCGCACATTCTGAGGAAGAAACAGTAGAATCCCAGGGATGTTGGGATGTTCTGCCTGGATTTCTAACAGGCCTCTCACCACAGCAGACTAACTTAAAAAACAAGCAAACGGAACATAGACGTGGCTAAGAGAGATGGCTAAAGCAACGCTAGAGCATCGCTCCGGTACCCTAACACATTTTGAGGAGCACTCCCCAAAAGCAATAAAATGAAGACGGCACGAGAAACAGACACAGTTCTGGTGGTGGTGTGAAATCAGAGAGAAATGAAGGAAATGCTAGAAAGCTCTCCAGGGGCCCGGGGCGCCAGAAGTGAGCCCGGAGACCCCCGTTCGGGGCTCCTTTCTCGGCCACGTCCGACGGCGCCTCCGGAGCGCGACCGCAGAGCTGGAGGGACGAGTGCCAGCGACGGTGCGTGTGGCAGGACATCGCGTGCCACCCGCCCTTCATGAAAATGCAGGAAGAAAATAGAAGCCGCGGTTGAGCATTTGAGTCGAGAGACTGTATGCTGACCTTGGGGCGGCCCGGGAAGAGGGAGGCTGAGGGCAGGAGGCAGCCCTTGAGGCGGGGAAAAACACGAGATATTTTCTGAAGAACGTTTTCTTTTTTTTTTTTTTTTTATGTAAAGGCTTCTTTTTTAAACCACATTCAAGTTTAGCATGTCAGAATAGGACTTTTTTTTTCTTTTAAAGATTTTATTTATTTATTTATTAGGAAAGAGAGAGAGTGAGAGAGAGCAGGTCAGAGTGAGAAGCGGACTCCCCATGGAGCTGGGAGCCCGATGTGGGACTCGATCCCGGGACTCCGGGATCATGACCTGAGCCGAAGGCAGTCGCTCAACCAACTGCGCCACCCAGGGGCCCCTGAAGAACGTTTTCAAAGCGAAAAACCAACAGAAAACTCCTGCCATCAACCAAAGAGCCCTCAAGCCACTGGACTTGGATTTGCAAACGGCTTCTGAGCCTGAATGGAAGAGACAGGCAACAGCCAGAGAGGTTAGGTTACGCACCTGTAGTTTGGGGATTGTGGCCGGAATCAGGGGGGTCCTAATGCCTCCTGCGTCTCCCTAAAGCCCTGAGTTACTGAACAGTAAGTGATCCCCGAAACTCAGCGCTCTGACCACCCCCCCGCCCCCCCGGCAAAGGGTCGGGGTGGGGAAGGACACACATCCACCCATGTGATTCTGGATCCAGGATGCGGCCAAAGAAGAACTGCCTCCTTCTGCAGACCAATCAACGGCAGAAGGAGAGGGGAAGACACATAATAAGCAGAAGGCATTATTGGTATATTTTGAAAGCTGAACATCAGGAAATAAATGCTTTATCGAATGTATCATACGTTCAAGAAAATTAGAAATTCTCTGAAATAAAAGATTATTGAATGACCGCATCCTGAGACGTAAAGGGAGCTTTCACAACTAAAGAATTAAACTTTAGGAGACAGGCAACATTATTGCAGCATTAAGTGAAAATTAAAGACACCCAGGTTGTTATTTGCAAATGATGTCCATGAAAACAAATCCCCAAACCTACAGCGTCAGGTGGTGCTTGTTCTCTCTGCCTCCTTCCCGGGATGTCTATGTGAAAGCGTGATAGGAATACATAGAAAGATCTGGCACTGGGGTTCAAGCCATTTATACATGAAATTAACTCCAAAGAACTAGAGATTATGGCTTTTTAAATATGTCAGTGTCATTCTCCATGCAGAAAGCTATAGTGATGTGAGTATTGAAACAGGGGTGCATTGGCTGAATGTCACTATATGTGCTTGAGGCCCTAGCCCCCTCCAAAAACGACTGGGGCCTGGAGAACTTAACCAGTGGCATTAATTCTGCCTGGCATACAACTCGTGGTAGGGGCCTGGGCAAGGTGAGATGAAGGACATTTCTGAGGTCTCGTTTGGAAGCCTCGGGTCTCATGTGATTCCCAGACCACAAGCATCTTCCCGCACTATGGTTCCAGCATTTTAAGGTAGCTGCTTGGTACGCTGGGGCCCCTGGAAGCTGGCCACTTTACCTGAT
Source organism: Nasua narica (assembly GCA_028533885.1). Classification (NCBI taxonomy): domain Eukaryota; kingdom Metazoa; phylum Chordata; class Mammalia; order Carnivora; family Procyonidae; genus Nasua; species Nasua narica. The sequence goes on along the minus strand of CM052811.1, from coordinate 2,427,798 downwards.
ACTAAACCAAAAAAATAATTGTTGTTTGCAACATTTTGAATGAGAGACTGAATTTGCTCAACTTATTGAAAGTCTTTATCAGCTTCCAGTAATGCAAACTCCTAGGGAATTTTCAAAGCTAATTTTGACAACACATGATTTAGGGCTCATCCAAAAAATTTGGAATAGCTTCAAAAAGAGTAAATCCCATGCAAGATACAATTCTGTGAAAATTATTTAACTATAATAGGCAAAGGAAAAGATTGAAATCTTCGTTGACAAGCCTGGAATTTGAAGTAGGCAAGAGTGTAGATATCCTAACACTATTCTCTTTTATGGAAAGAAAACATAGTCCTCTGTTTAATATTGGTTTGCCAATAGTATAAATAAAAAAAGTTTATTCCCTCAAATTAAATGGGGCAAGAAACAGAATGCAAAATACAAGACCTATAGTATGATATATAGTAGATGATTAAAGGTAGCGGTAACACAAACAAAAAGAAACAAGGGTAAATTCAAGAAAACATAAGAACATAATATGGAAATTGAGACCATGCATGACTACTTATTTACTGGGGAAAACAAGGGAGGTATTCTGAGATATGCAAAATTATCAACATTGGTTAACTCAGGTGAGAAAATTTTTGGATGGTCTTTACTGTTTAAACTTTTCTGTTTGATGGCTGAGAAGAAGGAGGAGGAGGAAGAGGAGGGGGAGAGGAGAAAAGGAAGAAAAAGAAGAATTATTTTCATGATTAAACCCAACAATAAAATCATCTCATTTGAAGAAGAAAATAAAAGAAAAATAAAAATAAAGGGGAAAAAAAAAAGGTAGGAGAGATATTCTCATGACATTGTTTAATCCTCTATCCCTTCAACAACGAAATATCCAGTCCTGAGTTTCAGAACGAGAAACCTGAGGATGTGAATGGTCTTAGGTCTTTGGAGAAAGATGCAGTGATGTTCAGAATACAATCTTCTCTTAGCTGAGATGTGAAGAATATAATCTTCACTTACATGTGAAATTTCAGCAAGAGATTTTAAATCAGTCAAGTTTTGATTCATCTCCTGATCCCACAGAGCCTTAAATTAATCAGTGTCCCACTCAAACGCATTCAGATTAATTGATGGATGGAAGCTTCAAGACCCTTCTGGAAGAGACACTGTCCATTGAGCATGAATGAGAAGGTCCATCTCCTACTCTCTCTCCTTCAGCTCCTACTTTTCCTTTTTCTCTCATCTGATCTACAAATTTATAACTGTGTCTCTGGAGACATGAGTCAAGCCTCCGGATTTTTTCATAGGTAGAAACCTTTCTGTTTTGTGAAAATTGTGAAGACAGTGTAATTGTCAGTGTACATTTTTCATCATATGCCACATTTACTCTTGGAAGTTCATGCCGGAAGCTCTGGACTCCGGTTTAGCCTTGGGCCAAGTCAGGTAGATGAAGCTTTGTTTCGGTTTTTACCAGATAACCCCAGTGAAGAGTGGCATAGTTGAAGTTTCTTCCCCAGGAACAGAAATTCTTTCCTCTGGAGTAAACCTGGACTAAATCCACAAAACGACTTTGGTTAAAGCTGGGGGAAATGCCGCAGGATTCCGTTTCATCAGCTCTCGTTGCCTGTGGACTCCAGAACTCAGAGGTGCCCATGATGCTCCTCGGTATCGCGCCTCACACGTGGGGAACCACGTGCTGTAAATCAAAACCTCGTGTCTATTTTTAATTTGAATCGACAATTTGGCATTTAAAGGAGGTCCAAAGAAACATTTCCATGGAATTAGACTGGGATACTAGCAACTATCTTGCCAAATTCAAAAGATAAGACAGCCATCTGTGTATTTTAAGAAGTAATAATTTTGATGATGTGCCATGCGGACTTTAATAAGTATCACACATGCGACTTGCCGGATTTAATAAGAACCTTATCTTTGCCCTTTTTGGCCAGATGTAAGTTGAGTAAATACTTAAGACCTGCATCAGCTCCAGCTCCTACGGTTGCTATCAAGGTATCAGTGATGACAAATTAGTTTTTATTGTGAATGACGTTTAATGACATACCGATGACATAAAAATAGAAGATAGTAAATATGAACCCACTTTGTAGACTTTTTTTTTTGCCTTGCTGGCATTTCAGTCTGATTCCTTATGGTATTTTAAGTATAAACAATGAGCCCGGGTCCAAAATCATTTATTTTGGGGGAAAGATGCAACTCAATAAAACTGTGGGGAAGCCGGGGACCCAGGGAGCCACTCCAGCCGTAAGATAACGGATCTGGGGGCTTCACCCTTCCTGGAGAGTTAAGACCCAGTGATGGAGCGGATCTGTCCAGGAGGCAATGCGTTTTCAATTAGATTCTGTGTCGCTGAGCCCAGGAGTCACCTCTGACACTGAACGACATCTGCTTCGTCCCCTCACTGCCCAAGTGGACCACAGCCGTTCTGAGTGGACGGCAATGGACTGGCTTCCGCAGAGGAGCCAGAGAGATAAAAATTGGCACCTTCACACCATGACGGTGGTTCAAAGCCTATGATAGACAGAAATCCCGGTGCCACCCTCACCAAACTCCCACGTCTCTCTCCCTTTCCTGGGAGTCATAAGGCAAAGCCCGTTTCCATTCACACACAACACTAAAACGACAACAATACCAAAAGATCACGGTTTATTTTTAGCACAAACAATCCCACTACACTTAAAGGGAAAAAAAATGTAAACATCTGTACGGTAGAATCTATTTGAGCATTATCAAATGTTGGGTGCATCTAAAAAGAAAATAAACAGGGAAAACCAGGTCGATTTGAAAAACCATTACATACAATAAGTTCTGCTAAGATGGTTGTGACATAATGGCCTTTAAAAATTATTCTAGAACGTTCAGAACCCAAAACGTTCATCTCCTGGCTATTCTTCCTTTTTGAAACTACGGTGAAATATAAAAATGGCTGGGATCATCGCAGAATTCCAAATTTTACAATCCGAGCTCTAACAAACATGAGAAAATCATTAAGGAAATGGCTTTGAAAATTCCGCTTTTAACATGAAGAATGTTACGGTTCAGCTGACGGTCCGCAGCAGACCCCCCTCTTCTTAGCGGCCTTTGCAGCAGAGAGAGCATCTTTAGTTTAAATGCAGGTTCCAGTCGCTCTCAGGTTGGCGGCTCTGCTCCTCGGACATCGGTTCTCCGGGGGGCTGTGCCGGTGTGCTGGAAACAATCACGGGGGAAAGCCTGATTTCAAGACTATTCATTCTTTGACTCCTCCTCGGGGACCCCCAGAAACTGTACTGATGGGGGCTTACAATGACAGCAGTTTGAAGAGACGGGTGTGCTTCTCTGAATGGAGACGATTCATGCTCAGCCTACAGACCCTGAAGCAAGCAGAGGGAGATGGTCTAGAGAAGTCCCTGGTCATGCCTGTATTCACTCAGCACAAATTCAGAAAGCGCTGCTCTGGGGGAGCCCTGCTCTCCATGCTGGGAATGCAGCCGCGAAGCCAAGCGATGACCTTGCCCCCCATGGGGCTTTGGTTCCAGTGGGGAAGGCAGCAGGGGCATGGATGGACAGGAGGCTCTCTTGCATCTGGGGGTGACATGTGTGATAAGAAAGCTACGAGAAATGCAGGGCGAAGGATGGAGGCGCAAGGAGGGACAACTGCTGTGCGGGTCACCATCCCAGGTGAGCGGATCCAGTTCTTGAAGGAAGGGAGGCAGCTAGTGATGCAGACTTATGCGGGAAAACTGAAGGCTGGGCAGGAGGGTTCCAGGCAGAGGAACGAGCAAGTGCCAAGCCCTGTTGTGCACACATCCTGGAAAAGTTCAAGGCGGAGCCGGGCTGAGCCCACGCTGCTAGAGCAACACCCCCAAGCAGGAGGGGGACGAAGGGGGAAATCGGAGTCCCTTGTCAGCCCTTGTAAAGATTTTGGCCTTTACTCCGAAGGGCTTGGGAAGCCATGACAGGTTGGAGAAGAGTGATGGCACAATCTGGCAAGTTTCCTATGCATGGTTTTGGCACCATGTAAAGAATATTCTAGAGGGGCGAGTGGGGCTCAGAGGGATGGATAAGGGGCTCGTGGCTGCTCCAGGAGAGTGAGCCTCTGTCTAGGGCTGAGACCTGGTCCTGTTTTGCATATGTATTGAGTGTAAGTATCTGAAGGGGAGAGTCAAGGGTGAGTCAAGGTTGGGCTTCGAGGAACCTGAAGAATGGTGGGGCCATCCGTAGGCCCTGCTGGGGCTGCTGTCTCAAAGCTCCACACGGAGGGGTCACACAACACACACGTGTTACCACACAGCTCTGGAGGCCAGAAGTCTGAGATGGAGGCATCTGCTGTGTTGGTCCCTTTGAGGCTGGGAGGGAGAGACTGTTCCCGCCTCTCTCCTAGCTTCTGGGGGTTTCTGCGGCATCACCCCCACCTCTGTCTTCATCTTCATGTGGTTTTCTCCCTGTGTGTGTCCCTGTGTCCAAATTTCCCTCTTCTTGGAAGGACACCAGTCCTATTGGATGAGTGGGTCCACCCTACTCTAGTGTGGTCCCATTTCCCCTTAGCTAATTATATCTGCAATGACCGTGTTTTCCAATTAGGTCACATTCTGTGGTACCAGGGGTTGGTACATTAACATATGAATGGGGCACCATTCAACCCACACCAGCATTTATAGAGATGAGAAAGACTCAGGAGTTGCAGGTTTTGACATAATTCGGACTCGTGTTCCAGGTGGAGATGCCAAGTAAGCGCTTGAGAATCAATCTGGAATTCAAAGAGTCAGCAGTGCAATAGAAGCGTATTCAAAACCATGATCCGCGTGATATTACTTATGGAGGGACTAGGCACGGAATAGGGAAGAGATCGGGAAACAAAGCTTTGGGGAACCCCAACATTTAGGAATAAGGGAGGGGAGGAGTTACCACCAAAGAATGGTCAGTGAGGGAAGAGACAACCCAGAAGAGTGTGACGCTGGAACAAGCAAAGGCTGTGCTCTGAGGCAGAGTGATGGACCCCTGGGTGTGCTGGACACACTGCCCATGACCGACACCTGCAGGGGACTCCAGCAGCAGGTGTCTCTGGTCGGTGTGCAGTTTCAGTGGGGCCATTGAGGTGAAAGGTTAATTGAAGTGACTTAAGACACAATGAGGTGAGGAGGCTGGAGACAGTGAGTGTGAACATTTTTTTTGTAGAGTTTTGCTATGAAGGGAAATGGATGGAATAGTGGTGGTTGGAGAAAAATGTGAGGTGCAGGGTTTTGTTTTTACAATGGGGAAGATTCCAGCATGTTTCTCCTGTGCTGGGAAAGGGCAAATAGAGAGAACATGGGAGTAGAGGAGAGGCAGAGGGGGGAACTACTGTAGCATGTCTTTGTGTTAAAAAAGCAGGGGATAAACACCCAGCAGTTTCTGGGCGTACATGGAAGCGGGGACGGGCCATCCATCCTGAAGGAATGTCAGGATGTGGTGCTGACCAAGGTTTGGCTGATGTGGGCTGGTGGGGTGGAGAGTCTCTTCTGATCATTCTTTTATTTTTCAGTCAGAAAATACAAAAACTAGGTCATTCCCTTAAATCTGAAGGTTGAAATCCTTACCCTTCAATATGATATTAGTAGGAGGTGGGGCCTTTGGGAGGTGCTTGGGTCACAAGGGACAAAGGAACAATTGAGCAGCTGACCTGGCCTGTCCCTTGCCTCCCTCAGCTGCTCTCTTCCTTCCCGGTCCAACTGAGGTTCTGTGAGCTGTCCACACAAGCCCACCCTTGCTTCTCTCTCGCTGTCTGACTGGCTCATGAAAATCTTGGTCACACTGAATTTTCTGCCTATTCCGTGTGTACCCAGGACATGGAGGAGAGGACTTCCTCCCCACTCACTGGCGGATCTCTCTTAAATTCGGGACCATCTTCTTCTTTTTTTAAAAAAAAGATTTTATTTATTTATTTGACAGAGGGAGAGAGATCACAAGTAGGCAGAGAGAGAGGGGGAGGCAGGCTCCCTGCTGAGCAGAGAGCCCGATGTGGGGCTCGATCCCAGGACCCTGAGATCATGACCTGAGCTGAAGGCAGAGGTTAACCCACTGAGCCACCCAGGAGCTCCTCATGACCATCTTCTTAACTGGGGGATCTCCATGGTGTCCAAGAACTGTGCCTGCTCCTGATTCTTTAGTTTGTGCTCTTCCTCAATGAATAGCTTACTCCTCCTTCCCATGAAACCTGCAAGACGCACCCCTATCCCTCATTTCTCAGCCCATGGTTTTGCCACCCATATCCTGAGGCAAATAGTAGCAATCAGGAGAATTTCCATGTTCTTACAACACCCTCCTAGGAAACTATATACTTGCCTTTCGTCCATCTTTTGATGACCCTTCCATGCTCTTATCTCAGGCAAAGACCATGAGAATTAGATCTCATACCCCTTTGTCCACTTGTGACAAAATTATTGAGTTTTTTTCTCCCCTTGTCACTTCATCCATATGTAAACGTGCTGTAATTTCTCTCTTCTTAGGAAAAAGATTCTCTCCTGACTCCCCATCCTTTCCAGCTGCCACTCCACTCCTTTCTTCCCTCTTTCCCTGCAAACCCCATATGGTCTAACCCCTTTGCCTCTGTGCGCCTCATTCATTCCACCTCCGGTCGCTGAAACCAGGCTCTTGCCTGCAGCAGTTGAAGGAAACCGCTCTTTTCAAGGTCATCGATGTTCTCTTTATTGTTAAATTCAGCGATCGATCCCCCACCTTTCTCTTATTTGATCTATCCACCAGCTTTTGGTATGGTCCACCCTTCACTTCCGTCTGAAACACTTTCTTCACCCATATGTCCACTTATGGCACGAAGACCTGCTTGTTTTCATTAGCCCCCCTCCCTGTGACCTGCTGACTACAGGAGGCCACACTCGTGCCCTCGGGGAGTGCCCGGCGTGGCTGCGGAGCCCCAGACGGCTTGCTCTGGGCGCAACCCCGGGCATCAGCACTCACGGCGGGTGCAGACACAGGAGAAGGTCTGGGGGCTGGATTCCAGTGAAGTTTTCAGAGGACAGACGACAGGGTGGGGCGACCAGGCTGGAGGGTGGCAGGACAGAGGGGAATGGAAGAGGGGGCGCATGTAGAGGTTTCCTGTTGCCTTGCCGGGTTGGGGGATGGGGAGTTACCTTCAGGAAGCAGTAAAAGTGAACACCCCAAACATCCTTTATTTAGAACACGTTGAAAGGACTGAAGTTGCTGGCTGAAAAGTCTAGACTCCGTTCTGTGGAGAGGGACAGACAGGGACCGTTCTAGGCCGGAGAGACCGCAGGGTTTACAAAGACTCAGCTGCGGCTTGTGCCGAGCCTCTTGATGTGCTCGGAGTGACACCGATGGTAACAAATGAGGAAAATGAGTGTGCTGTCCCGATGGCCCTCCCCCCCGGACATCCCGATCCCCAAGCACCTGTGCTTCCCATGGGGGTGCTTGGCACGGAACAGTATCATTGGGGGGAACCTCGGCCTAGAGAGATGGACACAGGCCGTGTTGTGTCCTCAGCCTCCTTGGGTGACACAGGCCAGCTGGCTTCTGTGTCAGGACCCTCCCTGACATGGGATCACACAGCTTGTGCGCCGTGTGGCCCACGGGGTGAGGCGAGCACGCTGAGACGCGGTGGGTGGGAGGACGCGTGCCGGGAACACGTGGGGGAGGCTCCTTCCCTCTGTGCATGGCAACCGCAGACAATCCTGGAGGGCAGCCTGGTGCCGGGGTGTGTGTGAAGGCTGAGGGGTGAAGTACAGGGGTCTGTCCTCAGCAGACACACACACTCACACATACACATGCACACACGGCACCCCTCCCCACACATTCACTCACACACATTCACAAAAAGCAACACACACACTCACTCACACGGTGTCCCCTCACACAGTGCCACACATGCACACGGCACCACACACACACACACACACACACATTCATTCACACACATTCATTCACACACATGCACACACAGCGCCACACACACACATTCACTCCCACACACACATTCACACACAGATGGCACCACACACACATTCACTCACACGAATACACACACACTCACTCACACACACGGTGTCCCCTCACACAGTGCCACACATGCACACGGCACCACACACACACACACATTCATTCACACACATGCACACACAGCGCCACACACACACATTCACTCCCACATACATATTCACACACAGATGGCACCACACACACATTCACTCACACGCATACACACACTGTAACACATACACTTCCACATACACTGCAACAAACACACACCACACACATACATACTGCATCACACACACACTCTCTCACACACACACACACACACACACGATGATACACACATGCACACTGCAGCACACACAGCATCACAAGCACTGCACCAGCCACATTGCATCGCATAAGCACATCTAGTCACGTCACGTTCCTAAAGAAATAAATGCAAGTTATGTAAGAACGCTTCTAAGAAAGTACCAGAACTTCTTGACCTGTTGGTGTGGAAACTGCATTTCCCTTTCAAACTGGAAGTCCTCCTCGGGGACTTAAAAACAAGCTAGATAGAAGATAGAGTAATGAAGCTGGAAAAGAGACTGATTTATTTAAATATGAACAGTTAATCTTTTTAAATGTACTTTTCCCCACAGAAGTCAAAGAAACTATCTTTAAATTAGCAACGTGAACATAAGACCAACAACAATAAAACCGAAGTCTTGTCGTGTGTCTCCTCTAAAAGTAGGTCTTTATGAAACTAATTTATAGTATTTGGATATTATAATAGTTTTTGAGATGTTTCGTGCATTAAAAAAATCCTATGTTACCAGAAAAAAAATGTTTTAAAATACATCCTATCTTAGTAATGTCGACTTCGATGTAAATGAGCTTCGAGAGATATGAACTAACTGTGTTTCGCGTTTAAGGACACAAAAACCGCCGTTGGGTTGTTTTGGGTTTTCGATCACACATCTTAGAGATGTTTCCTGCAGGCTCCGACTGGGAGGGGAAAGCACGGGCCAAGTTTAAATCAATAAGGGCGCATGAGCTGTATTCCCGTGTGTTAGACGTGTCCATGTCAGCTCAGGGACGCCGCGACCAGGGGCGGTGGCAGGGACAGCAGCGGGGACCACACCGCTGGCAGCCAGGTCGGGGGACCGCCTCACTCAGTCGGCCTGCAGCAAGCAGCCAGGGCCGAGGGGCTGTGCTCGGAGCCCCCAGCCTCCTCCCGGACCCCCGGGTTTGGGGCCCAGGAAAGCGCGCCTCTCCCAGGAACGGCAGAGACACAGGGATTTTCTGGAGTCGTTTTCGTGGAGAAGTTTTCCTGTGCGCCTCTCCTTGGGAAGGCTGCCCGGAGCAGGCAGCCCAGAAGCCCATTCCTTAGAGACCAGCGCCTGAGGCCTCGGAGGGGTCAGATTTCAGGATTTCGGGGCAGGCCAGGGAAGGCCAGCACCCGCCCACAGGCGGCTCCAGCGTTCAGGAGGGCCTGCGGGCAGAGAGCTTGCAGCTTCCACAGCCGAGCCTCTGGAACCATTCCGAAATCCAGCTTTTGTTATTTGGGTCTCTCTGTCCCTCTCCCACCGCCCCTTCCCTCCTTCCTGCCTCTCCTCCCGTTCCCCTCTCTCTCTCCCTTTTCCGTCCTGCCTGGCCTAACCCTGCTAGGGTCTCAAGTGCCCCCTCAATGTCTAGTGGGGATTTGGAGCCCAAGCCACGCAAAGGAACCGTCTTGTTTTTCCTCAGAATATTCAGAGCCCTCCCAGGGCAGGGGGAGCAGGGTGCCCAAGGGGGCACAGTTGGCCCGGATCTTAACAACGATTCGGAAACCCCCTCTCCAAAGCCCAGCTGCTCAAGGAGGCCCAGCAGGAAGGTGGGGGCACAGAAACCCCCAAGCATCATGGTAACTTAGCCCCTGTACTTCTGGAGCACCCAGCTCTTAGAAGCTTCGAGTACCGCCAAGTGCAAAAAGGCAAGCAACACAATTCTGCATGTGGCACGATAGCCTTTTGCTCTACACTTCACAGGAGAACTATGGGAAAAAGCAACACGCTGGCATAGGACACAGGTGTAGAGAAGTCGCGGGAAGGATGTACACGGAGATTTTAGCCAAGCTCTGGCCAGCTGGCTGGCTGGGCATCCGGTGAAATTCATTTCCTTTTCCTCTGCTAAACAGTACTTCGAAATACCCTGCTTATGTCAAAGTAAGTGTATCGTGTGCTGGTTTATTTGTCAGTACGTAGGACACAAAATTGTATTTCTAGAAAACAGTGGAAGAAAAGACAAGACTGAAATACAGTAAGATGTCAGCAGTGGTTTTTCTGAGTGGTGAGAAGTCTGTAGACACATATTTTTTCTTAAGTTTTTGCTAGTGTATATATGTTACTGTTTCAATGGAAATGCACAAGGTTTACTACTTTTTTTTACTGGCTTTTTGCTTCGAATCTTTAGGGAGAAAGACGAGGAGAGATTGCCTGGGAGCTTGAAGCAGAAGATTTGGTTTAGAGCTTAAGATACCATTCAGAATTAGGACTCTGGGCTGATAACAAGGAACCGCAGGTGGAGAAACCTACACTTTTGTTTCCAGGTAAGCTTCTCTATTGGAATGACAATAAGGCCTTCCAGGGGAGGAGAGAAGAAGGGGTTTCTTGCTGATCCCAAGAGCCTAACCTGAATAACAAATGCAGAGCACACCTCCCCCACCTGAACTAAAGAACTAAAAAGTGATGAGACAAAGTCTTGAAATGAGTGCCAGTTAACCTCCATTAACATCATAAATGGACATTAAAATATTCCAAAGCCTTAGATTGGATTAACAATTTCTTACTGAATTGATAAAGCCTCTTTCTATATCTTTCTTGATAGACTCTTTTCTTTCCTTCCTGGGTCCACGTAGAAAATCTCAGTGGCATAGAAAGGAAAGTGAAGGGATGAATTAACCATTGCAATGTCATGTGTGTGCGAAAGTCTATGAGCCCAGGAAAATTCAGGGATAAGACACATACTAGCTCAATGCGCTCCTTCAAGAAGTTTGTTCTGCTGGAGGTGCTCCCGAGGGTCAATAAGGAAATTTTCTTTTAAGTGAAGTGTATTTTTATTCCAGGAAGTCAAATTTAGCTGATTGTTTATATTATATAATTATTTACTATATTAAATGTTATATGAACATTTACATACATGTGTAAATACAAATGAATCTAATATATGCTAATATTCAATAAGCATAATTTCTATAATATAGTAGATAATATATAATATATAAATATCTATTACATAGCAGTGTAATACATAAATATATATAGTATATAAATTGTATATATTGCTCTCTTTCCAGAAAAACTGTCATTCTTAATAGGCTTTTTGTACCCTTACCTTGAGGCTATATTCAAAGTTACAGCCCATACCCTAAAAAATGCGTGTCAATTTAAAAAAATATAATTGGCTCCTAAAGAAGTTGGCAGCTGCATTTTCATAAACTGGGGACTGTGAGTACAAGCTATGATCATTATCTAGTCTGAAGAGAAAACAGCAGTTTAATTAAAATATCGATAAGTCTGTGGTGGCCAAGATCTCCAACTACATTTACTTGAATTTCCATGTGAGGCCTTTCCAAATCAGTCCTGAAAGATCAATAAATGAAGACCCCTCTCTCAGGGTGACATTAGCAATTGGAACTCCACAGAAAACCAAGAAATTTTAAAAATGTATCTCCCAGAAGCTCCCACACTCATAGCGTGGGCAGCATCTTTTGAGCTCATGGCCAACAATGAAGATTTCCTCTCTCTGTTTGCTCTGATGAAAGTAAACTTTCATCAGGGCCACTCACCAGGCTCAGGCATATAAAAGTGGCTCCAGGTCAGCGCATAAGAATGAGAAGGAAAACTATGCAGAAAGCCTTGCTTCAGAGTTCTGTTTTCTTTTCTTTTTTTTTCCTCTGTTTTTTTTCATCTTTTGCTTTTAAACTTTAAATTTGTGTCTGAAGTGGATCTAACATGCACCCATTCATGGGCTTTCATAATCTCCGGACCTCGGCCCTCCGTCTCAGCTGCTGCCCCAGACCGCATTCTGGGCTCAGTGAGAGTGGCCAAGAGGGGCCCAGGGAGAAAACCCTGCTTTTGAAAGCAAGAAACATAACACTTGTCATCACAAAAGCAGGGATAAGTTTGTATTTGGGGTAATCTGCATTTATGCTTATATTCAGGGAATTTCATAGATTCTCAGATTTGAAAAGCAACCTGGAAACCCTCCTGTCTCTCTCTCTCTCTTTTCTGTAGAAGCTGAAGATAGGGTAAGTGAGTAACCAGTGACACCAAGAGAGAACAAAATCGCCTAAACCGGGACCTGGCTGCAACTTAGCTGCCTCTTACAAATGGATTCCTTTTAATAGACTATGGCTTCAGATCAGGTCTGTTTTTCATTAGCTTGCAGTGTTAACAATGGAAACCGTGGACCCTGCTTCTCTAATTATTCCAGTGCCGTGGACTCGGGTCCTGAAGCCTGAGGCCTCTGGCTGGCCTTCAACATTTGGTCTATCCAACATAAGCTTTTCTTTATTACATGGTCTAGGAAAAAAAAAAGTTGGCTCTGATAAAAGGAAGTTTCTTTCGGTTAGAGTCAAAAAGATCTGGGATAAGAAAGTGGATATTAGATACTCAGAGAGAGATAAGGTTTAGGGGCGAGTCCTTGCCTCAGGAGCCCAGCTACTTCCCTGCAACATGGGATGAAAAAACGGCTTTGCAAGGACGGGGTTGGACTAGAGTATCTGTCACGTCCAAATCTGGATGTGCTGTCTGGGCAGATTTTGTTAGGAGAACAAGGTAGCCTAACAGGAATAAAATAATAAGGATTGAAGAGAGGAGCAAAATGGTGGGGGAGCAGGAGACCTAAATTTTGTCAAGTCCCAGGAATTCGGCGAGATAGTTATCAGACCTTTCAGAACACCTACGAACTCCACAGGAGATCGAAGAAAAGAATAGAAGCAATTCTATGAATGGAAAAGCCACCACTTTCTGGTAGGTAGGACATGAGAAGTGAATCCAAGGCGATGTGCAGGCAGATAGACTGGAGGGGTGGGGGAGAGCCTCCGTCAGCCGGCCACCGGCAAACAAGAGAGCAGCGGAGCACAGAACTCAACTTCAGAAGTGTGCTCCGTGGAGGGACGCCGCTCCAGTGGCTAAGCGGTGGGGAGTGGGAGTGGGGGTGGAGCCCTCGGGGGGACAGTGTGGTCTCAGGGCCCGCAGGGTCACTCAGCGGGGCATGAGTGAGGCAGAGCTCCCAGGTATCAGTGGGGAAGCCGGCTGCAGAGATGGAGCCCAGGAAGGGGCTCTCAGCTCGGGGTTGCCATAAACTGTGATCCCCGGCCATTTGGGTCACTACTGTTCAAACAGGGCCGCCATTTTTATTCCCGTCCTCCAATGCTTCCAGGACTGAAAACTTTCAGGGGAACAAAAGCTCCTGAGAGCAAACCCGAGCAGATGATTTAGGCGGGCCCCTGGCAAGGGCGGTGCAACTCTGCCTGGGGCAAATACACTTGACCAATCAACACAACGGGCCCCTCCCCCAGAAGATCAGCAAGAACATCCAGCCAAGACCAAGTTTACTGCTCAGTGAGACCTGCAAAACGCCAGCACTAGGGGAATAAAGCACAGAGAATTCATGGCTTTTTCCCCATGATTCTTTAGTCTTTGAAAGTTAATTTTAAAAATTTTCTTAATTTTTTTTTCTATTTTTTAAAAATTTCTTTCTACTTTCCTTTTTCAACCAACAACTTATCAATTCCTTTTTTAAAATCTTTTTGAATTTTCACTTTTACAGTCATAGTCTATCTCATCATTGTATTCAATCTTATTTTTTGTATATATATAAGTTTTTCTTACCTTTAAAATTTTGGGATACAGTTTCTTCTGACGAAAATATACCCTAAATCTAGTGTATGGCTTTGTTGTAGTCTCCCGCCTGATCTCATTTTTTCTTTTATTTTTTTCTTTTAATTTTTTTCTTTCTTTTTCCAATCAACTTCTTATCAATTCATTTTTTAAAAATATATATTTTTAAAGATTTCCATTTCCATTTATTTATTTGACAGAGAGAGAGAAATCACAAGTAGGTAGAGAGGCAGGCAGAGGGAGAGGTACAAGCAGGTTCCCCGCTGAGCAGAGAGCCCGATGCAGGGCTTGATCCCAGGACCCTGAGATCATGACCTGAGCCAAAGGCAGAGGCTTTAACCCACTGAGCCACTCAGGTGCCCCTAAAAATATTTTTAAATTTTCATCTTTACAGTCATATTCCATCCCTTCATCATATTTACCCTTACTTTTGTGTGTGTGTGTGTATATATATATATATATTTTTTTTTTTTCTTTCTTTAAAAGTTTTTTTGGGAGACAGTTTCTTCTAACGGACCAAAATACACCAAAACTCTAGTGTGTGGATCTGTTCTATTCACCAGCCTAATCATAAATATTTTTTTTTCCTTTCTTTCTCCACCAGTTTAAGGTATTTTTGATTTGATTCTTCCCTGGACAAGATGACAAAGCGGAAAACCTCACCTCACAGAAAAGAATAAGAGGCAGCACCAACTGCCAGAGACCTAATCAATACAGACATTAGTAAGATGTCAGAAGTAGAGTTCAGAATGACGACTATGAAGAGACTAACAGATACGTAGAAGACACTGGAGAATCCCTTTCTAGAGAAATACAAGAAATAAAGTCCAGCCAAGTTGAAATCAAACGGATTATTATAAGGTGCAATAAAAACAGAGGCTGTAACTGTCAGGGTGCTTGAGGCAGAAGCGAGGATTAGCGACTTAGAAGACCAAGTGATGGAGAGTGCAGAAGCTGAGAGAAAGAGAGATAAACAATTACTGGATCAAGAGGGGAAGTAACAGGGATAAGTGATGCCACCAGATGAAACATTATTAGAGTAACTGGGATTCTGGAAGGAGAAGAAAGAGAGAGAGGGGCAGAAGGTATATCAGAGCAAATTATAGCAGAGAATTTCCCTCATTTGGGGAAGGAAAGAGACGTCAAAACCCAGGAGGCACAGAGAACCCCTCTCAAAATCGAGTTCCACACCCTGTGATCTAATAGTAAAACTTACAAGTGTCAGGGACAAAAAGAAAATCATGAAAGCAGCTCAGGACAAGAGGTCTGTAATCTACAACAGTAGAAACATTAGACTGGCAGCAGACCTATCCACAGAGACCTGGCAGGCCAGAAAGGACTGGCATGTATATTCAGAGCACTAAACGAGAAAAATATGCAGCCAAGAATACTATATCCAGCTAGGTTGTCATTGAAAATAGAGAGATAAAAAGCTTCCAGGACAAACAAAAACTAAAAGAATTTGCAACCACCAAACCAGCCCTAAAGGAAATACTGAAAGGGGTCCTCTAAGCAAAGAAAGCTCCTAAAAGTAACATAGACCAGAAAGGAACAGAGACAATATACAGAAACAGTCACCTTACAGGCAATACAATGGCACTAAATTCGTATCTTTCAATAGTTACCTTGAATATAAATGGGCTAAATGTCCCAATCGAAAGACACAGGGTATCAGACTGGGTAACAAACAAACAAACAAACAAACAAAAACAAAAAACAAGACCCATTGATATGCTGTCTGCAAGAGACTCATTTTAGACCCAAAGACACCTCCGGATTTAAAGTGAGAGGGTGGAAAACAATTTACCATGCTAATGAACATCAAAACAAAGTTGGAGCGGCAATCCTTTTATCAGACAAATTAGATTTTACAGCAAAGACTATAATAAGAGATGAGGAAGGACACTATATCATACTGAAAGTGTTTATCTGACAAGAAGATCTAAGAATTTTAAATATCTATGTCCTTAAAGTGGGAGCAGCCAATTATAAAAACTAATCAATAACAAAATCAGAGAAACACATCAACAATAATACAATAATAGTAGGGGACTTTAACACCCCTTCACTGAAGCAGACAGATCACCTAAGCAAAAGTTCAACGAGGAAAGAAAGGCTTTAAATGACATACTGGACCAGATGGACATTATAGATATATTCAGAACATTCCATCCCAAAGCAATGGAATATACATGCTTCTCTAGTGCACATGGAACATTCTCCAGAATAGATCACATCGTGGGTCACAAATCAGGTCTCAATCAGTGCCAGAAGATTGGGATCATTCCCTGCATATTTTCAGACCACAGTGCTTTGAAACTAGAATCAATCACAAAAGGAAAGTTGGAAAGAACTCAAACACCTGGAGGTTAAAGAGCATCCTACTAAAGAATGAATGAGTCAACCAGGAAATTAAAGAAGAATTTAAAAAATTCATGGAAACAAATGAAAATGAAAACACAACTACTCCAAATCTTTGGGATGCAGCAAAGGCAGTCCTTAGAGGAAATTATATAGAAGTACAAGCTTTTCTCAAGAAACAAGAAAGGTCTCAAATAAACAATCTAACCCTACACCTAAAGGAGCTGGAGAAAGAACAGCAAAGAAAGCCTAAACCCAACAAGAGAAGAGAAATAATAAAAGATCAGAACAGAAATCAATGAAATAGAAACAAAAAGAAAAGCAGAACAGATCAATGAAACCAGGAGCTTCTTCTTTGAAAGAATTAATAAGATTGATAAACCTCAGCCAAACTTATCAAAAAGAAAAGAGAAAGGACCCAAATAAATAAAATCATGAATGAAAGAGGAGAGATCACAACCAACACCAAAGAAATACAATCAATTACAAGAACATATTGTGAGCAGCTATATGCCAGCAAATTAGACAATCTGGAAGAAATGGATGCATTCACAGAGACACATAAACTACCAAAACCAGGAAGATAGAAAACATGAACAGACCCATAACCAATGAGGAAATTAAAGCAGTAATAAAAAAAAATCTCCCAACAAAGAAGATCCCAAGGCCAGATGGCTTCCCAGGGAAATTCTACCAAACACTTAAAGAAGAATTAATACCTATTCTCCTGAAACTGTTCCAAAAAATAGAAATGGAAGGAAAACTTCCAAACTCATTTTATGAGGTGAGCATTACTTTGATTTCAAAACCAGACAAAGACCCCAACAAAAAGCAGATTTACAAACAAATATCCCTGGTGAACTTGGATGCAAAAATTCTCACCAAAATAGTAGCCAATAAGATCCAATAGTACATTAAAAAGATATTCAACATGACCAAGTTGGATTTATTCCTGGGCTGTAAGGTTGGTTCAACATCTCCCAATCAATCAATGTGATACAATACATTAATAAAAGAAAGAACAAGAACCATATGATACTCTCAACAGATGCTGGAAAAGCTTTTGACAATGTACAGCATTCTTTTTTGATTAAAACTCTCACAGTGTAGAGATAGTGGGTACACACCTCAATATCATAAAAGCCATCTATGAAAAAGCCACACTGAATATAATTCTCAATGAGGAAAAGCTGAGAGCTTTTCCTTTAAGGTCAGGAACACAACAAAGACGTCCACTATCTCCACTGCTATTCACCATACTACTAGAAGTCCTAGCCTCAGAAATCAGACAAGAAAAAGAAATAAAAGTCATCTGAATTGGCAAAGAAGAAGTCAAACTCTCACTCTTTGCAGATGATAAGATACTTTAACGTGGAAAACCCAAAAGACTCCACTTGCAAACTGCTAGAACTCGTACAGGAATTCAGTAAAATGTCAGGACATAAAATCAGTGCACAGAAATCAGTTGCATTACTATACACCAACAACAAGATGGAAGAAAGAGCAATTAAGGAGTTAATCCCATTTACAATTGCACCCAAAACCATAAGATACCTAGGAATAAATCTATCCAAACAGGCAAAGAATCTGTACTCACACTCATGAAAGAAATTGAGGAAGACACAAAGAAGTGGAAAAACATTCCATGCTCATGTATTGGATGAAAAAATATTGTGAAAATGTCTATGCTACCTAGAGCAATCTACACATTTAAATTAATCCCTATCAAAATACCATCAACTTTTTTCACAGAAATGGAAAAATAATCCTAAAATTTATATGGAACCAGAAAAGACCCCAAATAGACAGAGGAATGTTGAAAAAGAAAACCAACGCTGGTGGCATTACAATTCCGAGCTTCAAGCCCTATTACAAAGCTGTAATCATCAAGACAGTGTGGTACTGACACAAAAACAGACACATAGATCAATAGAACAGAATAGAGAGCCCAGAAATGGACCTTCAACTCCATGGTCAAGTAATCTTCAACAAAGCAGGAAAGAATGTCCAATGGCAAAAAGATAGTCTTTTCAAAAAATGGTGTTGGGAAAATTGGACAGCCACATGCAGAAGAATGAACCTGGACCACTCCCTTACACCACACACAAAAATACACTCGAAACCTCAGTGTGAGATAGGAATCCACCAAAATCCTTTAGAAGAACACAGGCAGCAATCTCTTTGACCTCAGCTGCAGCAACTTCCTCCTAGAAACATCACCAAAAACAAGGAAAACAAGGGCAAAAATGAACAATAGGGACTTCATCAGGATAAAAATCTTTTCCACAGCAAAGGAAAAAGTCAACAAAACCTAAAGACAACTCACAGAATGGGAGAAGATATTCGCAAATGACATATCAGATAAACGGTTAGTATCCAAAATCTATAAAGAACTTATCAAACTCAACACTCAAAGAACAAATAATCCAATCAAGAAATGGGCAGAAGACATGAACAGACGTTTCTGCAAAGAAGACCTCCAAATGGCCAATAGACTCATGAAAAAGTGCTCAACATCATTCGACATCAGAGAAATACAAATCAAAACCCCAATGAGATACCACTTCACACCAGCCAGGATGGCTAAAATTAATAAGTCAGGGAACGACAGATGTTGGCGAGGATGCGGAGAAAGGGGAACCCTCCTACATTGTTGGTGGGAATGCAAGCTGGTGCAGCCACTCTGGAAAACAGTATGGAGGTTCCTCAAAAAGTTGAAAATAGAGCCATCCTACAACCCAGCAATTGTGCTATTGGGTATTTAGTCCAAAGATACAAATGTAGTGATCCGAAGGGGCACATGCACCCAAATGTTTATAGCAGCAATGTCCACAATATTCCAGTTATGGAAAGAACTTAAATGTCCATCAACAGATGAATGGATAAAGAAGATGTAGTATATATATACAATGGAATATTAGGCAGCCATCCAAAAAGTGAAATCTTGCCATTTGCAACAATGTGGATGAAACTAGAGGCAAAATAAGTCAATCAGAGAAAGATAGTTATCATATGATCTCACTGATGTGAGGAATTTGAGAAACAAGACAGAGAATCATGGGGGAAGGGAGGGGAAAATGAAACAAGATGAAACCGAAACAAGATGAAACCAGAGAGGGAGACAAACCATAAGAGACTCTTAATCTCAGGAAACAAACTGAGGTTTGCTGGAGGGGAGGAGGCGGGAGGGATGGGGTGGGTGGGGGTTATGGACATTGGGGAGGGTGTGTGCTATGGAGAGTGCTGTGAATCGTGTAAGACTGATGAGTCACAGACACGTACCCCTGAAACAAATAATTCATTATATGTTAATAAAAATAATAAAACATAAAATAAAATAATAAAGATTTCTGCCATAGGGAAAAACGAGGTAAGCGATGTAAGCTAGCGTGTGTGTCATAACGAGGTTTTGTAATCAATGAGGGAAAAGAGAGTTTTCTGACTTAGAAGAAACATCTATAATCGGCACTGTCTACTCAGCTGACCAGTGGGGCCAATGGAGACAATATCTATGAGACACTGCAGGTCTGCTTCATACGTGATGCATGTTACTGACGTTATCATCTGAACTATTGTTACAAACTACCATATGGGGGTTTAGGAAGTCACCTCTGCCCAGGGGTCTTGAGAGATGGCTAATTTCAGCGCATCCTAAAGAAGGACCTGGAGACCTCCCCTCGGGTCACCGGACAGCGCAAAATACTGCCTTTTCGTCTTTGTGGAGATTTAGCTCCCGACGCGAACTGAAGCAGCTTCACCACACATGTGACACATGCAGAACTGCCCCAGCAGGGAAAGGGGACAGAGAGCTAAAGTTCTCCACACATGCGATTGTGATCTATCCAGGAAACTTTGAAGAAATGAGCTGCATTTCAGGCACATAGAGTTTTGATTATGAAAAAAAAACCCTTTCATATGTTTTTGTAAAGATAGTCTGTTTCACTTAATATAAATCAAATGTTGGGGGGTGGAGGAAGAAAATGGCACTCAGTGTTTACCGATGAGACGGAGTTCCCTGCCTACCCAGAGAGAAGCCCTTCCTCGAGTTTGTGAACAAATATTTCCTTTAAGATGTGAGCTTACAGGCTCAAGAGGGACAAGAGGGGAAGAACTACAGGAGAATCCCACCATCCCAGCCGCCGATGAGGAAGGCGCTGCAGTGGTGGGGCGGGAGGGGCAGTTCCAGACAGGCCTTCCTTTCGGGAGCTGAGGGCTTGGAAGGGTCACAGCCCTGCCCGTGTCCCTAGACAGCCTGAAAACGTTCCAACAAAGCAAAACCTATAAAGTGAGGCCTCAGACCTCTTCCCTTCAGGAACACAGCTCTTGAATTACCAAAGAATATTTTGTAAGCCTTGCTCTAACCTATGAATGACCTGTTTGGACAAAAATGCTCTGATTCTTCATCTATGTCATCTCTTCTCTTTAAGACACAGCCTTAAAAGACAGACACACAAGCCGTCAGGCTCCATGTTTTTCACTCAACAAATATTGGAGTGCCTTCAATGTCCATGACGATGTGTATCATCACCTCGTTTTTCTAAGGCGCGGACCCTAAAGTGAGTCTCGCAGCCTGCCCAGCTGTGACAGGGTCTGGTTAAGAGCAAGAGGTGACCAAGGCCTTGGCGGACACACTGCATAGGTAACATGAGGTCCAAGTACCAAGCGCAGAAAATGCCAAGCAATGCTTGTAACTCCCTGGCCTGACCACTTCTGGAAGGTTCTTTGTCTGCTTTTCCTGGCAACCAACCCGTCATTGTGTGCTATTTCCCAGTGAACCTGCATTACTTGGCTCTGGCTTGCCCAGTAATCCTGTCTTTTAGGTCAGGAACCCAATCTGCGGCCTGTTCATTGCTTCCTCCTTTGTCACTTGGGATGGCTGTGAACTCGCAGGGACAGAGAACGTAGGGGGCGGGGGGTCAGGGGTTTTGGGGGAGGGGAAGACAGAACAGGCTTGATTTAAAGTCCTTGATCTCAGGATGCTTATACTCTAGTGGGAAGACAAAACTGGGGCATGAACCACAATTAAATGACAGTAAATATCCATATATATCGCCCAGTGTTAAGTGAGTAGTAAAGAATCCGCCCCGGTGCTTAGCTAAGGTTGGGCAGGTCACGGCTGGGAGAAGCCACAGGAGGGACTGCCTGCTTTACACACCTCGTTTAAACCCCACAAGAAAACCTCCGAGGCACAAGTTGCTACCCTTGTTTATTATGGAGGACTCTCTCCCGCGCCCCTGCCGTCCTACCCGCCTTCCTTCACACACACAGGGCAAATGAATGACCAAAGCAGGTGCCAGCTTTGTCTGACTTACTTCCCAGCCTGAGGGCTTCCTTCACTGCGCGTCCCAGATCTACGGGGCGCCTCTTGGGTTGTGGCGTGAGTGCCTGAGTCTGGGGGAAGTTTGAAGACACAGGGTGGATGCCAACATTGGGCGAGCCTGAGAAGCCAACATTGGACGAGCCTGAGAAGCCCTACCCACACCCTGTAACCTCCAACAACGACATGGGCTCCAGAGGGCAGAAACTCTGGGCGCCCCTCACAGCCCGCGATGGTAGACGACCAGAGAGTAGGAAGAAAGATTTCTGCATTCAGCTTTCAAAGTGGCTTTGAAAGTGACACGGTGGCTCTGTGTGGCCCCAAGTTCAGGCCACAAACTCTTCATCGGAGTCCGTGGTAGGACATGTCCCAGAAGCAGATTCTAGGGCCCACACTGGACCCGAGGGACTGGATCCAGCCAGAGGACATCCAGGCACTGTACTTGTATGTATTTATTTATTTTAGAGAGAGAACGAGAGAGAGTGCGAGTCGGGGAGGAGGAAGGACCGGAGGGAGAGGGTGGGAGAAGGGGAAAGAATCTCAAACAGGTTCCCTGCTGAGCATGGGGCCTGATGTAGTGCTTGATCTCACGACCCTGAGATCGTGACCCGAGCTTAAACCAAGTGTCCGACGCTTAACCAACTGGGCCCCCCAGGCCGCCCCAGGAACTGTACTTTTTAATAAGCTTCCCAGCTGATTTTTACATACTCTAAGTTTGAGAACAGTTGAATGGGGAACATGTCCTGGTGTAGCCGGGTCTACATCCCACCTAACATTTAATGAGCACTCACTGGAGGCACTGTCACATTTAATCCTCTCAACAGCTTTATGATAGAATTATATTTTATCTCAGCTTGACAGAGGAGGGGGGCGAGGCCCAGCAAGGCCACGGACCAGCGTCCACTAGCGTTTGGTTCAAAGTCAAGCACCTGGCTTATCGTTGTCATCCTATACTCTCTCCCGGGTGAGGCTTAAACCAGAAGAGAAGATCGGTAGCAGAATGGGTTAGTAATTCCTCCATGTACTTCTCTTTATGTTTGTCTCTGGCTCTAGTTATAAAATGCTACAGGCTGGTCACTCTATCCATGGACATGGGAGTCCCACACGGAAACACCGCTGAATTGAGGACAGCAGTAGCAGCAACAACTGAGCCACGTTCCTCTGGATAAGACACAACCACATAACTTAGAAAAAAGAAAGAAGGAAAAGAAGCAAAAATTGACTTTTGCAGACACTTGGTTTGAAAGGGAAATGGCCTCCCACTAAAATCACACTCCAGAAATCTATTTCTTTCTGGGGAGGGAAAAATACCCTGTGGCATTTGCATCGGTTTAGGGAGAAGGGCAGAAGGAGTTTAGGGAGAAGGGGTTTAGAGAAAAGAAATTGTACTAAATAAGATTGAATCATCTTTTTTTTTTTTTTTTTTTAAATGTTGTCCTGTGGCCTGTGGGCCCACGACAGTCTATGCTGGTGAAATCTGGGGAAGTTCATGGTCTCATTTATTCAGCAGAAAACTTCTGAAGCCCCACTTCAAGGCAGACACCTCTTTTGACAACTTTCAACACAATGGATTCAAGTTTCAAAACAAGTCAGAAGTTAAAGAAATCTACAGGATCAACTTCTCAAGCAGAAGTTGCAGGAGGTACAATATGTTCCATCATTTTTTACTCAGACCAGGAATGTCTTAACTAGCGATGTTGAACCCAAAACACCATTGATGAGCAACGAGAGGAAGGGATAGTTAAAGAGGGGAGATGGTCCTCCGTTCAAGTAGTGCAATGACTCTTCTAGAAACTAGGGATCTCAGGGAGGGAGCCATCTGGTTTACCCTCAAAGAGGATTTGTGTCCCATAGGGAGTGGCAGGAGGACAGCAAAGGCCCCTGGGGAGATGATTGTGGAGACGGTACCTGGAAATGAAGAGTGGCTCGCTCTCCTCAGGTGGCCCGCTGCAAGGGTCTGAGGGAGCGGAGCGGAGGTGGAGGTCCCATGCAGGTGGACGACACACAGCTGGGATTGCCCGGAACACCGGGAAGCAAGTAGAGCAGGAGACACCTGCCGTGGGGTCCTAGCCGCCAGTTAGACTGGACACAACAGGAGGCAGAGAGGGAGTCGTGGATGGCTGTGTGTCCTGCCCAGGAATACAGACTTTTGCCTGCAGGCAGTTGGGAGCCATTGAAAGTGCAACGAGCTCCAGATGCTGAGCAAGTCCTACCTTTGTCGAGACTTCCTGCTGTCACTCCTAAGCAGCTCAGACACCGGCCACATGCACGCCCCAAGAATCAACCAGAGCCCATCAATGAATCAGTCAATAAGGTAAGAGCCAGGAGGTGGCATAGTGGGAAGGATCACCCATGATATCCTCTGAACAGGGGCAGTCCTTCCCCCGTGGACTCACATTGCTGTTCCATTACAAAGCCAAGGCTGTCCATTTGCTTCCAGTTCCTCTCCTTGAGCTTGGACTGAGGCTACCGAGGTACCGAGGTATCCTTCCATCCTGAGTATTGTCAAAGTTTCTTTTTAGAGGGAGAAATTCTCCTGGACTTCCTTGCGAACCTAAGTCAATTTCTGAGCTTGTACTCTCTATGGTAACAAACTTGCCATCATCTAGGTAGCTCTGCGCAGCAGTATTATCAGACTAGGAAGCATTTACATGTTGCATACCAGAAAGCCACAAAACCAACAAGATACAGTTCAGACCGGCAAACCTAATCAAAAGGGATGTTCTGCTGAAATGAAAATGCCGAACCAGGGTTTCGTAGAAATAGTATGTTTGGATAGTTCTCTTGTTCAATTTATTCTTTTGATTTCTGGTGTGACAGGGTCTATTTAAGTCATTGTCAAATTCCTACAGCTGTGAGACTGTTGTGAAATATATAAATCAGGGGGGGATGCGGCTTTTGTAAGGCCTGAAACTAACGACATTTGGGGGAAGGGACTTATTCAAGGAAATGGATACAACACTGGGAAGAGTGAATTGCTGTTTTCCCTCCCAGATCAGAGAGAAAGCCACTGCCAGGGGAAGGCTTGAGAATCCAGCTTTGTAGCTTCACAATAAACCCACTTCCGTGTCAGGGACCCAGCATCAGACTGCTCAGTAAGGCTTAGTTTCTGCTGACTTGCCTTGAAACCCAGCAGACTCTGTTCCGGGTGGCATCCGAGGGCTCCCTTCCCTTCGGAAGACCCCCTAACAGGTAGTTGTTCAGCCAGAGTTCTTAAGGTCTCCTGTACAAAAGAGTTTAACTCTGAGAATGACACGAGCTAGTAAATCAAAGTGGTCGACACGATCGGCAAGTCCTCCGGTGTCTCCTGAAAGCTGACCATCCGGTCCCAGGGCCTGAGCTGGTTTGGCGTGTCGGCGCCATCTGTCTTGGAAAACGCGGCCTTGATGTCTTCATTCGTTTTCCGCCTCTGCCGTGACCTTGACTGCCGTCAGATCTCTGCGGATGGGTTTACTCCAGGAGCTGCGAAGGAGGAGGCGTCGGGGCTGCGCACTGTGACGGGCGTGCGTCTGACAGACGTGGCCCTGGGGTCCTGGTCTCATCCTAATGGTACCGCTTTGGTCATAAATAAAATATGGATTTGCACATTTTAATGCCATCAGAAAGGAGTCGATAGAAGCTGAAGCAGAATGCCACTATTGAATTACTCCCGATTAAAAAGAGAATCAATAAAAAGCAAATTGGCATACCTCTTCAGCCATGTCTGAGAGCGTACATGACGCCCCAGTAATAAGCTAAGCAAACACGTGTGTCGTCGTCAACATTCTAGATGCACAAGTCAGCTGCTCCGCCCTCCGCCGCAGTCTTCAGCAGACGAGCAGGAGGAGGTGCCCTTGGTGGCCGTGACGGACCCAGGAAAAAAAGGGTGCTTTTCTTTGTCCAGAGTCTACCAAAAAATGACTCTCAATGCCAACCTTGCAAGTTCACAGAGAAGGGACATGTTTTCCAAATCTCTCTCTTTCTTGGAAGTGCTCTTTCCACATAGAGGATATGGAAAAGGAGAAAGCTCTCTACCTGAGGGGTTCAGCTGGCAGAAGTGCGGAATGCTGGAGGTCCAGCCGGTGCCAGGAGAATCTTCTGGATCCAGAAGCATCGTGAATAGAGCAGGAGAGGGTCGGTTCTGCAGCAGCAGAGGAGAAGCTCCGGGCCCCAGGGTGTCATTGACATAGAAAGGCAAAGAACAGCAGACAGGGGCTGAAGTGTTGCTAAAATGGGGAAAATAAAGACAGGAATAAGAAGCTGGTGGGAGAGAGCTGAAAAGAAAGGGCAAGAATAAAAAGAAAGGAAGCTCTCAAACGAGCCACAAAGAAACGAAACGGGAGAATCCATGATGGAAAAGCATTTATAGCGATCTTATCCTGGAGCACTGGTGCGAAGAAAGAATTCTGAGTTAGATAATTTTTAATAATCCCATCAGTTCTCAGCAATCTGCTTTGGCATCAACAGGGGGAACCTGCTCTAAAATCAGGCTGCCTGTTTTCCCAGGTTCCTGGACCCCCTTTTCTTTCTGAGGTAGTGCTGGGGCTCGGGGGGACAGTTGTTTGCTGGCGTGATTGTTTGTTTTTGGACAGGCATGAGAGAAGAGAGGAGAATGTTGAGAGGATTTAATTTAACGAGCCTGGGTAGATTATTGCGTTTTCAATTTTTTCTTTTTCCTTTGCAACTATTTAAAGATAATAATAAAAAAAAATCAAAGAGATTCCATGCTCCTTCCCACTGCCACTCTGTAAGATTAAATCATGTTTCTCAGAGATGAATACATTCAATTTCACCCTGGGAAGAAAAAAAAAATCAGCTTTTTGCACGAACAATAACGAAACAATTTTATAAAGTACTGAGATGTTTAATATTGAATAAATATTTAAAGCAATCATCTCTCTGTATTGCATATGTAAGCACATATAAAACATTTATACCCTGGTCTGTTTTTATCCGACATAATCTATCTGATAAATGTGATTTACGGGGGGCAGGGAGTTATCTACCTGCGCGTGACCTCTATTATGCCTGAAAAGGTGGCTGGGCCTGGTCACAGGCTTCTGATAATGAACCACATAAAACAAGGATTAACTCATTGTTTGCTGCTTTATCTCCAACTAAACAGCCCGCAGAACCATTTACATTTCAAAACAGGGATTTACTCAAAATATTCAGATAAGCTGGGGAACACCTGCTTTTTAGCCTTTGCAAATAATATCTGTGTTTTTTCCCCCCTGGAAGGCGGTCCGGGCCTATCCTACCATCAAGTCAGTGAGGCTTGTGTCTCAAGAGGTGGGGGAGAGGCATTCGTGGGGGCCGCAGGGGTCGAGGGGAAAACAGAAAGATGTGAAATGAGAGGGGAGCGCAGGGAGGGTGGTTTGGGGACTTCTCGGGGCACTGGAATCTCAGTCTAGCCCTAGCCGGGCCCCACGGGCGTTCGCGGGTTTGCCTCTGCCAGCGTGTGCGCGGCGGCGGCCGTGGGAAGGGGGTCGGTGCACCCGGGCGCCGCGGGACCGCAAGGCTGACAGAGCCGCGTGCCCAGGCAGGAGTGTGGACCAGGCCGCCGCCGTGAGAGGAGGGCAGTCCGCGGCGTGGGTGGGACAAACCCAGGCGAAGGCCCCAAGGGAGGCCTGGGGACCGGCTCCGGCCAGGCCAACCCAGTGGTGAGAAGGGTGCGTTAGGGAAGCAGGAACATACCCAATGAAGGGCAGCAGGAAGTGTTGGGGAACCGAGGCCCTGGGAAGTTGAATATTCCTTTTTTTTTCCCCACCCAATTGAGGAAGAACAATCTTTTTAAAGAATAGTTACAATTTTTTAAAATCCAATTCCTCATCCTCATTGAGTCGTAGTTTGAATGGAAAGTTCGGCACCACACGAGCTAGCGCCCGCAGTTATGACTCTTTTTAAAAGATTTTATTTATTATTTGACAGAGAGAGACACGGCGAGCGCGGGAACACAAGCAGGGGGAGTGGGGGAGGGAGAAGCAGGCTCCCCGCCGAGCAGGGAGCCCGATGCGATGCGGGGCTCGATCCCACAGCCCTGGGACCACAACCTGAGTGGAAGGCAGATGCTCCACGACTGAGCCCCCCGGGCGCACCGACCACCGGTTATAATTAGTACTGAGTATCGTCTGCCTGTCGCTTCAAATGGCACTCTCACACTCACACAAACACAGACGTGCCCTCATTCACACTCGGACACACACAGCACAGGAACTCGGTTCCAGGGCAGCTTCATACGAAGGTAGCCAACGTGGTTTCTAAAGGTTTATACAATGACCAAAGCAAATTAATTTGGCTTTTTCGTAGCCACTCAGAATCATCGGACAAGGGCTGTGAAATGCTTCTGCCAGGAGCAGCGGGGACGTGGCCTCGGCAGGCTGATGTCGGTGCTGTGACTGCCCCGCGTACCTCCTAGGTCCCGGGGTCTGCCTTCGCGAGCCTGCCTCTTCTCCCGAATCAGCCGGGGGGGGCTCCGTCCACCCTGCTCTCCTCCCGCGACAAATGAGCTGCTGGGAAATCACTGTCACCTGAACATACCGGAAGGATCGAGAGCGGGTATCCCGTTTCAAGGTACCAAATACAAAACATTGAGGGGTGCCCTCTGTTGGCGCGTTAGGTCCCGTCTATATACCACTTATGTCTTGCCGTGAACTTCAAAAACAAATGCAACTATATTTTTTACAAAGAAAAGCAGCATTCCAATGTACACGGCACGCCGTCAGTCCGAGCTAAGCTGGGGCCCAGCTCTGCCTCGCTCAGGAGCGTGTGCTTTGCATCATGATGCCTTATCTAACAGCATAGGCCTTGAGTGGCAGAACTTATTCCAAACAGTGATAAGAAGCGAAGGATTTGCACGACCTTTTGTATTGCAAGGAGAAAGGAGAATATTATTCTGCCCTGACCCGCAGAGTGTTCTTGGACGCAGAAGGTAGCGTTGGGTCTGATCGCTGCTCCAGGCAGTGTTGGCACGGTGGTCGAGAAGGATCAGAAGGGATGGTCAGAGGCCAACGTCTTCAGAAGGAGACCAAGAGCCCTCCCACTGGCTTCCTAGGCGTCAGGCTCTGGGCCAAGGGCCATTCATTCGCAACACTTTCGTGCTCAAAAGGCTACGAGTAGCTGCCCTCTCTCGTTACCCCCAATGCGAGGGGTAGGACAGGGAATTCGGGGGCCGGGGTTGAACCATTTGCTCTCTGGGGAGGCCCCCCTTGCGGTAGGTGGAGAGACGCTCTGACTCCAGACGCCACATGTTACGTTCCGCCACATGGGTGTTAGTTTTCTGGGACTTTCTGGACCAAGTACGACAACCGAGTGGCCCCAAACAACAAAACACATATTCACTGGCAATCTGGAGGCCAGAAGTCTAAAACTAAGGAGTCAGCAGGGCCATTCTCCCTCTGAAACCTGAGGAGAGGCTCTTTCCCAGACCCGTCCGTCCTAGTTTCTGGTGTCTCTCTAGCAGCCCCTGGCCGTCCTCGGCCTGTAGCTACATCTCTCCAATCCGCCCGTCAAATCTCGTACTCCGTCCTCGCGTGGGCTTCTCTCCGTGTCTCTGACTTCACGTGGCCATTTCCGCGTAAAGACACGAGGCACGTGGGGCCGGGGCCCACCCTACTCACACCTGCAACAACCCTATTTCCAAATAAGCTCACGTTCTGGGACAGTGGGGGGTTAGGACTGGAACCTACCACGTTTTGGAGGACACAGTTCAGCCCAGAACAGCACGATATGCTTGCTGCTTACAGGCCTCAGACGCACAGAGCTGCTACTGGACATAAACTCAATATACATGAACTTCAAGAATGCCTCATTTCACGTCCAGGGAAACTGAGACTTACAGGGTCTCATTCCCATTCAGTACTGGGCAGAGAATACACAAATTTGCATTTGCTTGACATTGCCTGAAAGGAGCCTGGAACCCGTGGCCTCTCTTTCCTAATCCCTTATTGCCCTTCTCATTGGCCTCTCTTTGTTGTCTCCCGAAGGGGGAAATGCTCCTTGCTTGTTTTTGTGCGTCAGCACTTCCTGCCATCCCTGTGGATGCTGGGTGCTCACGAAGCACGGAGTTCAGAGCTGGCCAGGTTCATGGTGCCAAAGGTGAGCACGGAGCCCAGTGCTGACGTCCTTCAAGATAACTTTTTTTTCCTAACTTGAAGGCCACTGCCACACCATTTCCCCCAATTATAATGCCTCACTGCAGAAGTCTTGGTGGGATGGGAAATTTTTAATAAGTCCCTCAGAGTCCCCTAAATACCTGTACTCCAAGTTGGGGGCCGAGTCTGACTCATACGTGGCAAACGGAGCGGCCAGGTCCTTGGCATCATTAGGTCTAAACGATGGAAGTCAAGAGCTATATGCTATTGTGGGCATTCCTGCAAATTAGGACTTTTAGGGCTATCTTATCTTCCTTCTGGATATTAACAAGTGGCCTTCATTTCCTCAAGAGCCCTTGGATCTGGGGCCTCAACCAAGAACTTTGTCTTTTCAACCCACCTGTGAAATCTGAAGGTAGAGTTAGGGCAATACAATCCAAGCCATAGGATTTGGAACCAATTTTCAAGTGGTGCTGTCAGGTCAGGGACCTTGGAGTAGAATCTCTGACAATGACGTTTATGACTTTCTCAGCAAGCACTTCTCGGCAGTAATTTTCACATTTCCTTGATTTGGGGAGATGTTCTTATTTCCCTTAATTATGCATCAAGAACACGTTTATTTTCATCTTGTGTAAGGAATACCATGCAACATGCTAGGTGGGCACTATTCTCAGGACCCTCTTTGTTGGATAAGGAGACCCTGATGGGTCTATCCCATGCCTAGAGCGAGGCCAGAGATGCTGATGACCCATCAGACCCACTTAAACTTAGTTGTGACGTGACAGTCACATACAGATTTGGCTGTCTCGACCTCTTCTCCTCTTTGGTTTTGGGTATCAGTCCCTGCCCCAGCCCCCACGGCTGTGTGACAAGCCTCCCCAAGTGTTCACAACTTCACTTTGTGGGTGAATAGAAATCTGTGATGTGGCTAGGGTAAACCAACGGTGACACTGGAATTTCTAAAGCTCCTTAAATCTATCTACTGTCTATCTATCTATCACCCAATGCTCTGTCTCAACCAAGAGTTTTATTGCAGTTGTTAGCACATGGCATTCATACATACATGGGGAAACAGTATTCCTTTGGTGATTCAGGAAGCACCTTTTGAATACTTTAAAAACCTACCCAGGGTGTGCGCGCACACACAACCCTCCGTGTTGCCAGGCAGGAAGTGAGAATGATTTCCCAAGACACATCGTCCTGCGACACTGAGCACTACTGAATGCCATATTCAGGTTTCCATGCTGTGATTTTCACGCTGCGGTCCTATTACTCCATTTCCTGCTGTGTTTTCAGCCCTCCGTGCTGACCTATGCAGGGATTTGTGGGGTGGGGTGACGAATGGGGGCGCAGACCCGAAGAGGGTCCCTAAGTAGAGGCCTTTCATCTCTGAGGAAGCAGAAACAAATGGTCTTCTCATCTCCTCGCTCCCTGGCTCTCCGGCCGCCTCACAGGAAATGCACGGTGACTTGGGCTGCAAGCTGCAAGGTTTTTATTTCCCAAGAGTTCCCGCAGATGCTTGTCTGGCCAGCGGAGTGGAGCCTGCATTGTGCTGGAATAAAGTGATTTAAAAATCACTTTCTAGCACAGGGAAAATGTGGTGGCAAAGCTTCCAAGTAAAGCGACTTTGCATCTCCCCTCGCCCCCTATTTCTCCCTGGGGTCAGATTTCACATGCAGATTGAAATGTCAGCTCGAGGGTCCCCACCGCTCAGCTGCACCATCGCCTCCTGGGCCCCGGAAGCCCGAGCCCATGTGAAGGTGCCGTTCGAGGCCAAGGGGCACGGTCCTCTCTGCACCCAGGATGTGCTGGACGCTGGCAGGGTGTTTGGATTTGGTCGCCCTGGTGTCCTGCGGGGTGTGTGCGGGGCGAGAGGCTCGTGCGCCACACCTACTGGGTGCCGGTGCACCAGGACCTCAGCGGATGGCGTCTCTGCTGCAGAGTCCGTCGAGCCGTCTGGCCTGTGTTTGAATTTTAGGACGTGCACATGTCGGGTCCTGCTAACGCAGCTGCATTCCTGACCCGAGAGAGCAGGACCTGAGAGGTCTGTCTTGGCCTCTGATGTGTCCAGGTAACCGGAGGCTGAGGGACCAGAACACCTGTGCCCGGCCTCCCCTCGCCCCCCAGGCAGCTTCGAGATCTGGATTCTAGAGCCACCTACCTGCCGGGCAGCCAGTGTCCCCCAGAGGGGCATTGTGTCCTCCACAGAGCCCGGCTGCTTTGTCCTCAGAGAGCCCAGAGAGCCGAGGCTGGAGGTGGCCAGCACTGCCTTTCGTGAGGCTGGGCCGCCCAAGGCCGGCGGTGCTGGGGACAAGGCGGGCTGGCAGAGGAAGAGGATGAAGGAGCATGGAGAATGGGAAAACTGGGGGCAGACTGGTCCTACAGCGCTGTGCTCTGGAAAACGGAGCCAGCTTGCTGTCCTGCAAAGAAAGAAAAAAAAAATGCTTTTCTTAATGAGAAAACATCTTTAGGGAATGTCTAAAAATGTCAAATCAAACATACAAGTTTTGCAAACTGGCCAAACCAGAATCTTGAAAAGGACTCTTTGTGTTTCCCCTTGGCTGAAACTGCCCGTGGCCGTCAGGATCCCGCACAGCGTTCAGACCCCTCCTGATGCCCCACGGTGTCCAGGGTGAGGCTTTGAATTTCCAGTGTTTTCATGGCCCCCTCATCTCATCCTGCCTGTTAAGTCGGGGACTCTTGCAAGGATTACATCACAGTTGAAAAGGGGATCCGCTTGTTTGGTGATATTCCTTTAGCGGCTTTCCCCCCAGCTTGCGTGCTGGGGACAGAGCGTGCCCACAAAAGGGGGTCCCCGAAGAGCCTCAGCTGCAGCACTGATGGACCTCACAGCAGAGAGGGCTGAATGACACCCTGGCATCAGGGAGCGAGAGTGCAAGCACCACGGCGAGCAGAGCGGCTGCCGGAGCAAAGCCATCAGAAGGGTGTCCCGGAGGCCAGCGCACAGCCTTTCAGCTCAGCTCTGTGGTTGAGCGGTGACTTCCATCCGGTTCACCTCCTTCTGCTGCCTCGGAAGGCCGAGCACCACGATAGCCCATCCCCTGCCCTCCCAAACTGATACGGGAGCAAGAAGAAACGGTTGGCAGATGTCTCCAGCTCTCCCTGCCTGGGCATTGGCCTCGGGGAGTGGGGGTTGCTGCCGACAGAAACAACTGGCCAGCTTCAGACACCCGTAAAAACCCCAGAGATCCCCTGGGAGCTGGGCGGTGTGTGTTTTCCCTATATTTGTTATTCTTTTCGCTGAAGAGCACCCAGCTAATTAAGGCCCAATTAAACCACAATGAAGATCTAGACCTTGTTCATTCCTGATTCATGAACAAATTAGCTGGTGGCGGGGGATCCCGCTCCCACATTGCACGGAGGAGGAAGGGGTTTGCGGGTGGCTTGGGGCACGGGGCTGTGCTAAGAGATGCTTTCGAAAGCACCTGACGCTCAGGGACTTGGTCTTTATTTTTATTTTTCCTGTGTCCAGCATTTCTAATTTGATAGGATTTTAAGTCACAGCACCTGTCAACGTCTGATCCAAGGACTGGCTTCGTGGAACAGGGCTAGAAAGGGCTCGTGGAGGGGCAGTCTGGCCCCGTCTTTCCATGGAGGAGAGACAGAATTTGCCTGATTCATTCAAATAGTGTCTGTCCTGCAGGTTCTGGGTGTGCCTCAGGCCGGGCGGGGCTCCCTGACTGGCCCTTACCTGTCTGTGCTGTCATTTTCTACACAAAACGACCCTGAACGAGTACTTAGAAACCTCTGTTCTACCAGAAATACATTTATACACACCTATGCATATATGTATATATGCACATGTATAAGATATTTAAATATAGTTTATTTATTATATATTCTAATTATATCTAGAATACAATACAATTTGGATCCTTTGGCACAGGGAAAATAAAGAACAGGTTATTTTATGTTAGCTATATATGCTCTATCATATATACATGCTTATATACATATGTATAGTATTTTATGAGCAAGTGGTCTCTCCTTCTTTGAGGAATTTTGATGCAGAGCCTGCAAGGAAATGTATCACAAGCTGTGTATTTCAAGGACATTTAAAGAAAATACAATGTACATCTCCCTCACATAGTATTTAAATGCACTGCAATTTACACCGGGTCAGGAGAGCATTGTGGTTACTACAAGGAGCAGCTAGCCACCAGAGCTTCCATTTTCAGGGAGAAAATGATATTCTTCAAGCCTAATAGTCACTGATCTTCCAGATCCTAATCCGTGATTAGATAAGAGCCCGTCTCCTAGGAAATATGCAAATAGAGCAGAAAGAAAAAAAAAATCACTCTGCAGACTGAAGCCTAAAAAATCACAAATGATCTAGTTTCACTAAAACAAAACAAAACCGATGGAGGGAATCCTATGAACACAAATCCATGAGAACGTCTCCCCCTTAGTTACTTATTTATTAACATGCGTTAGTCACTGAAATCGACCCCCCAGTGAGCGTGGGGCTCACGTAATCTGGTCCCGATCTGCTTCTCCAGACAATTGTGGTTGCAACTTTACACCTCCCCCAATGGCAGGATATAAAATTTGGCCCACCCCAATGACACACCGCTAATTAAGCTGAGCTCTGGTGTGGAGAGAACAATGATGTCGACATCCAGCCCCCAGGGGAGGGAGTTTCAAATCTCAGTCAACACCGTCCCCCAACTCAGATCTTAAAGGGAAATGTGCCCACAAGCTTCTGCAAGTGGCACCCCTCAAGGCAGGCCTTGCTTTGATTTTTAATAACTGCGTTTAGTTGTCTGCATACTTCCAGGTGGGGGGAAATGGTCGCATGCGATGCACTTGGGCAAATCTTCCTTCCCCTCAGAGGTGAAAGAGCCCGGAAAGAGCGCTGGGATGTTGTGGTTGAGACCCAGTGGGGCAGGAGACAGCACTGCCGCCGGGCCCCACCCCAGCCGGTCCCTGGGCTGCCCTGGGTGCACGGTGCGATCACCCAGCCAGACGTATGCAGCAGACCATCTGGGACCCTGGCTTTTCCCCACTGCTGGTCCACAAACTATGGAGTAAGAGCGGACTATAGGGTTTAGGAAGCATGCTAAACTGTCTCAGGAAAATGCATTCTCTGATCAAAGAAGCAGGAGGGGACTTGGCAAAATCTCAGAGGACATCCAGGTTCTCAGTCCTGAAGAAGCTGAGTCTATCATGTTGCTCACGCCAGACGGAGATGCATCTAGTCCTTCCTCCAGGATTCCACCCCGTAACAATCAGAGCGGCTCCCAAGACCTACTACAGAAAGGGGTCTAACTGCTGGCTCTAGAAGGAGTCAGGATTTGGGAAAATAAAATCTTCCATTTTCAGTAGAAGGTTGTAATGCCCGAGTTTGCCAGTTTCTTCTTTCTTTCTATACAATTAAAGTGCCAGTTTCTCAGAAAAAAAAATAACAAAACATGGAATGAATGCTGATCATTATTCTGAATTTGTCTAAGTCCCTTTGGGAGAGTTTTTTATGCAGATCAAGAGCAGCATATGGCTGGAAGATATTAAAAACTAGATAAAATAGTAATATAAAAACACATGAATAATAGTGTATACATTACAAGGGCTTAGGGCTGTGAAATTTATTTTTTATTAAAGAATGTTGAGGTGAGGACCGTATCCAAAACTGGCACCTTCATGGATGAACTAAGAATTTAATTGGCAAAGTACAAGCATATGTCGATGATAAGCCCATGGATGCCACCATATGCGTATGTAATTTCACATATATGCACACAGATATATTTGCCTTTTACTTCCTCATTTACGTAAGTCATTCTAAGTAAGTAGATTGTACCGGCTAAGTTGCTGCCCCCAAACAATCTGACATCATTCCTGCGAAGGATAGCACAGATATTTCATTTCTTGGAAGAAAATTCTGCTCACGAAGTTCACCCAGGCAGCTGGCTGCAGAGATGAGATTTGAACCCAGAACTCCTGATTCCAAATCCTATGAGATGCTTTGTTATATGCCATCACGCTGAAAATGTCTGTGCATCTCTGCAAGCAT
This sequence comes from Nasua narica, assembly GCA_028533885.1. Lineage (NCBI taxonomy): Eukaryota > Metazoa > Chordata > Mammalia > Carnivora > Procyonidae > Nasua > Nasua narica. The sequence goes on along the minus strand of CM052811.1, from coordinate 2,392,188 downwards.
GCATTTCATGTTCTTTGTATTCTTGTCAGTTGTTTACACTCTAGACTCTGTGAGAACCGTTGTTTTTAGATCTAATGTCCTCGGCTCCGTGTCTGGTATGTATTAGATAATTATTGTTGGAGGGAGGGAGGAAGATGGAAAGAAGGAAACTATTTGATATAAAGGTCGAGCGATTAAAGCTGTCAAAACATTGTGTAAAAATATACAAATTCAGGTAATGTACGTACGCCCACACACGCCTGGAGAAAGTCGGCCTTTAACCCAACACTGAAGGAGAAGAAAGGTTTTTCTAGAAAGCCAGATCGATGTTCAAGGCTGAACAGCCAGTCTCAGTGCTGCTGAAGTTTGGTCAACCGTAGAGCTCGGCCAGCTCCCAGGCGGCGAGCGAGTATGTGGATGGCAGGACAAGGGGCGAGGGCACACACACGCACATGCACACACACATGCGCAAGCGCACATATAAAATGTGACTCCCTCAGAGAGATCCTCCCATGCTTTGCTAAGGGACTCAAGTTTATTTCCGATCGAGGCAGTGATCCTACTGATCTGAACTTCAGTCGGCTTGTGCCCGCAGGAGCAGGAAGAACCTGGAAAGGTATGAGGCGGGGAGGAGTCCACTGGGAGACCAGGTGTAGGTTGGTAGGTCTCAGAGTGAGGTCCCTGGAGAGCAGCAGCCTCTCCAGGTGATTAATGTCCAAGAGAAGCCATAAAGTGCCACAATCTGGGTGGCTAAAATCAGCAGAAATTCATTCTCTCCCAGTTCTGGAGATGACATCCAAAATCTAGGGGTCACGAGGCTGGTTCCTTCTGAGGCTCTGGGAGAGAATCTGCTTCTTGTTCTTCCATCCTCTGGTGCTTTGCCAGCAATCTCCAGTGTTCCGGTGACGCTGGTGTTCCATGGAACCCTCCCCAAGTGTCTCTGTGTTCAAATTTCCCTCTTCACATAAGGATGCCAGTCATTAGACTAGAGCCCACTCTGGTCCAGCGGGAGGTCATCTGATCTTGATTATTTCTGCAAAGAGCCCATTTCCAAAAAGGCCTCATCTACAGGTTCCAGGGCTTAGGGGGCCGACATAGCTTTCATGGGACACAATCTAACCCGGAACACCAGGGATCTTGTTCGAAGTGACAGTATACTTACTTCAGCCCTGAGCTGGGTCGTCCCCGAGCATCTGACCCAGCTGTCTGTGTTTGCCCCAAGACCCCCAGGGTCCTGGTGCTCCCTCCCATTGCGGGCCCACCTGCTGGAACAGGCAGAGGGAAGGTACAGCACCTGTGGGGAAGGGAGAATGGACCACTGCTGGGATGTGTGAGGGAAGGAGGGACAAAGGAAAAGCACGGGCATCATACTCAGAATTATTGTGGTTGACTCAAACATGATTAAGCAATTTTTTTTTAAGATTTTATTTATTTATTTGACAGAGAGAGAGAGAGATCACAAGGAGGCAGAGAGGCAGGCAGAGGGAGAGGGGGAAGCAGGCTCCCCACTGAACAAAGAACCCATGTGGGGCTTGATCCCAGGACCCTGAGATCAGTACCTGAGCCGAAGGCAGAGACTTTAACCCACTGAGCCAGCCAGGCGCCCCATGATTAGGCAATTTTTAAAAAGATTTTGTTATAGAGTTTATTGGGGGAATCCCAGTGAAGCAAGGGCAGATTATAAAAGCCACCATGAACCGAGGGAACTATGGCCTCCCCACCTCTCTTTCTCTCCCTCTCTCTTTTTCTTTCTCCATCCTTCTCTCCCGTCTCCTTCTCTCTCCCTCTCTTTCTCCCTCCCCTCACCTGCTTTCCCTCCCGGGGCGCCCACCACATTCCCACACCGCCTGTGTTTAAGCAGACAGACTCACTGATACGGAGAACGCTCAGTCTGGGTTTCCAGCAGCCCGGGTCTCTTCAGCAGGACGTGGGTACAGAGGCCGACTCTAAGGCCCTCATCTGTGCTGAAGGATTGGGTCACTAGGATCAGTGTGACTGCCCAAGACCATCCCTGTGGGAGTGGGTGATGATTCCCCAAAAGGAGGTTTCACAGACCAGGCAGACCCCCGAAGACAACTCACGCTGGCCAGACCCCTGAGCCCATGCCCTTTCCACTGGCCTCCTTCCTCTGATGACCTCTCAAGAGAAAGAGGTCTCATTGCCATCTAGAGAGTTTAAGTCAAAGATTGTAGACATTGGATGACTAGGCAGAATCTGTAAATTGGATATTGAGTAAGAAGAGAGAAGACCACAGATTGGAACTAAGTGGAGTTAGGACTAAAGATAGGGGCACCCGGTGGCTCAGTCGGTTGAGCATCCAACTGCGGATTTGGCTCAGGTCAGTCTGGGTTTGAAAGGCAGGAGTGAGCCGCAGGAAAGGGCTCATACGAGGGGCTGGGTTGGAACCAACACTGAGAAAGAAAACAAACCAGGATGTAAGCTGATCATTCAACAGCGATTCCCTCCTAAGACAAAACCCAGGGAGGAAAATCCAGCGCGTGTATCTGTCTCTCAAGCTGGAGCGGCATCTGAAATACCCCGGCAAAGTAGCCGAAGGAACCGTAGGTGGGTGGGCGTCAGAGGAAGCCGCCCCCGACCAGCTGGCTTTGTGATCCCAGAAAAGCCCGCTTCTTCCAATTCAGTCTTTTATGGCAAACAGCAAGGTTGTACCAAGGAACCCCCAATGTCCCATTGGCCACATGAGTCCCCAATATTTCCTGAGAGCTTAGAAGAATCTCTAGTTTAGCGTCACTTTGAGCTTCCCTGTTCTGAGAAAGAAAATTTAGAAAGAAGAAAAGGAATCCAGGTAAAAACAGTAGAGACAGTTGCCAGGAGGGTTGACGTGAGTGCAGGAAGCTCTCCATCCTTGCTCTGTATGGATGAGACAGGAGGAATTCTCTGCTTTTCCACAAATGCAAATAGTTCTTCTGAATCTGTGGTGATTCATGGACATAGTCGCTCAGTCCTCGACGCACGCTGTGGAAATGATCTGATTTATCTGCTTGATGTACTTAAAGCATTTCACTGGTCTGAGAGCACCTGGATGCATGGAGAAAATACACACCCAGCACTTAGATGTGATGCTGCGGGAAATCGCCCCTGCCACAAGGAAATACACATCGATGGTGACTGGACACAGCGAGTGAGGAAGCCGTTGACGGGGTTTTGAGGACGGGTAAACCAAAAGTCAATTATAGTCACCCATCCCTGAATGTAATTTCATTCCTTCAAAAGCTGACGATTCTGCCCCCAAAGAGCCTCCAACACAACATGCTCCAACCCTTCTCCCACGGATGATACCATGAGCAGACTTGGATCAGAAATGAAGCTGATTTTACTAGGTACTTCATGGAATGGCACACTTTTTAACATGGGGTGGGTCAAATTATCCGGATTGCACATGAGGAGTCTGAGTTCAGGGAAGTCAAATACGACTTATCCAAGATAACGCAGTTCCTAAGGTGGTGAGGATGGCCGCCATTTTAATGCTGGCAGTCAGGGAGGAGGAAAACTTAATTTTTGGTAAAAAATTTAAATGAGAGTAAAATTCACTTTAGGTACACAAAAAGCCCTTCATTTGCACAGATCTTACAACATACCTCGTCGGATCATTACAACCTTCCGGCAGATGATGTGAACACAATTTACAGGAAAGTCAGTCACTCAGAGAGCCTTAGAAACTTGTCCATGATTGAATGGTTCACGGTCAGGCCAGAATTTGAATCATACCTCCTGACACCCAACGCAGTAATTTTTCCTAGAACCCGTGCTATCTACCCTATCAGTAAGAAATAATGTTTCAGTATAAAGTAGTCATCACTCTATTTCTGGTGAAATTTAACTACATTTTCTTTTGAGCAATATAGAGTAGAGTCATAACTATCATAATTAGCCAGCTGTACAACCCTATTCCGAATGCAAGAAATAATGTATTTATGGAGGTGCCCATTTAGGGGTAGTACACGTATTACCCATAGAATATGAATCCTGCTCTACCCTCGTTGACTTTTCTGGTGCTGCTTGGAGAAATCCTTCTCCCCAAATCAATCACTGAGTCAGTCCATTGGTATCAGCTCCCATGGCCCCAGGGGCTCTCCACCTGGAGTCTGCCTCTTGCACAGGATGGGCGCTCCCTCAAAGGGAGAATGTCTGCCCTCCCGCTGTGATTTGGGCCTCAATGTCCAGCCACCCCCTGTGTTCTCTATCCAGGGTTTGAATAAATGCGGCACCCCATTCCTGACGCACAGCTACGGGGTCTTGAGCAAAGTAAACCAGGGCCCTGAGGGATGTTGCTGAGCCTGGGGACCGTCTGAGGTGGCCGTGGCCCATCCTGAGAGCCTTCCAAAGTGAAGTCCATTTTCAAATGATTGGATATCAAACAGAAGTCCAATTGCATCTCGGTAGCTTGGCTTTTAGCAAGGTGACAGCAGCGTCGCTAAAGGCACCCAAGACACTTCTCTAATCCGTGTGGAAACTTTGTGCAGCCTCCGCCGGGGGTGGGGCTGGCGCTCCGCTCGTTTCAAAGTCACTATTTCCCCCCCCCCCCACCCCATACATTAAAGCGATTTTCCTGCTGGATACATTAGAAGTTCCTTTTTATGAACTGCTTACTCTCACCTTTCACGAGCGTACAATGTAAATATATTTTTACTGGAACCTTTGCTTCCGAGAGGGGTCCTGCCAGCCATTCGGTCATAGAAGAGGCTCGATCCGTGGTCACTGAAGGTGTGGACAAGTCACCTGTACCCAGATAAGCACTGATTCCCGTGCAGACCCGCCCTTTGGATTTGCACTTTGCATTTTCATTGCACACACGTGTGCAATACACTTACACCACACATGCACAGATGTGCATACATGTACACACAGGCACATGTATCCCCGCACACGGAAACATAGATGCACGTGTGCAATATACGTATCACATACAGGCACGTGCACACAGACATTTTCATTCCAAGATGCAAAACTAAAATGTAACGACTTACTGCCTGCTCCGGGGGGAAAGCGGCTTTGGCTTTCCTTCCGCCTCTGCAGCCTGCGGCTGCTCTGGGACTTCCCCCACCAGTCGGCACTTAGAATTTATCTGTCCCCCTCCCGGCAGCTCTGTTTTTAGAAGCCACCCTGGGGCAGCCCCGCATTCCGATGTGGTGCAGCAAGCCGGGCTATTTTAGGTGACCTTGTTGGAACGCTCCACTCTGTCCTGGGCCGTCGGTTCATTACCCGAACGCAGGCTTGTGTCCTTTCCTACGCGGCTCTGCTTTCTGGGTGCACCACCCCTCACCCCTCAAGCAACTCTGCATTGATCTCAAGATTCAGCACACTTCCGGGAGGAAAACGAAACCAGCGTTAACTCTTTAAAACAAAATTGTAACCGAAGATTCCCCTGGTCCGTTCCTCTAGGACAGCGGGTCCGGGAATCTTCAGAAGCCAGGTAAACGTTTCCCAAATGCTATTTGGAAAATAGTGCACGTTACCTGTCTGGCTTCTCCGAGAATGTTTTCAATGGCTAACAACATTCTATTTATCAGCTGGACGTCTGGCTGACTAGTGCCAGGTTCTGAGGGTGCAAAGACGAGTAAGAGGACTTCAGGAAGTTTAGACGGGAGCCCCTCGGGTTGGGCGCTGAACGCTGAGAGCTAGCTCGAGCGTGCATCTGTGCAGGACCTCCCAGCTGCGGGCACGCCGGGCCATCGACGGGTGACTGACGGAGTGCTCGTGTCACTACTCACAGTTCCTTCCAACTGAGGCCTTGTTGAAACCCTCACTCAGCGCGCAGAAGGGAACCATTTGTGGCCCGACATGTCCAACGATTTCCCCTTCCACCCGCTCTGACGCCGGGTCCCTGCTGCAGCTCTTGGCGAACTCTGTATGGAGATGGCCACGTCATCAAGAGATCAGGCTTTTCGGGCCCCGGGATCTCTGTCGCAACTTCTCGGCTCTGCTGGTGGAGCTGAAAGCGGCCATAGACAGAACACAAGCAAGGGAGCATGGCTTCTACGGATAACACCGTATTTACAAAACCAGGTGGCAGGGCAGATTGGGCCCGGGGTCAGTGTGTTGACCTCTAGCCTGCGGGATCCTGTGCCATCCAGAGGCTGCACCGGCCTGAGCTGCAAGGATCATTCCTGGGCCCTGGCACATCTGTATCAATTACAAAGGCTCCTCTCCCTGTGATTTCCTGATGGTCACTGTTCAAGCACAGAACTTAACTTTGACAGCTCAGACTGTCCCTGTTTGCCCTGCTTCTGAGCAAATCTGTGTAACCCTGGAATAAGGGCAAGGCGTCAGGCTTGAGGGTAAAGGGGGTGAGACAGGGAAGGAGGCGGTGAAAAGAGGGGGTGCACCGCTGAGCTGGCCAGTACTTGAAAAACCACCAGCCCTTCTCCAGGACTGTCCTCCGACTCGGCACAGAGACCACTGACTTCTTGGGCGCTCCGTCTGAGGAGGAACCGGGAGACTCTATCCACCAGGTCCCATCTCCCATTGGCCAGCGCTCACTGCAAGGGGCAGCAAATCCCTGTCCCTCCAGACTGCACAAGGACAGCTCCTGTTTGGGTCCCACTGGGCTTGTGCTCTGCGGCAGCGGGGGACGTCTCACCTGCCGTGACAGATGCACAGATGGGCAGTGGGCAAGGGGCTGTGGGCTTGTGCCCGTGACACTGACGCCGCTACATTGCAAGAGCAAAAGGCCGGAGGCCAGGAGAAACCTAAGAGGGAACCCGTACCTGCACTCCTCCCAACTCAGGGCCTCCTATTGTATCCCGATCACGGGATTTTTGTCATCACGAATGCCCCTATTTCCTCCCTGAGGCAAAAGTCCAATAGTTCTCGGCATTTCCTTCCAGGTGGTGGCTGGCCATATTTGCAGCAAGACCAGATCAAGAAGAGAATCCGCCCCTGTTATAAGTGATCCCGAGATAACAAGATACATTCCTCTTCACCACTTACTGGGTTTTAGATCTAATGAGAATCCTCTCACAGTTCTAGACTTAGCTGGATAAACAGGGTTTCGTTTGTGTGAGGGGTTGGTTTGCTTCCTTGGTTAGGATGGAAGGAAGGATGTGAACGCTTACGTGTCCTGCCCCTCATACATGTCCCATCAACTCGCCAACTTCCCACTGGACTCGGAAACAGCTAGACAGTGATCTTAGCCCCTTATCCAGGCTTAGTTATGCTGATAATGCTTTCTAGGGCCTTGGTCTATGTCTTCAGGAGACTAAAGTGGAGAGAAGGTGGACAGAACTTGAAGTTCACTGGCATCTTTACTGGTTCCCATTAAAAATGATTCCCCTCGGGATATTAGTGCTTCTGACTAAGCAGAAGTGAAGGTGATGGAAACAGGAAGCATATATCATATGGTGGGTCAATGAGATGATGGTGAGAGGTGCCCATCATCCTCCATCTTCTGGACTCATGCTCACATACTCCAGCTCTGAAGGACCCGTTGCCTCTACCTCAGCTATTGTTCTGGCACCATTTTGAGTTCCCAGGGTCACCCAAAGTCCACCACCAAACTCAGCCTAAACCAGCTTCTGTCCCGTTCTATCAAGCTGGATCCTCTTCTGTGTGATGGGGTTGATGGTAAGTCCTGCGGTCCCATGCCTATAGCCTCATGTTATTTGCTCATTAACTCCCTTCTGCTCGTCTTGGGCAGAGTCGTACGCAGTCAGCCTGTGACCGAGTGGCTCTCTGGTCCCAAGGAACGGTGCTAGAAGATTCATCATCACTTCCCGATGCTGGCCCTTGGCATTCAGCCGAGGTTGTAGCTAGTCTGGGCATGGAAGAGGAAGCCCATGGAAGGAAGCTGGGTTAATGATGACATTATTGGTCCAAGAAACCAACCATTCCCCAAAATCCCCTTGTAAGACATCATCCCACATGAGCCCATCTACTTCTTTACTCTTATAGGCTGGTTTTGAGTAAGAGTAAGACTGGCGAATGGCAGTGAAGGAAACAGAAAAATAGCCACGATATCCGACCACATTAGTTTTCCTGTAGTGTGTCGTGAAGACGTCATTAGTATTTTTTGGTGCTGGACCTTTTCTCACTTCTCTGGAGACATTTTGAGCGGCAGTAGCTGAATGAAAGGGTGAACTTTATCTTGATGTTTCCGGGGCAAGTTCATAGATGCGCTACCGATTTCAAAGTTTGTAAAGTAATATCATACGCAGTACTTCCCGAAGCCACTTCCATCAGAATAACCAGATTGCTTATTGAAAAGACGGATTCCCTTGCCCTGCTGCAGATCAAATAATTAATAATCTCTGAGAGGAAAACTTAGGGATCTGCATTTTCAGCAAGCTCTCTGGATAATTTTTATTCACCGCCAAGATTGAGAACAAATGTCTGGAGAAAATTGGCTCAGATCAAAGCCAGATCACGAGCAGGTCAATGGCCAGAGCCGTTGGGGATGAAAAAGTCCTCATTAATCCAGGCTCAAAATTTTACATCTCTGTTTGCACTTTTCGGGTTGAACTAGAAAGGGCAGTAGCTTCCTGGTCAGGAGAACTGTTACACTCATATTCTGATCGTCTCTAGCACTACAGAACTTTGGAGAAATAACCTTTTGAGGGGGGGTCTCAGTTTTCTCATCTGGCAAGAAAGAGGGAAAGGATTGCCTAAGTTTACATATAAGAACCTTTCCTCACTAGAAATTCCAAAGCACTCAATGACATCAACCTTGGTGAGTGGCTACAAAACTTTTATATTCTTAGGCAGATTTGTGTAATTTTACTTTAACTCACTGATTCTGACTTTTCTATTCCCGCCATGACATTTTTATGGGTAAGCAAGAGGGCAAGGGGAAGGGTGTGTTTAGCAGTAAATGATCCCCCAGAGATACTAATCAGTAGGAAACCATCTATGAATTAAGAGTCCTGTTCCTGAAACTGAACTTTCACATCTTGAAAAGAAATTAACACGATCTTATGGTATACAACTCTGTGACATAGTTGAAAAGTAGTTCACCAGGTGAAATTTCGTCTGACTTAGATTTTCCACTTCCAGAACTCACATAATTTGAAAGCAGATGATATAAAAATCTAGAAGAAAGCACACTCGCATACTCAAATTATCATAGAGAGGTTCCGTGTTATTTTAGCCAAGACGTTATTGCCACGTGGACTGTAGGAATCTCCCATCTAGTCCATAATGCGTGATTTGGAAAGACTGCTTTCCACTGGAAGAATTTGCTTCCAACCCTATAAATCTGATGTGAAAATTCATCGCATTTTCCTGCTTCAGACAAATCCTTGGTGTCAAGACTCTGCAACCCCAGGGCTTATAAAAACAACCCAACCGAAATGTTGCGATGGTTTTTCTGGAAATCCTCCCACCCTCCCTCCCTCGGGCCCTGGAGTAAGTCAGGAAGTCTCAAAAGTCCTCCAAGGAAGCATCGTGACGGGGTCGATCCCAGGGCCAGTGTTGCTCTGCAACCCGGCCAGGCGATGGGCCGATGCTCCCTGGCCGGCAACAGCCCAACTGGATGCACTTCATGGCTTCTGGTCTCTTCCATTCTCGTGTTCAGACATTTCCTTGAAGCGATCAACCTGCAGTCCATTTCCTGCCATCCTGGGGAGCTCTTAAAGTCTAAATTTAACGACACTCAGGAAAGACATGGGTCCCGTGGGCCCACGTCTCGAGCCCCTGCCAGAGACCCCCTCACCTGACTTGCAAGAGGACAGCTCAGGGGTGTAGCTGAGCGTAATCTGCATGCATCAAAGCATCCGTCCTCCACCATGCGGCTCCCCTTAGCCACCAGGGTCCTCTTCTAAATCCTGTTCTCTGTGCCGGAAATATGCCCCTTGATCTCCAGCACCCCCGAAGTCACTCCATTCCAACGTGGTCTCCTCCTCACGCGTTTGAAGGACCTCGGACGGCCTTCCAGTTGCCGTCGGCCGGCGGATGAAATGTGCGTGCCCCGCAGTGGGGCGTGTCCCCTGGGCTCCGTGCGGGGGCTAATGGAAGGGCTTTCTGACCTGCGCAAGGTGTGAATTCTTAACAAGAGCGGGTGTCGCAGACTTTAACAGCTTGTCAAATGTGTGAGCTGAAGATAATGAATTGGAGTCCCGTTGTGGGGTTTTTCTCTGGTTTGCAGGTTTATTAACAAGGATGATACAGATACAAGAGACACCTGGAAAAAACCCAGCGTGCTCTGGGAGGGCCGGAATGGAAAGGTCTTTTGTTAAAGGCCAAATTGACTGTGAAGAGTAACCAGGCTGTCAGCTCCCTCCTCTTCCCCACAGACTCAGTCAGCCTGCATTTTCACCAAGCCTGCACGTAGCAAAAGTAGCCCCAATCTGGCCATTTTGAAATACAGACGTGATTTTATGGGAAACCTTATCTGCAGGTCCCGCGGGACCAGGGAGCCCTGGAAGAGTGGTTGGTCTGAATGGCAAGGTGCTGTGTGGGTGAAATGCAAACGGAATTGTAAATATTCATCACAAAGGTAAAATATACTGTCAATGCTTTTATATTGATTCTACATAGAAAGGACAGTATTTTAGATGCATTCGGTTAAATAAAATGTAATATTATAATGAAGGATATTTCTTTAGTTTCTTCACTGTGGTTATTAGAAAACTTAGTTATGTGCGTGGCTCATTATCTTTCTGTGGGTTGGTGCTGCCTTAGATTATTCTGAATAAGGACATTTCTTTTTTAGGCAAACAAATAATCATCTAATTTTGATGCACTTCATTTTCTTGCAATTATATCTGCTTGGGGATTTTTAGATGGTAGTTAAAAAATTAATTCTTTCATAGGTGTTTAGTCCTAATATCTACGCACCAGATCTTATATTTAAATTTATAAACACACATGACTTTTGAAAATGGCCCTGAAGTAGTTAGTGCAAATGTGAGCAAAAGAGAAATTATTTTATAATCTCTCCCCAAAAGATTTCAACATCATTTTCACTCTAGCAACTGCTAGAAGAAGATGAACGTTTTTACCTCAAATCCATTCATGATTTACTGTACCAATTATCTGAAAGACAAGTGTTTTAATAATCAAAAACTCTTATCTCCTAGAAAAATCCTGCTCAGTCTTTGCCTCTTTCCCTGCTTCATCTGCCTTTCCTTTATCTTCAACAAGCTAACTGATTCCTTGCCCTCGGCTCATGTAATTTGTACCATATTTGTGTAATTTTTTTTTTCAGAAGAGCACATTTTTTTGGTATCAAGTTGATATTTACGTAACACAAAACTATTTAAAAGTGTGCAATTCAGTGGCTTTCATGCACTCACCGCCCCCTCCATACAGCTCCAAAATAGGTTTGTCCCCCCCAAAGAAAATCCCATACCCATTAAATAGTCCCCCTCTCTCCGCCTGTCCCTAGCCCGTGGCAATTACCAATTTGCTCTTTAACTGTATGGATTTACCTATTCCAGGAATAGAATAGAACTTTCAGAATTACATAATTGCGTATCATTATATATAATACAAAATACATAAAATTATACATATGTGTATATAAATAATTATGTATGAGTATATGTTTAGATGTATAATCATAAATGTGGATTAGAGCAGCCACTATACAATCTTATGAAGTGATTATATGTATTACATCAATCCGTAATTGTATTTATGGATCTAGTCCATATGTATGCAGATTCTTTCTGGTGGCGGTTGAGTGGGTCCATTCTGATGGCATATTCTGGAAGTGGGAAGACAACCACAGGGTGGGTTTGGAGACCCACGGGCCCAGTCTGAGCCTGACTGCCGTTGGCCCCTTCTCTGACTGCTGAACCCCAATGACACTGGGTTTTCTCAAAGCAGTGTCGACTCAGCACCACTGTCCAGCAATCCTCCCCAAATATGAGTATTTTCTTTTCCCCAATGTACGGCCACCCCAGCAAAGGCCAAAGATCCCTTTGGGGGAGGCTGAAAAATTAACAGCATAAATTTGGGGCACCATAGCTGAGTCCTTCCTCAAGGGGATGCTTCCTGCTCCTCACTGGAGGGGTTGTGGGTCCGTAAAGCCAGGGAAACAAGGGTGCCTTCCAAGCTGCTGTTTCAAACAATAAAGGGTGTTGAATGAATACCCATTTGCGACAAGAAAGTCGTGTTCTCAACCTGACCACACCTTACGCTTTATCAAAGATCGGTTAAAAGTTAGCTTTAAGTAATAGAAATAACAAAGTAGTAGAATGAAAAAAGCAAATATTTATGAAATCGTGGTATAGGGAAGAACTTTCTAACCATGATGCAAAACCAAAAATTATAAAGAAAAACAATTCCAACGACTGAGAGCACCAATCCAAAGACGTCGGGCAAGCCAGGGTAAGTTTAGGCTTTCATCCCTTCCCACTTGGGGCAACGGCGTGCCGGCTCCACAGTGTGGCCTTGGAAAGGTTCTGACTCGGGCTCCCCTCTACCTTCCTAGTGCCGTGTGCTCCCGACTGTCACGCAAACCCTGCCTCCTGTCCACACTTGCAGTTACTCACCGTTTCTCAAACACATCGAGCGTCTGTCCTGCCGTTTTTCCCTTGCTCATACTGATGCTTCTTTCCCTCCTTCGGGCAGGAAAGTTCTATTCCTTTATGAAAGGCTCTCTTAAAGGCCATCTCCTTGAACCTATGGGTCTCCTTCTGAGCTCTGGGCTGGGCCGTGTAATGGGCTTCGGCCAGTGGGATGGTAGAGGTAAGAGGCAGCCCGAAGGGCTTGTGTCTCAGCCACCGCCGAGGGGCAGACCCATGGGGGGACCTGAGGGACATGAAGTACAGCTGTCCCCATCGCCTTAGTGCACAGACTCTTGAGCTGAGAGCTGAAGACCTTCCAGAACCTTCCCGACCCAACCCTGACAGGTCATGCCTCTTAAACGAATGTCCTTAATAAATGCTTATTTCTCTTTTTTCAAGCCGCTGAGATGGGGATCGGTGGTTATCAGCAGGCTTGTAGAGCTGAGAACGAAAGTGAGCCATTGGAAGGCAGGGACGTGTTTCCCGGGAGTTCGGCGGCTCACTTGAGCACAGACACTAGTAGGTGTTTCTGAGCTGGGGGCTGTGCTGGACGGTCTACACTCGCAGGATTTGTTCTGGGCTCAGTGGAGGGGGGGCCGGAAACCCTCCCACACCTCGTGTTCTAGGGGTGCCACGCCCTTGGCTTTTCTGGGCTCCTTTATCGTGTCTTCCCACAGCCAACTACATGAGTTTCCCGGGAAGGGAATACGGAAGGATAGAAGGGTTGGCCGTGCCCGCTGTCCACCTTCGCGGGAGGCAGGGGCGCGTGGGGCGCAGACTCCACTCGCTGTGGGAGGCTCCAACCGTCTGCCCTGCGGGAGGCCCATCACGGTTCACAGCTTCCGTGACTGCTGCGCTCTCGGCCCTGGTCTTCATCTCGGTCTCTTTTCGTGACAAGGTGACTCTGTGCCTGCCTCGTAGGCCTTGATTGACTTTTCCATTTTTCCGGGACCTGGGTGAGGAGAAGGGTTCTATGGGTTGGAATCCCCTTGGAGACCTAGCAGGGAGTTGGGGACACCTATAAGCAAGACTTACTAGTGTGAGAAGATTCTAGAAGTATCCTAAGACTTGCTGGGGGCCCTCAGGAGTGCTCAGCCAGTGGGTACAGCATCCTGTCCGGTGAGGTCTCTTCAGGGCCTCTCCTGCTGTCCCCCGCCTCGTCCAGACCCCCAGGGCTAGCTAGCTGCAGGAAATCTGGCAGCACAGCAGTTAAGAAAAAGGGATTTTGCACTTTTCAAAATGAGTCCCTTTCCCCAGCCCCTCTCTGGGAGAGCCAGGAAAGGGGAGGGGTGGAAACAGAATGAGGGAAGGGGCACAGGGCGCGCCTGCCATCTCAGCAAAGGGCTGGAGGCAGCCAAGGGCTTGGACAGGACACTGGGATGAAGTGACCCTCAAGTGCACTTTTTGAGAACTGAAAGGAGGTCTTAGCTCTCAAAATGAGACCGTACTTATAATCGAAAGTGATTGGAAAGCTCTGAGACCTTCCAAGATGTTGACAAGTGGTGGGAAATAATAGATATTATGGAGAGATGTGAAGGCAGGGCTTGGAGGAAAATAAAACAACTTTCTTTCGTCCCACACTGAATCCAGACTGAATCATACTGGTTCCACGAGGTAGCCTTGATGCTACCTTACGTCATTCATCCGCTGATACAGGCTGGTCTCATGGGTATGACCTTCCATCGGTGTGGCCCTCTCTCTTCCCAGACCTTCCCCCTGCCTACTCCCCACAGGGGTCTCAGGGACCCCCAGCATCCCCCTCTTGAACTGCCTGAAGATGACTCCCCAAAGTCCCCTCTGTTAGGGGCAGAACGCTACAGCTCTTTCCTTGGATCCTCAAAGTGCTTTCAAAAACTTAAAGAAGCAGTTCACTCGCAGGTATATTGCTTGGACCTTGAGGAGTGAGGGGTCAGGCTGCACCCATTTCTTAAATTATGATGCTTTTCTTCTCAATGTAAGAGCATCGCCCCCAAGTCAGTATCCCAAGAGGATGTTAGAGGACTCATCCGGTACAATGGATCCTGGGGAACCTTGAGGGAGCAGGAGTTCTAGGGAAAATGAAGACACAAAACTGGATAATTAGGAAGAAAATCTTCCTCACTTTTGAGAAGAGCGAGTTTCAGGGCTATGAGAACCCCTCACCTTAGTGCAGGGGGAATAGAGTGCATGGATTTTGTTCACGATCCCACGAGAGTTCTCAGCAGCCAACCATCGGGGATGGCCACGGTCTTCCCTGAGAGGCCTTCTGTCCCTGCCCCCAGCCCCAGGACAGGGTAAAATTTTGAATAGTGAGGGTTCAAACAAACTACTACTAGCCCAGATACTTTTCTTTATTGGGCATTTCTCAGTTCCTAAAACATCACTAATGGACATTCTCTTAAAAGTCCTATCGTGTCCACCTTTTGAAGCGACGTTTCTGGCTTTCAAGGGGAAGCTCACATTTCAGCAGTAAGATTGAGCACAACGTCCTTACTGACTTCTCTTTGTCACAGAAGCACGTTCTCTCAGGATTTTTGTGCTTTAGGAAAACAAAGGACATACGCATTTAATAAGACTTGCAAATATAAAGATGCACAAATCGAGAACATTTCAAGGTAATCGTTTCATACATAGCAGCCTACAAATGCAAATGCGAAGAATAAAAAAAGTGCGAACGCCTTCCCTGTACCAAACGCAACATAATGAAAAGACGAGGTTGTGGTGTCACTGAAGTCCTTCTTCTCAACGAAGAGGCAACCGATAGAATTCTTCTAGATGATTGCTTGGTTCTGTTGAACAATGGGATCAAAAGCGCTCGGTCCATCAGCAGTGGCAGCGGGAATGAGCCTGGGACAGCAGGAAGGGCTGGTGAGATTTAAAATCCTTGCTTCTTTGGTACCGCGTTCACTCAAAGGCCCTACGAACTTGATGAGTTAGTACGGAGCAAGAATTAAGGAAGGATCTTGATTCCCTATTAACTTTTTAAAAATTTAATTTAAATTCCATTTAATCAGCATACAGTGTATTATTAATTTCAGAAGTAATTTAGTGATTCGTCAGTTTCACGTAACACCAGGTGCTTGTTACATCCAGTGTCTACCCTAATGCCCATCCCCCAGTTACTCCACCAACCCATCCCCCTCCCCTCCAGCAACCCTCAGTTTGTTTCCTAGAGCTCAGAGTCTCTTATGGTTTGCCTCCCTCTCTCTTTTCTTATTTTTCCTCCCCTTCTTAAATTCCACATATGAGTGAAATCATATGATATTTGTCTTTCTTTGACTGACTTATTTGGCTTAGCGTAAGACCCTCTGGTCCCATCCATGTCATTGCAAATGGCAAGATTTCGTTCTTTTTGTTGGCTGGGTGATATTCTACTATATATATCTGGACTATGGACTCTTTTCACGTTTTGGATATTGTGGACATTGCTGCTATGAACACTGGGGTGTGTGTGCTCCTTTGAAACTCTATGTTTGTATCCTTTGGATAAATACCTAATAGTCCAATTACTGGGACAGAGGGTAGCTCTATTTTTAACTTTTTGAGGGCCCTCCATACTGTCTTCCAGAGTAGCTGCACCAGTTTGCATTCCCACCAACAGTGGAAGAAGGTTTCCCTTTCTCCGAGTCCTCACCAACATCAATTGTTTCCTGAGTTGTTAATTTTAGCCACTCTGATCAGTGTGAGGTGATATCTCACTGTGATTTCAATTTGTATTTTCTTGATGCCAAATGATGTTGAATATTTTTTCATGTATCCATTGGTCATTTTTATATCTTCTTTGGAGAAATGTCTGTTTGAGGGGAGCCTGGGTGGCTCATTGGGTTAAAGCCTCTGCCTTCGGCTCAGGTCATGATCTCAGGGTCCTGGGATCGAGCCCCGCATCGGGCTCTCTGCTCAGCAGGGAGACTGCTTCCCCCTCTCTCTCTGCCTGCCTCTCTGCCTACTTGTGATCTATCTATCTCCCTCTCTCCCGCTTCTCTGTTAAATAAATAAATAAATAAATAAAATCTTTAAAAAAAAAAAAGAAATGTCTGTTCGTGTCTTCTACCCATTTCTCGACTGGATTTTTTTTATGGTTGTTTTTTGGGGTATTGAGTTTGATAAGGTCCTTATAGATTTTGGATACTAGCCCTTTATCAGGTAAGACCAAGTATCTCCTCCCATTTTGTAGGTTGTCTTTTGGTTTTGTCGACTACTTCCTTTGCCGTGCAGAAGTTTCTTGTCTTGCCAAAGTCCTAATAGTTCATGTTTGCTTCTGTTTCCCTCGCCTTTGAAGATGTGTTTACCAAGAAGTTACTGTATTATATAACCATATAAAATTGCGGATTCCCATCTGCGGATGCCCACCCTGTCCGGTCTTTCTTGCTCAGCTGAGACCCTGAAGATCTTAATGTTTAGCTCCTGCTAGAATCACAGAGGTCCTGGAGAGTCAGGTGTGAGGAACAAGGACACTGAAGAGATTTTTAAAACCTTTCAGCCTCATGAAGGGTGGGAGTGAAAGGAGATGTGTACTTGGATTTTACTCTCCCTGGTGCCTAGAAGCATTGACTTTTTTTTTCTGGATGTGCCAATAACTGCTTTCTTCCTTCCCCATGGTCAGCAGGCCCTCATCCCCTTAGGCCAAGATTACCACATACCTTCCTGATTCTCTCCCTTCTGGACTCACCTATAACTAAAATGTTTTACACTGAAGCCAAGAGAATTATCTGGACACACAATGATTTATCTCTACTGCTTAAGTCTTAAAACCTAAAAACTCCATAATGCCTCAATGATGAAGTCCTCAGATATGCCAATTTCTAGTATAATTTGTAAATATCATCCAAAAAGAACCCTCTGGTCTATGCTCCCTAAATACACTTGGTACTTCTCTTCCCTTCCTGATGTCACGTTTCCTTGTTTTCTGCTTATTTCAACAGAAATAGTGATACTTTTCTTCCCTCTCTTTCTACAACCTTTCTAAACTTACATAGCCCTCTCTGCATTGTCTGCTCCCTGGACCTTCCTCAGACTCCCCACCTGGTTCTCACCACCTCCCTCAGAGCCCTTGCCTCCTTGTTGGCATCCGATGTCTTTGGCATTGATCATGTGGGACTTTGATGTCTAGTTTGTTTTTCATGGACAATTCCCATATCACCAACCAAATTGTCATCTTCTCAAGACAGGAACCCCCGGCTTCCATTCAATTTGTTCAAAAATCCAAAAATATTGACTGAGCATCTAGTGTTGAGCTAGGCTCCAAGAAAAACAAAGATCAGCAGAAAAACAAACATTTAACAGTGGCCTGGAAAACACCCTAGATCTTGTCTGAGCTCTGAACACTCCAAAACATCCACAGTATCTATTTGATGATTTGTGGTGGGAATTGATGCTCCACATGTGTTCTCACCATCATAGTTTTCCTTAGGAGGATATATGTGATGCAAAATTAATTTAAAAAATACATAATTACCTAGAAAATTATTTCAGGAAGCAACACTTGTATATAAAGTGGAAAAATATTTAAAAGCTTCTGAAGTGTCACACTTAAAAATTTTGTTGTGTGAGTAAATTAAGCTTTCAGTGCTGAAATCACCTGACTGCAGGCTTGCCATGTGCATCAGACGTCACCGTAAGGAGCTGACCCTGCAGGGTAGTTTGGGGAGCACAGACAGAATCAGAGAGCCCAAAATACCCCCTTTTGTGTCTTCTCCAGCGAACTCTCCCAGAGCCAGAATTTCTGTCTTGGCCTCGTCTTCCTGTTAAATTACAGATGTGTTACAAGGAGAAGGTAGCCAGTGGACGCTCCATGAGTACAGACTGGTTCCGGGGTTGTAGCTGGGGGTTAGACCAGTAAGAGAAGGTAGACTTTGGTGAGATGAATTGGTTTTGTAGCCCAGGAAGGGTGCTCAAGGTAAAACAGTGGGAGGGAAGACAATTCTGGGTCCAGCGGGGGTGAAGGGGACACCCATCATGGAGGAAACTCTGGATAGCCCAGGGCAGAAGGAACGGTGAGCCCCCAGAGGACCCCGCAGACCCCCTCTGCTACCAAAGCCTTTAGCTGAGAACACATCCTGTTTCACTGAGTGCATTCTCGGTGTCTAGCACCATCTGTTAAATGAATGAATGAGTAGAAGAACCACAAAGACAGAGGCATCATCTGCTCTGTCACTTTATCAGCACTAAGCCCCTCCCACGACTGGCCGGCCTCTGCTCACTCCCCCGGGCTGTGTCTGCTCGCTGTGCTGGACCCCCCAGGGAAGAAAGCCCACGTCCGCCCCCCCAGGATGCTCACAGCTCTGGACGCACACCGCACCCTTCACAACCCCGCAACTCCCTCTCTCACTCCCTTCTGTTCCCTCTGCGCCCCTTGCCTCGCCTTTGATCGTGGATACACCTCTCCACCATCAACCTTTCCCTGCAACGGCATCCCCCGCCCAGCTCTCCCCCATGCCCTGGCAAGAACCAGGCCCACAGGGCATCTGCTGCTTTATCCCAAGTCGGGCTTTGCAGGGGGTGGGGGCTCCACTGGGGTCACGTGGTAACAGTCTCTCAGTAGAAATGCAGTCGGGCCCCTTCCACCGAGTCTCCGGTGTGATGCTCTCTGCTGTCCCCACAGCCGCCTCCCTGCTTGCTCAGCTGGGCGGGAGGCAGCCCGGCCAGTGTTGCCTCCAAAGGAGCCTCAGACCTTCCGGGAATCGACTATTCTCTCTTGCTTCTCCACGCACACCGTGGATGGGCTCCTTGGAGCCTGACATTGTGTATGCCTTTCCTAGATGGGGTTCCGGGGATCCGGTCTGCTTGTGCCATGCGGTGGCCTCCCCTCCCCCTCCCCCACCTGGACGCCCTCCCTGGGCCATCCCTCCTCCCCTCCCCCTCCCCCACCTCGACTCCCTCCCTGGGCCACCCCTCATCCTGAGTCAGCTGCAGCCTCACAGTCCCCTGGACGTAGTGCTCACGCAGCTGCTAGTAATCAGTGGAGTTGGGGTGGTAGAAAAATGTATGTGCTGCCTTTTCCTAAACTGCTCCCGTGAAAGGATTGCGTGTTCTCTAAGAGCCCGTCGATGACAGTCTCCCAGGACCTTGGATGTGCCCTTCCCTCTCCAAACCTTTTTCTGAACAGACACATGTTTGCTCGACTCCCCTTGAATTGTAGGAATGAATGTAGGACTTGTAGGAAGGACACTTTCCTGTCCTATTTCATTTCTCCTATCCAGTCATCTTGCTGCTTAAACTTATTTGTATAACTGTGTTTTATGCCACAGGTGAAATAAGTTCCTGACCAATGATAAAAACTTTCCAAGGACTTCTGCAATGTTTTGATATTGTACCTTGTAGAGAATATTGTCGGAAAGGACTTCATGAATGTAGCAGTAATGTGTTCAAAGATAAGTGATTACTATGAAAATTAAGTTATTCTTAGTGTATTTAAAAAAAATCTGGCTTTCTTAAAATACAAACTTATTAGCAGGCTTTTAATTTCATTTGTTTATTTATTTATTTATTTATTTAAAGATTTTATTTATTTGACAGAGAGAGAGAGATCACAAGTAGGCAGAGAGGCAGACAGAGAGAGAGGGGGAAGCAGGCTCCCTGCTGAGCAGAGAGCCCAATTCGGGGCTCGATCCCAGGATCCTGAGATCGTGATCCGAGCCGAAGGCAGAGGCCTCAACCCACTGAGCCACCCAGGCGCCCCTCATTTATTTTTTAAAAGAAAACTCCTCTTCTTACCCCAGAAGTCCCATCTAGGTGAATTCCCAGGGCTGGGAGGGTGTAGGTCATTCCCCAGTTATCTGGTCTATCAGAGAGTCTAGTGGTTTTACTCCCCTGTGTTCTCTGAGAACGAACTCTGGCTTCTTTCCTTCTGTTGGTCTTTTCTCTCTGGTTTTGATCCAGGCCCAACCTTCTTTCTCTGGGCTTCCTGTACCCTCTCCCTCTGGAGTTCTTTTCTGCGTTGTGTGGGTGGGCATTGTGCATTGTGCTATTTGGTCCCCAGACAGAGCTCTTTAAGACTTTGATGCATGGGGCCTGCGGCAATGTGGGTGGGAAGGAGACTGAACTGAACTCAGATGGACTTTTCTGAAGTGTAAGTCAGCTCACTCTATGGACCTGAGCTCACAGAGTGTAGGTCCTGCAGCCCTCACATGGGGGTGGGCCAGGGGGCAGGAGAACCAGCCGTGTTCCAGGACGCAGCAAAGGGCAGTAGGAAGCACTTGGGAGTCAGGGTCAGACATTTTGAGAAATGCCAGGTCTTCTGCTCACCAACCTTTGTGAAAACCTTTGTGGAAATTTACGCACTTATATTGAGGATAATAATGCTAAGGGGCACCCGGGTTAAGTCAGTTGAGCATCGGACTCTTGATTTTGGTTTGGGTCATGATCTCGGGGTCCTGGGCTGGAGCCCTGCATCAGCTCTGTGCTCAGCGGGGAGTCTGCTTGAGATTCCCTCTCTGCCTCTGCCCTGCCCACTGTCTCTCTCTCAAATAAATGAATAAACCTAAAGAAAAAAAAAAGCAATGCTAAATGCCTAAGGCTATTGGTAGGATTAAGTAGGAAAAGCATGTGACTTGCCTAGGAGACTACACGATGCTCCATATTAGTTTGCTCCTTCTACACTTTTTAATTTTTAAAATTTTTGTCTTACTTTACTTTTATTTACTTTTTTTTTAGAAGGGGGAGGGTGGCAGGGGGAGAGGGACAGAGGGAGAAGGAGAGAGAGAGAACCTTAAGTTCTGGACACTCCGTGCCCAGCGAAGAGCCTGATACAGGGCTGATACCCTGAGATCATGACCTGAGCTGAAATCAAGAGTTGGATGTTAAACCGACTGAGCCACCCACGCGCCCCCTTCTCCATTAAAAAAAAAAAACAACCTTCTGGAAAACCCATGGAATCACTTGTTTCTCTGAAATTAATGAAGCAGGTGGTCTGCCCGACCCAACAGCCTAGCAGCCTTGGGGTCCGATGGGCTGATGGGTTTTCTTCTTCCTGCGCGATGCATCCTTTCTCCAGCCAACCTGATAGCTGTTACTCTTCTCAGCTCTGGGCACCTCGCCTCACTCCGAGACCAAGGCCCAGCTAGGGCGAGCTGGAGCATAATTCGGGCAGGGCATCAGAGGCCCGCTCTACAGCGACACCATTAGCGTGGCTCTTTCTGTCTCTTCCCCAGGGGAATGTCTAGCCAGAGTGTGGCCATGACGTGAATTGAATTTAGTGACTGTCAGCTGTTTGTAATCTGCAATCTTGTTTAATTTCATGGCCCTTGTTTTGAATACTCGGCAGACTTTTAATAACATTTATTACATTTTCTTTTGCTCTGTTGAAATTGTATAAGATTGAGACAGTGTAAAGAAACACGAAATCACTCGCAATCCCATCACCCACAGATAACCAAGATTAATATTTTCATCCATTATTTTCCAGTCTTCTTTTAATATATTTAACATCGTGTTTCCTCTGCTCTGAGATTCCATAGATTATAAGATGCGCTGTTATTACAAGAGGGCCTTTTGGAAAAAGAAAAGAATTAGAAAGGGCATAGGCACCCCCTTATCCAATGTTTACATGGTTTGTAAGATGCATCACATTATTTTTAGAGGTGTTGGATTTTAAAAATGATAAGGACTAGATATCAGAATCAAAGGCAAGTAAACACAGATCCTGTATGACCTAAATGTATCCAGTTTGGGGGCTGTGACTCTGTTAAGCACCCGCAGGGCAATAAATTGAGCTCCGCCCTACAGGGCTGCATGATGTCTGCATTATTCCCACTTCCTGGGTCTCTTTGGGCATTTCCCCAAACACACAACTTCTTCTGGTCCCCTGAGCGTTCACAGAGGGGCACTTCCCGCCGCAGACGCACAACACCAATATGGCTTTTGGAGAAAATCTGTGGCGCTCTGAGCCTTACAGAAACCAAACACGAAACAGTATGTAAAGTGTTCCCGGTATCGCCCTACACCCTCCGAAGGCTGGAAGGAAACAGAATTCTAAAATAAGGAAGGAAGGTCCAGCAATTATTTTTATTTTTATATTTTTATTTTATTTTACCAAATATATATAAATGTTATATATAAATACATATGATATATAATAAATTATATTAAATATATAATATTTTATAATATATATATTTTAGGGGTATATAAGATATCAATTTTAGGGGCGATTCTGTTCCTCTCCTCTCCCTTCCCCCTATTTTGTTAGCCCACCAGGGGAGTGCACACACCTTGATGACTGCCTGCCTACCCCCCCAATTCTTGTAGATTTACAACCCAAACCAATATATGCTCATCTCATCATTTCTTATTAAAATGTTACATGCTGGTAACATATTTCATAAAATTGAGAGACAATAGTTTCTTTATATTTTGAATTGTTTTGAAGTTAAATTCGCCTTGGCTGCGACCTCCCTGGCTTGGTTGAAAGTCAAATCTCAGTTCGGGGTTTTCCACCTGCTCCCTCGAGTTCACACGAAAATCCTCGGCTTATGCAATCTACTACCTCCGGCAGTGTGCTTCCGGAAACCTCCTGAAACCCAAAGAAACAGCTGATTCCCTGGTGGGAGGAAGCTCAGAGCCGAGTAGGGCCATATTTACAGGAGACAGTGGGAGGGAGACCCCGTCCCTTCCTTGTGCCTCCCCTCATGGCGCGGCCAGAACATGGCAGGGGTTGGCATCTGTGCCAGAAATCGCTCATCCAATCCGCACACGCGGCGAGGTACGAGCTCCCAACTGCCCTTGCAGGTGTGGGCGCGAGATGGAGCCCAAGAAGGGGAGCGGAGGTGAGGAGGGCTCCCGGCGGGGCCCGTGCTCCCTTCCACTGTCTGGGAGCCCGAGCCCTGAGACCCTAACCGGAGGACGACCCGCAAAGTGGGAGGAGCCTCCTTCTCAGTTAACAGGTGTCGGAACATTCCCTCCACCAGAAACGCAGGCCACCCTGCAGGGTCGTGAGGCAGAGAGAGAGAAGCGCTGCAATTACAGGTTTTATTGGTTACATAGCTGGCATTACCTTAAGAAATACATCTCTCAGTTATCCGTGTATAATAGAGACAGACATAATCGTCACTTAGCCATCCCCCCTTTTTTTAGACATTTTGGTTCACTGACATTTACTTATTAGAAATTACACCATAATAAATATTCTCGAAGAAATACCTTTGCATACTTGAAATATTTATGAGAATATATATATTTTTTATAAGTGGAGGTTTGAAGTCAATGTGTACTGAGGATTTTAAATGTCAGCTCTATTTGATAGGAGTTAACAAATTGCCCTAAGGAAATTTGTGCCAAATTGGACTTCCCCAGAGAATATAGGAAAGCATCTTTTTGATATTTTTTCCAAACAAACAATACCTTGTTGTTATTACTATTATTATTTTACTTCTTTGCTACAAGTGACACGGAGTTTCTTTTCCTTTCACATACGCTGAAAAGGTGTTTGCATTTTCTTATGTGTATTACTTTTTCATATGTTTCTGCAAGATTTGTTTTCGTGGATTGTTTATATTTTTTATTGATGTGTAGAAACTGTTTACATATTAGGAATGTTGTGCTTTTGTTTCTTGTTTATCTTGAAAATATTATCTCTCTATTAAAGTGTACTCTCGGTGCACCTGGATGGCTCAGTGGGTTAAAGCCTCTTCCTTCAGCTCAGGTCATGATCTCAGGGTCCTGGGATCGAGCCCCACATCGGGCTCTCTGCTCAGGGGGAAGCTGCTTCCCCCTCTCTCTCTGCCTCACTGCCTACTTGTGATCTCTCTGTCAAATAGATAAATAAAACCTTTAAAAAAATAAAAATAAAGTGTACTCTCTCTCAGTTTAATCTTATTCATAATACATTTTGTCATATGAGGCAACTACATGTATATGTACATGTATTTTAATTTTAAAAGAACATATTGTTGATCTGTTATTTTATGACAAATAGGTATTACTGTTTGCTTTGTAAGGCCACCATCCCCACTCATGATATTACAGAAAGTTTATATTTTCTTGTAATTAATGCAAAGATACAAATATATGTGCATGCATATAAATATATTTATTTTGGATAAATATATTTATGGTGTATTTATATACAGAAGTTGATGTGTGTATATACACAATTAAAAATAAATAAGTACACAGATATATCTGTGTGTGAGTGTGGGTATAACCCATCTGGGGAAAGTATGATGTAAGAGAATTTATAATTTCTGTGCACACAACCACTTTTAGCAACATTGTTGATCTTCATTCCTGACATAAAATTCTACATTTGTCACACACTAAATTTCCATAGATATTTGTATCAGCCTCTGACGCTTTCATTGGCCCACTGGCGCACCAAACTCATGATTCTGAGCCCTGCTTTCTGTGATTGCATGGGATTTCATCATGGGGCTGCACAATAATGCCCTTGGCCTATTTCCTCCTTGGCACCTTGCATGTTATTTTTTCAAGATCAGTTCTATGAATTAACCCCATATCGATATTTTAAAACCTCTTTTAAAAAAAGATTTTATTTATTTATTTGATAAAGAGAAAGAGGGAGAGAGGGAAAAACATGGGCAGGATATGGGGCAGAGGGAGAAGCAGACTCCCTGCTGGGCAGGGAACCCAATGCCGGGTTCGATCCCAGGACCCCGAGATCATGCCCTGAGCTGAAGGCAGACGCTTAGCTGACTAAGTCACCCGGGGGCCCCTAAACTCTCCTTTTCAATACGATATCAGAAAGATATTAGTGACAACTTACAGGATGGGGGTGAGTTCCTGTTCCACCATATGCACTGATGGACATGTTGGAATGTTGGCTAATGGGAGAGATTGAAATAGCATCTCGACTTCATTGTGAGCTCCGATCACAAATCGATAATTAAAAAAAAAAAGAATGCCAGCACCCAGAACCGATATTCAAATGAACTGTACAGGAAGGATGTGACCCGGTTAAGGGGTGCTCCACAAGCCTTCAAAGTTCCAAATAACCTTCCTGAAGGTGCTTGGCAGTAGGCTGTGTCTGCGCCTGCTAATATTATAAGGGTAAATACTGAGACCTTTCTCTTTCCAGGAGGAGCCCGTAAGCGTCTCTAGTGTTTCGAGGTGCCGGTTGCGCGGCACAGAACCGAGCTGCTTCCTGGAGGGGATTCGAAAGACCTGCACTGTGGTGGGAGCCGGTTGGGTCCTGCAGGGGGGCGGCTGAACGAGGAACTCGCATCCGCTCAGCGGGACACGCGGCACTCCCGCTGTGCTCCGGAAGTGGGGTCCGGCCCAGCCCTGTGCGCTCCAGCTCCATCTGCCTCTCCCTGAGACTGGACACAATCCTGCTCACAGCCCTCGGGCCCTAGGATGTTTGTGGCTGCTGCAGGTAAAACCCATCCTTCTCCTTCCTTTCCCACGGGAAGAAAGCTCCGTGGGCAGCCTGCGCCTTTGCTTGTGACTCCAGGCTTCCTGGTTCACACTGGCCCCAGTGTGGGGCGCACAGTGCTTGGGGAAGCCAGAAACGTAGAGACAGAAACGGGATTTCAGAAGCGCCTTCAGGCAATGCGAGACCATGTTTGCTGTTGGAAATGCCCCCCCAGCCTGCTGGTGAGATGCTCCCGGAGGTCGGACTAATGTCAGGGAGGGGGAAGCTGTGGAGCAGAGGAGGGGCGGGTCTGCTGTCTCGCCCTGCAGAACCCTTCCTGGAGAGTCTGGAGCCATAAACTCCAGCGAGCCCCAGAGGCCGAGGGGCGCCCTTCCAATTCCCGGCCCGCAGCCAGCGGCCCGCTCCCTGAGGACAGGAGCTAGCTCCTAATTGCCAGGTTGGAGGAAAGGCAGGAAAAGCAAATCCTAGCGACCAAGAAACATGACTATGAAGAGCAGATCTCCCCACCACGAGAGATAAAACGGGAGACGAAAAGCAGCTTGACGCGCCCCAGGCGGAGCGGCTGACAGGAGGGAGACTAGTGTCCGCAGCTCAGAGGGGGCGGCGCCGGGCAGAGGGGTCAGGGAGAGGCTTCGGCAAAGCCAAAGGCTCCAGGTTTGCCAGCCTGGCCTTCACATCCACGGAAAGCCACCGCCGATCGTCCTGGGGGCAGGCATGGGAGGCGCGCAAGGCAGGCCCTCCTTACCCCAAACCCCGAAGCCCCCGAACAAAACCGAGCCCCAGGGCTTGGGTGCGTTCCTGTGTCAAACACCAGGGTCCCTGCCACAAATCAGCGCCCCCCAAAGAATGTAAATAGGACACTTAGATACCAACCTACCAACCTACCAAGCTGCTGTACTGAACCAATCAATCAGTTAACATTTGTGGGCACAAAAAGGTTTACATAGACGCTTTTACTGAGCCACAGAAAGGGAGAGGAGTGTTTTCGAGGTCAGCGTAAATATTTGCCTGCACTAACAAATGTATATATTTAACAACCAGAGGGGAGGGGTTGTGGAAGGTTAAGTAACAGGATGCCTGCTGTCCCACATCAAATGGAATTTTCTAAAAATAGGTTTGACCGTGCCCCCTGTAATAGACGGGAAAGTGTCAGAGGAAGGGGTGGGGGCGGGGCAGGGCAGGAAGGGCCGCCATTGTCTCCACTCTCCAATCTCGCGGTGCAAATCTTCCCTGGAATGAAGTCACTGCAGTTGTTCGTGGCTGGAGTACAGCTTACAAATAATGGAAATACCCTACTTTGACCTCAACTGGCTCCACATGGTAAGGGCTCCACGTTTTCACTCGGGGGTGTCAATAACCTCGAAATGTTGAGTGAAGGTAAAAAAAAATCCCCTGAATGTGTGTGTTCAAGGAGTCCCAAGATATAAATTTCATAGAATTTTTATATGTTTTTTTTCAATTTTTTTATTCACTAGGTATTGAAGTCCACTTTCTCCACTGTCAGGGCCCAGAGAATCCGGCTTGTCACGATTGTTTAGTGTACAAGAGAGTGAGCCAAAGGGGAATGTAGAAATGACCAACAGTTGAAGACCCTTCATATGAGTTACACGGAGAAACTATATCGTCAGTAGAAGAAAGATAGCATTGCTCATTCTTGCTCTTTTGAGAGCAGAGAGTATGGCTTTTCCATTCTGGTGGAAGGAACTTAGGAAGTAGCTGATGGACTGCAGCATTATTCACTGTTTGTTCACTCACCCAATTACTCATGCCTGAGCATTTTCCAAAAAATGCAATTAAGGACAGCACAGTCTGGAAAACTTTTATCCAACGTTTATTTTCAGATGTGGTCATTTCAATATTTCGGCACCAGCTTGGAAGGAAGACGGTGGTAAGAGTGCTGTCCAGCCCTTAGATTTCTTCAAAGATGAGTATCATGGTTCGAGGCGTGGTTTCCACCATTGTTGTGCCCAGGACTTGCAAGATTGAGAACACGTGTGTCTTCTTGGCTTTGTCAGAGGCCTCCAGCGGATCTAGTAAAATAGAGTCTAGTAAAATAGAGTCTAAAATAGAGTCTAAAATGTGGTCCTCAAGTCCCCGGCTTCACATCGGCTTGCTGTGAACTTCTGCAGGGCTGTACCTTCTGCCTGAAAGAACCCTGAATTCTGCTTCTTCAGTTGTGGATGTTATGCTGGGCATTTCATACAATGCGCTACACAGCCTTGATCACGGTTCTTCCCCTGCCATCACCCTTCTGTATCAGTTACTCAATCTTGGCATATTGTCAACCCTGACAAAGGATTGGAAATGCCACGCGGTCTGGATGTCCAAGGGTACTTTGGATGGACAGGGCTCTCTTCTGGTCTGCCTCTTGGTTCGCCTTACCCTGCCTTCTGCAGCATTTCCCTATCTCATCAATCCACACCAACTCCCTGTCTTGTCTTTCTTCTTTCTGTTTTATGAATCAGCCTGCACTTCGTGTTTTCATCTCCTACTTCGTTTTCCTCGAAATCTTGCTTCTATTTCCAATACTCTGTTGACCTAGGGCTTTCTAATCAGAAACATAATATTTCTTTTTTTTTAAAAGACTTTATTTACTTATTTATTTGACAGAGACAAAGTGAGAAAGGGAACACAAGCAGGAGGCGTGGCAGAGGGAGAAGCAGGCTTCCGCTGAGCAGGGAGCCCAATGTGGGGCTCCATCACAGGACTCTGGGATCGGGACCTGAGCTGAAGGCAGGCGCTTAATGACTGAGCCATCCAGGTGCCCCAGAAACATAATATTTCTGAGATATGATTGTTCTCAATGCCCTGGGTCATATTTTTTAGTTTATTTCCTGTTTTGGAGAATCAAGAGTGGGAGCCCTGGAGGAGGCAGTATTGAAGAATGAGTTAGATTTCCAATTTCAGAGAGACAATTTGTATAAAGAAAATATTTATGGAGCATCTACTATGCAACAGAGGTTATGTTTTGAGTGTGTAACAAAGACCAAATTACCAAGTCTATGATTTTAAATATTTGTCATTAATTGGTGAAACAAGACATCCACATTAATATCTATAGTGTAAGTGTAGGTTTCAGGGATTAGTGATGTCACACGATAGTTATAAGTGGCATATTACCTGCTTCTAGAAAAGGGAAACGCTTTCCCCAAATAGGCTGGTCAGGGAAGACTTCCTGGTGGAGTGGAGCCAAAATGCATCTGGAAAAATGAGTGAGAACCAGGAATCAGAAGGGGCGTGTGCAAGCATAGCTCCACTGTGTTGATGGAGATACACAGAGGCACACACAGAGGACGATCTGAATGGAGTAGGGTCTACAAAGAGCTTTGGGAGAAGGATGTAGGAAAGGGGGGTACATCCGGCTCCAGAGAGCTTTGAACAACAGGCTGAGGAATTTGGAATATATCCTACAGACACCGGTAAATCTCTGATGGTTTAGAACGAAACGATGCTTTGTACAGAAACTGCAATTTTCTGGCATGCCAGATGCAACCCTCCTGTTCCACCAACGGCGCGTGCTGGCGGAGTTCTTTAAAAGTTTCTGGTTGACCCCGCTAATGCCATCACCTCGGCTGAGCACGTCATTGCAGGCGAGTGGGCTGCCCTTGGCTTCCCAGACGGATGTGGTCGCTGTCCGCCTAGGCGGGGGCAGGCACCTGTAAACGGAAACCGATCAGGTGTGCTCTCATTTTGAGCAACGCGAGTTATGAAAGAAAAAAAGAAAGGCACCTTTAAATTCGAGGAAGGCAGTAATTGTCTTCCTTAATTAAGAAGTGGAAAAATACTTGTCTAGACAGTCGGAAACTGGGCAAGAAGATACGATTTTGAGCAGATAGGAGAAAATTGGCATTAATGAAGTATGAAGAGGAGATATTTGAGAAACAATTCATCTTCGGGCAAAGCATTTTGTAAACAGCTGTATTTCCCTAGGCCTCAAAGCCTTGAAGAAGTTTCTGTAAATTAGCGCGTCTGCCTGAATAACTATCTCTTCAAACGCGTCATTATACCAGGGCCCTGATGTGCCCTGACAAACTTGGCATGACATCATGCTTATTTTAAAAATGCGAGTGGCTTGACTGGCCTCCCATGAGGCCGAAAACACATGAGTTTGAAATTTAAGAACCTCTATTTTAAATAAAACTGAAAGACAAGGTAGGTCGCCCTTAAAAAGTATCATCCATTCTACAGAAACCAGATTCTGAAAGGATGGTCTGTCTCAGCCTTCAGCCCACACGACCCATTGCGATGGCCCTCTTCTCGAAGCAGGAGAAAGCTCTGAAAAGGCATGCTACGGGTTTCTGTCATTTATATACATTTTAATGGATTTATAATTGGATTCAGGATTCCAGCTGGAAAGCTGGGGTAGGACGTGGGGAAAATGTGTCCCTGGGTATTTCCTTTATGGGGATCATTGAGAAACAAGCCACACACCGAACCAGGAGAGAGGTGGGAATTGGTATCCCCCATATTGAGGGGTACGTGCAACCAAATATTGTACAGAAGTCGTCCTGAGAAAGCTAAGCATCTGCCATCTAGCTGGAGAGGCTCACAATTTTGACATCCCGGGTCTGATCATTAATACGATTATTCATTCCAACCAGGACTAAGTCATTCTATTTGCATTAACTAAATATATTATGAATAGAAGTCAAGCGGGCCGTGGCAATAAATGGAATATGGAGATCCCATTTACTCCTCTGGCAGAAACCCAATACCCTTTCACGTTCCTTTTCTCCCTTCACAATGGACACAGCTGGGAACCTGCATATATAAACAACAAGGGCTGCACTGTTTTTAATTCCTCTTACAGTTGAGAATTTTCACGATTATAGCTTTTGCTAATTTCAAAGTGATTGCGGCGTATTTCTTCATGTCGCAAAAACAGAAATTGCAATTTATTCCAGTAAGGCACATAGAGATGTTCTATCTCCTCTTCCTTGCTTTTTTTTTTTTATATAGATATCTATGCAAAGTCGATGATAAAACAGAGCTTGAAGTATTAAACAGTCACTACGGTTGGGTAAACTCTTATCTAGTCATTAAACAGAAATTGAATTATTAAGGCTGTTACTAAGCCAGTAATAATTAACAGAATCGGTTATTAGCAGCTGCCTAAATGCTGTGCTCTTCGGGTATTTTTGCTTTGAGAGAACAATAAGTGATTTCAAAGGTGCCCTTTTTATTTTCCCAGATAGTCTTGATGAAATTGATGGCACCCCCCCTTCCCTGGCACCCGTTGGTATAAATAGGCGACTTGAATTGTTTCTCTAAAGCGTCTTGATTCCAGTTATTTTTCACCATGACCACAGCAACCCTTTACAGAGTGCTCAGGTCTCCGCGACGATAGGGGACTTTCTCTGGACTGAGGTTCAGGCTGCAGTTGCTGACTTCTCTGTCCCTCCCTCAGTCCTGCTCGCATGGGCTCGACCCTCGGGATCCCATCACTCTCCTCCCTGAGATGCAGACTGTCCCCCAGCTGACCCGGAACCTCACTCCCATCCTTCCTGCCCATTAGTGCTTGTCTCTACCTTCAGCACACACGCATGCACGCAGAGACACAGGCATACACGCACAAGCACAGGGATACACACACACATGCACAGACACATGCAAACATGCACACGCAGACACATGTGCAC